>OZ038518.1:18227875-18235375 GCA_964036315.1 Acanthosepion esculentum
CAATTTTCATCATTCATAAACTAAAAAATATTAAAAAAAATAATGCTTATATATATATATATATATATATATATATATATATATATATATATATATATATATATAGTTACATTCCCAGATCAATTCTGTGGACAAGACAGATTGGTATAAAATGACAATTGGAAATATCTTAGATTTTGCCGACGCGTTTCGTCTTCCGACTTTTTCAAGGCAAAAATGAAATCGAAATATCTTTGTTGTTATAGTTACATTAAAAATCAAAATTTAAAAAGATAGACGCTTCTCTCTCTCTCTCTCTCTCTCTCTCTCTCTCTCTCTCTCTCTATATATATATATATATATATATATATATATATATATATATATATATATATATATATATATATATATATATATATATATATATATATATATATATATATATATATATATATATATATATATATACACACACACACCTCGAAGTGGTGCAATGGTTAGCAAGCTTGTGTCGCTAGAACAGTTACGACTGAGTAGTGAGTTCGGTTCTCACTGGGTGCCCCCTAATTTCGGCCTTGTGCCACATCTAAGCTATGCTTGAAAAATCACTATATATATATATATATATATGATTAATACAAATATAAAATTTAACTGATGAATCTAGATTTTTGTAAACGGACCCTTCAGCGATCATTCCGCCCACTAAAATGAAAACTTTTTCTTGAAGCGTTTATTTTAGCTTTAATTTCAAGCTAATAGATTAAATGTAATATTTCCAATAAGCAAAATACTTTGCTGCATTTCAAAAAGAATTTAAATTGATTAGAATGATTTTTGTTTTAACTGCTAAAAATGGCTGATTTTAACCGTATTTACAATTCTCTCAGCAAAGCGTAATTCTCTTGATTAAAAATCTTTCAAAAATATATTTTTCTGAAACCCTATTTGAGAAAAATTAACCGATTTAAAGTTTAAAATATTGCAAAAAAAAAAACCTTTTTTAACACGGGGGTAGATGTCTTTGTGGAGTCTTGACACATTTACGAAAAGCCTGATGTTTGCGAGATTTATCTACGGAGGTGATAATAGATAACATTACATGACGAATACAATGTAAACAAATTTTTTACATAATCTTTTAAGTAACCAGTAATATTTAAAATCTAAAATATTTTAAGCATTCTGATATTTTATTGAATTTTACATATTTTGGCTTTATAGTTATGAAGACGCTTGTTGGAGAAATATTAGAAAATTACCAATAATCTTTTAATTTACTATCGTTACTGTTATTATTTTCTGATAATGTGGTGTATGAACGCCCGTATTTACAAATATTATCACGTTTATATACACAAAAAAAAATCTTTTTAAAATACTGTGTGTCGCTGAATTGTAGTAAGCTTTTCCATTTACAATTAGTAAATACAGTTTTAATTCAATAGTAATATCACTTGACTGTTAAAAATTAATAAAGACTTAAAAGATATTTAAAGAAGTAGAAAAATATTTAAAAAAATAAGAAAAAAGACAAAAAATGGGAATAAATACAAAAATAGGAAAAATATTAAAAATACAGAAAGAAAAAATGTGTTAAAGAATATCTTTCAGGATTTTCAGAACTCAGAAAAACAAAAGAAATGAAATAAATCGGAACGTATTCCTAGTCCGTGATATTTTATGAAGTATGAATAATAGAAGGACTGTTGCCAAGATACATGCATATGTATATTCCTCGTTACTCAAATATTCAGTCCATGGTATTTATAGCATTCACCAGTGGAAACACATCTCTGTCGTTTCAAATCTATTCGTTGGAATGTAAACAAAAACAAAATTCACATCTTTTGTGTCGATTTTCAAAGTTACAAAGAGATAGATTTGATTTCTATTCTTATTATCGATTTATTTTCGTGAAGCATTGCTCTTCCAATCGGTTGGCCGCCTGTATCAAATGCCACATGCATATCTAGAGTTTTGTTTGACAGGGAGTTTCCGGCTATGCCCAATATGCAAGTTAAGTCGACCGGGATCTTTTTCTTGCTGAATTTACATTTTCTGATTTTCAAGATTCATAATTTTCTATGGGCTGAGGCGATTCTTCATTTGCTCACCAGTTGGCCTGCTCTTAAATCTCCGGACTGGTCTCACGATGCGAACGATCCAGAACTTGTCTGAAATGTTACAATGTCGGATACAAGGATTGACTTTCTAACAAAATACATGCAGGAGAAGGAAAATTAACTAATAAATAAAATAATAATAAAAAAAAAATAAAGAATTTAATTTTTCCATAATGCAAAAGAAAAAAGGAAACCAAAAAGGGTTTCCGGTTACGTGTGAATTTTATGACCTCCCTCTCCACAACACACACTTCCGGGGAGAACATGATTGGTCTCTTTTCAATCATTGAGTTTGGACGTTTTAGGTAGCCTTGCCAACGAAGGAGAGATTCGTCCAGGCTGACTTGGGGATGACCATTCTCTACACATTCGAATCTTTTTGGTTACGTGCGTCGATAAACATTGGCGATTCCTTTTCTACTCAAGCCTTTGTTTCGTTTATTGCGGTCTCGCGAAATTCAAAATCTGTTAGCTGCACGAAGTCAAATACAACCTCTCACATATATAATATTCTAAATTGACACCAGTTTCATTTTTCCTGCCTGTATATTATTAGTTTTAATCATATTTTAATTTCTGTCGCAACAGTTTGGGTCGATGTCCACTAAAATGTCTAATAAATACGCAACAAATTTCGCAAAACAATGTTTTATGTTATTGTATTGAATCTCGACATTCCGAATTCTGACATTTAACAAAAACCCGAATAGAAGGATTCCTACACATGTTATAATGGCGGATAGAAGAATTGACTTTCTAGCGTCAATGTAACCTTCAAGAACTCCCGTCTTGACCATGCGGTCAGACGTTAAAGAACATTGCCAACATTCACGCAAGTACAACTCTTAACTCTTCTGAACTCTTCTGAACTCTTACCAATATACAATTCCTAACATGCAACAGGAATTTTATTCTTCTAAACTACAGTTTAATAGTTAATCTAACTTTTATGTGCTCAGGTACAAATATTTCCAAATCTAAGAGACATAACTCTTTCAAACCTTCAGCTTATATGCATGTACACCAAAACACTAATAAATTTAAATGTTATGTTTTGAACCATTACGTTCTGTCTTGTATTTTATACTATGTGCTATTTTACGTCAAATATAAATTGCATTGTGACCGCCATATTGGATAGCGAACTCCAGCGTCTTTGCATGTTCTTTTCCACGTCTTTCCTACTCAAAGTTAAATAATTGTGGTGGAGTCCGTTACATCTGATCGTGGACCCCGCTACACTGGCATCTCGGCTTCAGTCACCTTCCCCACTCAGCTGTAACGTAGCTTCCCTCTGCCTTTTCTATAAACTATAAATACTCACACTATTTAGCATTGGTGAAGTTATCGCTTCCTCTGTGGGAGAATGAAAATTGAATAATAAATAAAATAAATAGTAATTAAAAAAAATATTAATAATTTAATTTTCCCATAATGCAAATGGAAACCCAGAAAAGGGGTTTCCGGTCACGTGCAAAGTTTGCGACCCGACTTCCGGAAAAGAAGATAATCTTGCTGCCGGATACTTTCGAATCATTGGATTCGAACGTGTTTTCGCAGCGGACCTAAGGAAAGGAGATTCGGTTACCCTCTCTCAATGTCATGTTGACTTGAGGTCGACCATTCTCTTACCACCGAGTCTAGTACACACACGTGCGTCAATAAAAATTGACCCTTAATTTTTCCCACCAATTTTTTATGTTATTTATTGTGGTCCAACGACATTACCATCTTCTGATACCGGACGAAAAACCAAATACCAACCCACTACACTTCTGCCCAACTGAAACTCTCCCTACTGGGTTTAGATTTAAAGTGCTACTACTTTGCGTTATATTTTACCAGAATTAAATATATATAAAACTTAAAGATAGATATAGATATGCAAAAAACAATATTGTATTTTTATTAAATAAGTATTTGCTGTTTTAATCATTAAATTGTTCTTTAAAATTGTGGGAATATTATGTATGTTAAAAAATAAAACTTTGAATTTTTCAAAAAAAAAAAAAATGATTGATAATTTATTGTACTCAGTTACGCACCCTACTAAAACAAACTGTACTTTATTAACGATCGTGAAAACCGACCAGATCTTATGAACCTGTCGGAGTTAGCCCCCCCCCCCTCAGTTTCCTTAATCCTTCAACATGGGTCTCTCTTCCCTGGCTTAAATACTGGCTGACCCTTCGCCTCTCTCTCTTTTTCGACTCAGGCCTTGGGCTGCTACCTCGCGCAGAGGTGAGGTAAAATCTCTCTCTTTTTCACTTAGGCCAATATGTGACCTCTCACAGATACAGCGTTTCCCAAATTCTGGGAACGCACTAAGAACAATACACGTACGTACGAACACTTACAACACACGCACATAATTTCTCCATACAAACTCTACGTAACCGTTCATGTCTTTGTGTAACTCGTTATTAATATATATTTGTTTACCCATGTATATCGATCTTGTTTGTTTTCTTTGTCTTCTTTGGACTTAATTAAAGTCCCGACATTCGCATGTAGCTGGACCCGCCAGCAGGAAAGTTTAACCTTCTGATATCTCTTCACATCTTCACCCGCTCGGTCCGCTACAAACTATCTTAGAGCTCTTGCTTATAATCTTTCATTATAAATTATTTATATATTCTGGTTTTATATCTTTTATGAATTTTTCAAATGTATAAACCCTGTTTAAGCGCTATTTTGTAAACGTAGGATTTGTAAATGTTTAGAAAGTGTTAAGGTCCAAGGTTAGGACCAAGGAAGAACAACACGAACACAAGAGTAGGAATAACAAAGATATATTAAACAGAATAATAATACAAGATGTGGAAGGTGTTAGTATGACTGTCAGTCTGGTTTGGAGTGAACTGCTATCGGCTCGACTCGATTCGTCTCTCTCTCAAGAGGCGTAGTATACATAGTGTTAGGAAGAGTTCATTCTGTAGTTATAGGTAATGACCCATAACAGAAAGGTATTTCCAAAATGTTTTTTTCAGTTTTCCCAAAGACTATTTTTCTGGATTCAGATCTTTCGAGATTTTGATGCATTCGTGATTTCAAAATCGGGATTTGAAATTTTAGGATTTCAACATTCAGTAATTTAAGATTCGCGATTATAACTCAAACTTGTCTTGTGAATATCACATTTTTCAACTTCTTTTTAAAATTGTGGGAATAATATGTATGTTAAAAAAATAAAACTTTGGATTTTTCCCCCCAAAAAACAACAAAATGAATAACAATTTATTATACTCAGCTACGCACCCTAGCAAAACCAATTATACTTTGTTAACGATCGTGAAAACCGACCAGATCTTGTGGACTATCTTAGAGCTCTTGCTTATAATCTTTCATTATAAATTATTTATATATTCTGGTTTTATATTTTTAAGGAATATTTCAAATGTATAAACCCTGTTTAAAAGCAATTTTGTAAATCTTTTGAAATAAACGTATTTCCAAATTTTTCTTTTCAATTTCTTCAAAGACCATTTTTCAGGAATCTGATCTTTCGGAATTTGCATACATTCGAGATTTGAAATTTCGGGATTTCAACATTCAGGAATTTACGATTCGCAATTATAACCCAAACCTGCCCTGTTAGTATCATATTCTCCAAGCTCTTTCTCCTCATTATGTGATCTAGAAATTTGCATGTTGGGCCGTTCGTATTGCTCACAACCATGCATTATGTCATCTTGCAATTGACGTTTAGTCCTTTCTTCCCTCTTTCCTTCACTACCTAAGGACCCAACAGAAATAGAAAAGGTGCATTTATCTAGCCTTCTATGTACCGTGCCCCTTCAGGTCGTCGTCAATCATGGCTCTCCACTGCATCCTGTCCTTTATATATATTATATTATGTATGTTAAAAAATAAATTTTTAATCCCCCCCCAAAAAATGAATGACAATTTATTGTACTCAGCTACGCACCCTACTAAAACCAACTGTACTTTATTAACGATCGTGAAAACCGACCAGATCTTGTGGACTATCTTAGAGCTCTTGCTTATAATCTTTCATATAAATTATTTATATATTCTGGTTTTATATTTTCAATGAATTTTTCAAATGAATAAACACTATTTAAACGTAATTTTGTAAATATTTAGAAATAAAGGTATTTCCAAAAGGTTTTTTTCAGTTTCTCCTAAAGATTATTTTTCGGGATTTTGATGCATTCGAGATTTCAATGGTGTAGAACGGGCCATGCGTAAATAGGCTTTTCTGGAGTCAAATTCCAGCCTTTTAAAAATGTTGATCTTGTGATTTGTTTCTGGTTCTCGCAAACGCAGGGCGAAATGGAAATTGGACTCTTGTCCATTCGAAAGGATATTCGGATGGTTTAGGAATAAACTTTACTCTTGTAAATAATACCACCTGTACTCTTTCAAACAAGGTGCATTGTAGCAATCTGTTGTCAATAAGTTTGTCGAACTTATTCCATTACATAGACCTTCTGGGGATTTCTATTGAACAATGGCATTAATGACATCGCTAGTTTCAACAATAGGTTGTGTCTTGGAAATCCGTTTGGCGCTAATGTATTCAACATTGAAACGTAGGATATCATTTGCATTAGCGAAACTATCTGCTTTCCTTAACTTGATTGGATATCCTTCCAGCCAATTATTCATTGTCTCGTTTATATCACTACTACTCTTAAAATCCTCTGCCCATTTCAAACTCTCCCTACTGGGTTTAGATTTAAAGTGCTACTACTTTGCCTTATATTTTACCAGAATAAAATATATATAAAAACTTAAAGATATGCAAAAACCAATATTGTATTTTTATTAAATAAGTATTTATTTTAATCATTAAATTGTTTTTAAAATTGTGGGAGTATTTTGCATGTTAAATAAAAAAACTTTTAATTTTTACAAAAAGATTACTAAAAATTTATTGTACTAAGCTACTCCTCCTAGTAAAACCAAGTGTACTTTGAACGCCCTAACCTGTTTGAACTTCTCCCCAAAATTTAGTTTCGATAGATCAATGCATGGCTATTTTAGAGGGTGTGACAAACTAGCGGAAGTCAAAGAATATATATAGATTCTTTCATGGTAATTGTTTTGATGAACTTGACTCTATGTAGGCCGTGGTTGAAGCCAATGGCGATTTTATTGAATAAATTTACTCTTTAGTATTTCAAGATATTTTTGTGTAATTTTGGTAAATATATCTGTTAAAATGAGATGTCAGTGTTATTTTCATTTTTGTGTAATTCCGATGACAATTTATCCATCGCACCCTATCTGGAGGCAGTGGTTGAAGCCAATGGCGATTTTATTGAATAAATTTACTCTTTAGTATTTCAAGATATTTTTGTGTAATTTTGGTAAATATATCTGTTAAAATGAGATGTCAGTGTTATTTTCATTTTTGTGTAATTCCGAT
>OZ038518.1:18238334-18240834 GCA_964036315.1 Acanthosepion esculentum
ATATATCAAGGAATATATATATATATATATATATATATATATCAAGGAATATATATATATATATATATATATATATATATATATATATATTAAGGAATATATATTATAAATATAATCCTTGAAAATGGCTAAATGTATAGCCGAAAGCGCTCGGATAAAAAGAACATTCGGACAATTTTTATATAATTTATCCTCTGAAAAGAAAAACTTTATTAGATCGCACGAGAAATTATATAAAAAATTAAATAAAAGCACCTTGTCAGTCGTTTTTAATGAAATGTGCTTGAAAGAAGGATTGCTGTCTAAATACACAAATATATATATATATATATATATATATATATATATATATATATATATATATATATATATCAGCTACGTGCTTACTCAGGTTAGGCAGCTTGTGACCATTATGTAGAAAATCTACAAAAAAATAAGATATTTTGCATTTTATGTATAATAATCAGTAACATCATAATTTTATTGGATTAGGTTTCAGATACTGTCACAGAAAGAAAATGTAGCAGCTGATTTTATTTTATTCAGAGAAGGCACTGCCTACCCTGCCCACTTAGACGGCACGTTCGTCATATATATATATGTACTAGCGTCATTCAATAAATAAGTTGACTTTTTCGGTATAAGGACTTCTAATACAGATAGAAGCTTACTTCTTTTTTTTTTCAACGTAGTCTCCCAGCACTGTCACACACTTTTCCCATCTGTGCACAAGCTTCCGTATTCTCTCAGCGTAAAAATCTTTGGACTGATGTCTCAGCCAGTCGCTCACAACACTTTTGACTTCATCGTCACTTTTAAACTTCGTGCTTCTCGTGAACGCTTTCAAGGGACCAAACAGGTGAAAGTCTGAAGGGGCAAGGTCTGGGCTGTAAGGGGGATGAGGGAGCAGTTCCCAGCCCAGCTCGTTGAGGGTTGCACCGTTTGGGCTGCTGTGTGAGGCCTTGCGTTGTCATGATGCAAGATGACTCTTTCTGACTGATGACCCCTGCGTTTGTCCCAACAGATAAGCTCAAAGTCTTTGCAATGTCATCCACTGTCACCCTTCTGTCAGACTGAATGAGGTCATTGACTGATTCGACCACCTCAGGAGACCTCACTTCTGTAGGCCCCTCAGGCCTGTCTTCATCGTCAACACTGCTCCGTCCTTCTTTAAACAATTTAGCCCACTTGTAGACATTTTTTGGCTGAAACGTGGCACCATACACAGTTGACATTCTCCTATGAATTTCAACTGGTTTGCACCCTTCAGCAACCAAAAACTTGATAACTGACCGCTGTTCAATGCTGGATCATGCTTCCTGGTCGGCCATCGTTTTTAATGTGCAAAATAAATGAAATCCATGTGAAAAAAAAAGTAAAACAACAACAAAAAATAAAAAAAGAGTAACATCTATCACTATTAGAAGTCCATATACCGAAAAATTCACCTTATTTATTGAATGACCCTCGTAAATACTTGGTTTGGAAATGGGCAATATTACCCGTTTAGATTTGTGTATGAAAGTATATACTTGGTAGGTGGATCCCCTTTTAAGGTGCCATACCCTTTTACACATGATACAGTCGTCCGGAATTTATGAGTTGGTACTGCCTGAATTTATAGATTGCATTTAGTGTATGCAAAGCCAAACGACTTTTTTCTTTTCTATTTAGCGAGATATTAAATGCCATTTAATAATAGAACTGGTTTGTAATTATAGTATTTTAAGAGTGAAATCCTTTAGCACAGACGTCATAGCGATGATCTGGTGACAGATTTCTTCACATCGGAATAAATTGAAACCAAATATACGCTAAGTGTTTGAACACACTTGTCTAATTACAAACTACAATGGAAACTGTAACTTAATTAGAAAAGATGTTTTACTGTTTCGTCTCAACAAAAACAACAACAAAAAAAAAGAACTCTTCTTTGCTAAAGATATATTAAACGCGGAAAAGAGAGCAGCATTTCCAGATAAACATCGATTTGTTTATTTTTTAAATTAAGCTCTAGTCTAATGTAAATCTATCGAGGTGGCATGGGATATGCTTACCATATCCGTCAGGAGTTTTCTTCTAACGTTGCAATAACTTGCATAAAAAGAAAACGGAAGGGCTTTTCTTTGTCGCTTTTCACCCCCTTTATGATAGGATGCGATGGCAGAAAGACAAGCGTAGGAAACTTCTTCCTACGAGCAAACCGATCTTTAAATCTCAAACAAACTACGTGGTGCAATCGCAAAAAACTATAAATAACCGCAGAAATTGTTTCTTCACTTTTTAAACTATATATATATATATATATATATATATATATATATATATATATATATATAATATATATACAAGTATATATATATAAATATAATATATATACAAGTATATATATATATAAATATATATATATATAATATATATACAAGTATATATATATATAAATATATATATATATAATATATATACAAGTATATATATATATATGTATATATATAATATA
>OZ038518.1:18243334-18245834 GCA_964036315.1 Acanthosepion esculentum
ATGTGTATATATATATATATTTATACATGTGTATATATATATATATATTTATACATGTGTATATATATATATATTTATACATGTGTATATATATATATATTTATGCATTTCTATATATATATATTTATACATGTGTATATATATATATATTTATACATGTGTATATATATATATATTTATACATGTGTATATATATATATATTTATACATGTGTATATATATATATATTTATACATGTGTGTATATATATATATATTTATACATGTGTATATATATATATATTTATGCATTTCTATATATATATATATTTATACATGTGTATATATATATATATATTTATACATGTGTATATATATATATATTTATACATGTGTATTTATATATATATATTTATACATGTGTATATATATATATATATTTATACATGTGTATATATATATATATATTTATACATGTGTATATATATATATATATTTATACATGTGTATATATATATATTTATACATGTGTATATATATATATTTATACATGTGTATATATATATATTTATACATGTGTGTATATATATATATATATTTATACATGTGTGTATATATATATATATTTATACATGTGTATATATATATATATTTATACATGTGTATATATATATATATTTATACATGTGTATATATATATATATTTATACATGTGTATATATATATATATTTATGCATTTCTATATATATATATTTATACATGTGTATATATATATATATACACATGTGTATATATATATATATATACACATGTGTATATATATATATATATACACATGTGTATATATATATATATATACACATGTGTATATATATATATATATACACGTGTATATATATATATACACATGTGTATATATATACATGTATATATATATACATGTGTATATATATATACATACATATATACATGTATATATATATATATATATATATATATATCTATATATATATACACATGTCTATATCTCTATATATATATATATACACATGTCTATATCTATATATATATATATATATACACATGTCTATATCTATATATATACACATGTCTATATCTATATATATATATATATATATACACATGTCTATATATATATATATATACACATGTCTATATCTATATATATACACATGTCTATATCTATATATATACACATGTCTATATCTATATATATACACATGTCTATATCTATATACACAAGTATATATATATATATGTAATATATATATATACACAAGTATATATATATATGTAATATATATATACACAAGTATATATATATATGTAATATATATATACACAAGTATATATATATATGTAATATATATATACAATATATATATACACAAGTATAGATATATAAATATATATATATATAATATATATATACACAAGTATATATATATATAATATATATATATATAATATATATATACACAAGCATATATATATAAATATATATATATATATAATATATATATACACAAGTATATATATAGCAATATATATATATATAATATATATATATACACAAGTATATATATATAAATATATATATATATATAATATATATACACAAGTATATACATATGAAAATATATATACATATAATATATATATACGCAAGTATATACATATAAATATATATATACATATAATATATATATACGCAAGTATATACATATAAATATATATATATAATATATATATACACAAGTATATACATATAAATATATATATATATATATAATGTATATATATATATATATAATGTATATAGTATATATATATAATGTATATATATATATGTAATGTATATATATATATAATGTATATAGTATATATATATAATGTATATATATATATATACATGTGTATATATATATATATTTATGTATTTGTATATATATATATTTATACATGTGTATATATATATATATTTATACATGTGTATATATATATATATTTATACATGTGTATATATATATATATATTTATACATGTGTATATATATATATATTTATACATGTGTATATATATATATATATTTATACATGTGTATATATATATATATTTATACATGTGTATATATATATATATTTATGCATTTCTATATATATATATTTATACATGTGTATATATATATATATTTATACATGTGTATATATATATATATTTATACATGTGTATATATATATATATTTATACATGTGTGTATATATATATATATTTATACATGTGTATATATATATATATTTATGCATTTCTATATATATATATATTTATACATGTGTATATATATATATATATTTATACATGTGTATATATATATATATTTATACATGTGTATATATATATATATATTTATACATGTGTATATATATATATATATTTATACATGTGTATATATATATATATATTTATACATGTGTATATATATATATATATTTATACATGT
>OZ038518.1:18253334-18290834 GCA_964036315.1 Acanthosepion esculentum
TGTTGCGAGTTCAATTCCTGGCCACAACGGAGGGAACAAAAACTTGGAGGGTTGAGTTACCAAGGCATGGCACGTGGAATTAGAACAGTCTACCCCTGTGGACTAAATAAACGGTTCAGTTCGAAATTCCAATGTATATAACTTGAAGAAGCTCGGATCGTACAATGACCGAAACGTCGTGAATATGAAAATAAAGATGAGGACAACAGTCTGAACAATGTAAATAATATATATATATATATATATATATATATATATATATATATATATATATATATATATATCTGATGGACAACCTGTAACCTGCCAACAACCTGTGAGAGTTTTACCCTCCATTCCGTGAGCTAAATACGGAGGTTTTCGACGAATTCTAGAAGAGCGTCGAAGATTCGATACATCAGCGTCTTCTGAAGAGGTCCTCTGGAAGCTATCCAAGGGCAGAGGATGGGGAGATGTAGGTGTGGAATTTACAGTGGGGTGGTTTTCGGGGGCAGCTGAATCGTCAATAACCGTATTTTCCAGAGCACTCGACAGAGGAGGAGGAGGAGTAGGAGTGTTAGACTGGATAGGGGCGTCCATTGGATCAAGTTCTGTGCGTGAACCGTTTGGTTTGCCATCCAATAGTGCAATATGGCGTAGAGACACTGTCGTTTCTCGTCCATTGTTAAGTCGCACGTGAGCGCAGTTCGGATTGACTTCGAGTATGTCAACTGTCTCAACTAAAGGTTCATATTTACTCCCGCGTACATGGCGCCTCAGGAGTGCCGATTTTGAGTTTGTTAACCATGTAGGTATGGAATCACCAGAAGCTGATTTCCTTTGGAAATTAAACAAACGTTCATGAGGAGTACAGTTCGAGGCAGTGGAAAGCAATGAGCGAATGCAGTGGAGTGCTACATCTAGAACCTTTTCCCAACTAGCAACTGGGAGATTACTAGACCGTGGAGCCAGGCTCACCGTTTGCCAGATGATACCATTGTACCTCTCTGCTTGTCCATTGCCCTGTGGATTAAAGGCAGTTGTTCGGCTGGTAGCAATGAGTCGAGAAAGTAGAAACCCCTTTAATTCGTCCGACATAAAAGCTGTACCACGATCAGAGTGCACAAAAGGGGGGTTTCCAAAAATGGAAAATAAACTAGTTAGATGTTTCTTGACAGTCGCTGCTGAGACATCAGCGAAAGGAAAACGGGAGTATTCGTCAACCACAGTAAGTATGAACCGATTGCGAGAATTTGAAGGTAAAGGTCTCTTGAAGTCTATACTTAATCTTTCAAAGGGTTGACTTGCTTTTATGAGTGTTTGAGGGGGCATTTTAATGAATCTAGGCTTTATCTCGGAACACACCTGGCATGACCTGGTTACTGCTCTTACATCTTCTACAGAGTATGGCATATTTTTACTTTTGACGAAATGCAGCATTCTTGTTACCCCAGGGTGACATAAATCTTTGTTCAAGATATGTAGTTTGTCAATAGAGATGGTAGAAGAGCAAATTCGTGATAAAGCGTCCGCAGCAGCATTTTGTTTTCCCGGACGATATACAATGTCGTAACTGAAACAGGCAAGTTCTAATTTCCATCTTGTGATCTTCTCGTTTTTTATCTTGTTTTTACTTTTAAGATTGAATATGAAGGAGACAGATTTCTGATCTGTGATAAGCTTAAATGTCTCCCGAGTAATAAGTGTCTCCACTTACGAATCGCTTCTACAATTGCATAGGCCTTCTTTTCAACTGATGAGTGCTTTTGCTCGGCAGAAGTTAAAGTTCTTGAAAAGAAAGCTACAGGCCAACGGTTTTGTGTTAGAGAGGCAGCAATAGCATGTTCCAAAGCATCAGTCTCAATCTCAAAAGGTAGAGTAGAGTCTATAGCCACCAGGCACGATTTTGCGATCTCCTCCTTTAGACGCTTGAAGGCATCCGTTTGTTCTTTAGCGAGAGGAAAATGGGCAACTCTGGTTAAGGGATGTAATTTTTCGGAGAAATTTGATATCCACCTAGAATAGTGAGAGAACATCCCCATTGCTCGTCGGAGAGAGGTATGGCCTTGAGGTACTGGCAGATCCACCAATCCTTTGAGTCTGTCAGGGTCAGGTTTTACTGAACCCATGCTTATAGTGTACCCAAGCAAGTCCACTGAACGAAGTGAATAATGACATTTGCTTTTATTCAGTGTTAGTCCGTACTTTGCCACACTATTCATAAATTTCTTTAGATTGTTGTCATGTTCTGCCTGGTTATGACCACAGATAGTAACGTTGTCGATATAGACGTAGGTTCCTCGGAGGTCTTCTCGCCTGATAATGTATTCAATGACTCGCTGGAAGCTAGCTACTCCATTGGTCACTCCAAAAGGGATTCGACAAAATTGGTACAGAGACCCAGCAGCTTCGAAGGCAGTATATTTTCGTTCTTCTGGCTTGATGGCAACCTGGTGACAGGTACTGGTTAGATCAAGTGTGCTAAATACCTGATAACAGGCAATCTCATTTACCATGTCCTCTATCCGAGGAAGTGGATAAGCATCCAGAAGAGTGAACCGATTTATCGTCTGGGAATAATCTACAACGGGTCTCTTGTGATTTTCAGGAGACACTACCAGTGTTTGGGCTCGCCATGGCGATTGAGATGGCTCTATAATTCCTTCCTTCAGCATACGCGATATTTCTGAATGAATGAATTTAGAGTCAGGTAGGCTATGTCTCCTGGATTTTACTGCTATTGGATGACAATCAGAAGTTAGATTCGCAAACAGAGAGGGGTAAGAGACATTATTAATTGCAGTTAGTCCACAAACAGTGAAAGGTGGAAGCAGTGCCCCGAAAGGTGTTTTTACTGAAGAATGCTGACGTAGGAAATTATGCCCAAGAATGTCATCACAGCATAAGTTAGTCATAACAAACAACTTGACATTACGGTACTCTCTACCGCTTAGATTGAGGGATACTATACAATGTCCAAGAGTAGAGGATGAATGGGAACTGCTAGCCATAAAAATTCTTTCTGAACTTGGCAAGATTGCCAATCCGAGCCTTTTAACCTCGTTAGAATTAATAAAATATTCTGAACTGCCAGTATCAACAAGTATTTTTAGAGACTTGCCTTTGATTTTTCCACGCAATGTCGAGCAAGATAGATTCTCTGAGAAATTATAAGATGGAATGGAAGACGCAAGAATAGACTCACTGTGGTTGATAGCAGCCGCTGTAGATGATCTGCAGACATGAGCAAAATGTCCTTTCTTTTTGCAATTTTTGCAAATTGAGTTTCGGGCAGGGCATCTAATTCTATCATGTCTCTGATTCCCGCAGAAGAAGCATTTTTGTCCAGAAATGGTGGCCACGGTATGTTCCTCATAGTACCCAGGCTGATCGTCATCGTCAGTTACCTCAGTTTGAACAGTAGAGATAGAAGCGTTTAGCGAGTTCTGTTGAGAGTAGGACGTTAATTGTTTTTGTGTCATCTCAAGTGTTAGCGCCTGGTCATAAGCAGTGAGTAGATCTAGTGTTTTGTTTTCCAGGAGTCGTTGTCTGATGTGATTAGACAAAATTCCGTTTATAAAAGCGTCTCGTATGTATTCGTCTCTCGCCTGTATTGCTGTAACAGCCTGGAACTCGCAATCCTTCGCGAGTTTCTTTAAAGCTTGCAAATACTGGTCTACACCCTCGTCAGTTTGTTGACGACGAGTAGCCAGCAGATGCCTACAGAAGATGGTATTTCTAGGCTGCACAAACACTCCTTCCAGAACGTCCATGGCTGAGTCGTAATCATCCACGTCGGAGATGTGTTTAAAGATAGTGGGAGAGACAAGGTTGATCAGTAGATTCAGTTTCAATCTGTCTGTCAGTGGAGTCTGTTGTGTTTCGCCGGCCGCTTCGAGAAAAATTTGGAAGGATCTTTTCCAATGTCGCCATGTGTCGGCTGAGTCGGGTTTATTCGTGTCTAGATCTAGGCGTTCTGGCTTGAGGTATTTTTCCATCCTGATAGATTATTTCTAGTGGAATAAATTGTTATAAAAAGAGTTAGAGAGGAAGTAAAAGAAGGCTGAGTCCATATAGCTTGGGTGAAGCTTTATTCCACTAGAAATCTACTCCGGTAGCGAACCGTAAGAAGAAAATGGCCGACTACCTCGTGAAGAGAGAAAGACGAAAACAGGGGGAAATCAATCAGTCCTGGAAAGTCAGGGAAAGATTAAAGAGTTCCTTTATTTTCACCACAATCTTATATTATATATATATATATATCTTATAATAAAGACATTTATGATATGTTTAACGTTCTTTTTATAGATACAAGTATTTAAGCAAATGCTCTGTTTTATAATAAACAGTATTAAATAACATTTACCGGCCTGAATGTCCGAGAAATTTTCATAGAAAATTTTCGTTCTCCGATACGGAACCGTCATTTCGCGTAACGTGCCTTAACCGTTCGGCCACAGAGAAGCGTCTGGTTAGCAAGGTCGATTTTACTATCTTTAAACTTAAATCTTCCATGAATCTCTTGTATTCATATCTGCTCTAGCGTATCAAATGTAAACAAATGACGTCATATATTTTTGAATTGGACATAGTCCGACAATTTATTAAAGACATTTATGATACGTTTAACGTTCTTTTTATACGTTGTATAGGATACGGGTTCGATTCCTGTTGGAGAACGAAAATTTTCTATGAAAATTTCTCGGACATTCAGGCCGGTAAATGTTATTTAATACTGTTTATTATAAAACAGAGCATTTGCCTAAATACTTGTATCTATAAAAAGAACGTTAAACATATCATAAATGTCTTTCGTAAATTGTCGGACTATGTCCAATTCTAAAATATATATTATAATATATTCTCATATTTTTATATTTAGATTAAATTTGACAGATTCTATTTTTTTAAATTTTGTTTCCAAACAGATTTGGAAAAGCTGTAAACAGTAAAAATCATTATGAAACGTAGACACTACAGTTTTAGACTTGTCAAAGTTAATTGACAGGGATCCGTGGAAGCCACTTGAATATTCGAAAACGATAACCTGCATTATGAATATTAGTCCCGGACATTAAAATGACAATCATGACATCTGCTCAAATTTCTTTGAACACCGTGAAAAGAATGAGACTTGGAGCTGCAACAGAGATTACGAGGTGATGGCTTGTAGGTAAGATTTCAGTAGACTTTCTCATTGCCGACGTACAACGGAATTCATCGAACAAATGCAGGAGAAAGTGATAGAAGACCCGGGTAAGTGAATGCGGGCTTTGGTACGGGCAAAGGGTGCAGCGATTTCCACCATGGACCTGACCTTGAATGAGGATCTCGTCTTCCAGTCGTACAACACATGCATGTGTATGTTCCTTGTGCCATGAAGACCAAGTTTCGCCAAACTGATGGATTTGTGTGGGTGTCTCCAGTGAGGGTGAAGTCATGCCACCCAACATCTTTCAACAGGCTCTCGGTTCAATTCGGATGTGGTATTGAAGAACATCGTCTTGAAGCCTTGGTTGGAGAGCGTGACTGCTTGAAGACCATGTGTGGCAGTAAGATTCAGCTTCCTGCCACACCTCCAGAAACAGTCTTAAGTCGACTTCACCAGTCCCAATGTCTGGCCCGCTATCTCTCCTGATTGTAATCTAGGTAGCACCACTTTTTTTTTTGCAGTAAAACAGCATAGCATGATGAAAAAGGCCCCGAACTTAATAAAAACAAAGTTTTATCGTCAAAATGTTTGTTATTATTAAGATGAAAGACCAAAGTAGTTTTATTTATTGTTTTGAGAAATTTTTTAATTCTTTCTAACACGTTCGAAACTTTTTTGTTTAAGTCATCGGTGGACGTAATAATTGCAATGATATTTTTTACGTTCTTTTTCCGGTGATTTGGAAATTCTTTTTTTTAAGCCGATAATTTTCAAAAAGTTATAAACAAAACGAAATTAAGAAAATGCTGGCTTTTAATATTATTTTTTTTAAATCATGGAAATATTTGACATTTTAAATCTATATCTATAATTCTTAAAATGTGTGTGTGTGTAATGTGTATGTGTGTGCGTGCGTGTAATGTGTGTGTGTGTGCGTAATGTGTGTGTGTGTGCGTGTAATGTGTATGTAATGTGTGTGTGCGTGCGTGTAAGTGTGTGCGTGCGTGCGTGCGTGATCGGATGTTGTTTATGCATTTCCCGTTTCCATCCGATTTCGATGAAAGATTTTTTGTTTCATAGATAATTCAGTGCCGGTTTCGAATTCAAATTGTTGACGACAATGGCTTTCCACTACTTCCTGTCCATTATAACTCTCAGCAACGTTTTACTATTTACTATTCTTGGATATATACCTTTCGTAAAAACTTTAATGAAAATAGTTTAACTTATTACAATAATATTATTGCCAGGGATCCACATTCAAATTGTTACCCCCCCATATTTAGGAATGTGCCTCAGTTGCACCCAAATGTTGTTACTAATATTGATTTTCGGTGGGCTGACTTTAAACTTAAACTGCTTCAATTGAACGGCAAAAAAATCCCAGTAATGAAAGACCTGGTCAAAGACGGGTTATACTGCTAGTTTGAAATAGACCAGAATATTTTACTTAGTGGAAATAATAAATTTAATCATTTAGCTTTCAATTAAATCTAAAATCAAATCTTCCAGTACGCTTTTTCATTTTTTTAAATTCCATTTTAAACTCTAGATGTCGAAAATTTATACCGAATTAGTGGAAGTAGCTGTTGTAATCCAATGGATTATTATGTGTATGTGGGGGGTAATTGAGAAAGACACCAACTGCACAGCCTGTAACAGCAAGGCCCAGCTGATCGACAGTGTTTGAGGCCCTCCCTAGGGACCGTGAAGGCTGCGTGTGCCAGATTCCAGAGTCGGATCGAGGCAGATGCTGAGGGGGTAACTTCTTTGAATGAATTTTCTTATTACTATAACCTGGATGCTATTTTCCTATTTTTCCAATAAATTGATTTTTTACTTAGATATTCACTTTGTTTTCCCTAAAAAAAAAAAAAACTGTCAATTTCAGCCCAAACACCCTGTCTTCTTGGCTTCAACCTACGACAATGCTTTTCAGCCAAGTTGTTATCATTTACAAAAAGCATTACTGCTATTAATTTTCAAAATGTGTCAAAAAATTCAATTTTCATTTGTTTTCGTATTGTTTTATATCCTCTAAAACTTCTATATGTGGCTTACATTTAGAAAGACGTTTTTAGGTCTCGTACCAGCAAATAAATACAAATGAACAGCAAAAAAAGAAAAGTATTACAAAATGCTTAAAATAATGTCGGTCTCAATCCCCATTGGAATAACTGCAAAACATATGCTCCTTCCCAGTTTATAGACAGAAGCGCACAAATGCATGCTGGGATTTCTTCCTAGCCAATGAAATAGGCCAGTTTAGTGGTGAATATGCTTCCTGCCAAAGATCTTGGTTTGTCGACGACTGCCATTATGATGACCCAGATGGCATTCGACCTTCGGGCCAAAACTTTGATCCTATATTGAGGACCTCCTCCATTATCACAGTGCCAACGCCAATCAATTTTCTCGATTTTACATCCATGGTCAGCAGGGAGATCATCTTTGTCATAACTGCCTCCAAAGGGCTGGTCAGGAGCTTATTTCCCAAGATGTAATCCCTATATTTTTCTTTCAAGGCCTCGTAGTACTCTGGGAACTTCTTGGGTCTATCCATAGGCCATGCCAATAGACTAACGGTAGATGGCTGTTCCAGCCACTGAGGAGATTATGCCGTAGTGGCTGATGCCACCACGGGACACAAAGCACAAAAACAATCCAAATTATAAATGAAATGAATAGATAATACGAAAGGCATTCAAACTTACAGATATGTTGACCAAAAGCCGTTCAAAAAAATAGAAACAAATCCGTACCAACAAACAATCCCCATGGGGATTGACTGCAAAACACTTTCCCCTCCCCAATTTATAGGCAGAAGCACACAAATGCATGCTGGGATTTCATCCTAGCCAATAAGATGACTTGTTGGTGTCATCTGACACAATCCCAGTCTGTTTTGCCCTGAAGTCAGAAGCAAACTATTCATTCACATGGATTTGCTTTTGTGTATTATGTAGCCATCACGCCAAAAAGGACCCGCTGGAACAGGGCAGTTGTCTCTCGTACAGGGCAGTCGTCTTTCGTCGTCCTCGTCAGCTCCCTCGTCCCCAACTGCCAAAGCCTTCAGACACACTCGTTTTATAGACCATGAGGAAGTAGCCGATTGGTTGAGTGGAAGAGTTTTACATATGCGTAGGCACAATCCGCCAATTCTCCCTTCCTCCAACTGCTCTGCGACAACATACGCATGCAATGTGTGGGCGTTTTCGGGCATGATGTTGTGTATCTTGCTCGCGATAATCACATCTCAACCTCAATTCATGATTTGTAAACTTTTCGCCATATTACTGTTGCTTTGCGCTGATTCCAATCCCCATAGGAGATTGACTGCAAAACACTTCCCCCTCCCCAATTTATATAAATGCATGCTTGGTTTATTTATTTATTTTGCTCATTGCAAACTTTGTCAAATCTGTTTGTTGGGCAGTTCTATTTATTTGACATTTCACCATGGCTCCTCACTCCACAAATAATTAAAACCATGAATTTCATCAGAAGTTCATAGAATACAACTGTAACCTCTGGAATCTAAAACCTGCCATTTGACTGAGCCACTCCCGCCAACCTTTTATTATTATTTTCGAGCACCCATAAATATTTTATATAAATGTTCAATGCCCAAGAGCCCATCAAGGTAGAGGGTTATTGTGTGGTGTTGTATAACACAAAATGCTCTTTTATATATATATATATATATATATATGAGAGAGGGAGAGAAAGATAAAGCAAACACTCTTGAGTCTGGACATTGGAGGTGATAAGGTAATGTAATTGTTAAAGGAATCTATTTTTACAAATGAGTTCTGGGTCATTTAGATCAAAGACTTAAAAAAAAAACTCTTTGATGTGGTCAGGTGAAGGTCTTTTGTATTCGTTGGCTGTCACCAAAATTGAGTTGGCTGGCGAAGTCAGTTGTTGTAGAAGTCTGCTTGCGAGCAGTCTGTTTGCTACCATTCGCTGACCTGACAAGTAAACTATATCACATGACAAAACCAAGCAACTCCCAAATTAAGTTATTTTGTTGAAGTATTTTAACTTCTTGCCAGTAAGCTTTTGTTTTGTCTTTTTTCCTATTTAACCCGCTTAAATCACTTAAAATAAAACCTTTATTTATTGTTAGCCCCAAAATATTTTTTGTTTTAAAAACTGACAGGAAATAAAAAAAGCTACTTTTCAACTGGACTGTCCTTAATTGTAAAAGGGTTGGTTTTCTATTATGAGCTCTTTTTGAAGAATGGATTGATTGATTCGAACAAGTACTGTTCCTAGTTAAACCTACTGAAGACATCAATTGATTGATAAAACTTACCTGGAATTAGATAAAAGAAAGGTGCATATACCAATGACATAGGTATTGTTAAGAGAATCTATTTTTACAAATATAACTTTGAGTTCTGGGTCATTAGGTATCTCCAAAAATTTGGTATACACAAGGTTTAAAGATATTTTTCATAAATGAAAAATCATTTTTGAAGCTTGCCCCCAGATTCAATTGAAAGCAAAAGGATTAAATTTTCCAATTCCAGAAAACAAAACACTGTATTTCAAATAGAAATTATAATGATTTTTAGTTAATACTTCTGAAAACCCAATCGAAAGGGCCATTTTTCATTTTTTTAGAGAAATGTAAACAAAAATTATTTTGTTTTGAAAATCCCGTCTAAAATAACATATATATTTCGGAAACGTTACTTTCATAAAATAGCAAATTTAAAGTTAAATTAATCTGTTTTGAAACTGACATTACTTATTTACACCATCAAATTTTCTAGACAAGTATTTCTTCACCCTGGAGTCAAAACAAAAGGTGAGTTGTTAAATTAATTTTTGTCTATGCTTTATATTTTTTGTTACCCCCAAAATAGTTTTTGTTTTAAAAACTGACAGGAAATAAAAAAGCCACTCTTCAACTGGGCTGTCCTTAATTGTAAAAGGGTTGGGTTTCCATTATGAGCTCTTTTTGAAGAAGGGAATGATTGATTCGAACAAGTAATGTTCCTAGTTAAACCTAATGAAGACATCGATTGATAAAACTTACCTGGAATTAGATTAAAAAAAAGGTGCATGTGCCAATGATACAAGCATTGTTAAGAGAATCTATTTTTATGAATGAAACTTCCCAGAGTTCTGGGTTATTTACATCAAAGGCTTTAAAGAACTTTTTGATGGGGTCAGACGATCTTACAAAGTGAAGGTCTTCATCAAGGCTTTTGTATTTGGCACCAAAGTTAAGTAACTTGGCTGGCGAAGTCAGTTGTTGTAGAAGTCTGCTTGAGAGCAGTTCGTTTACTACCATTCGCTGACCTGAAAAGTAAACTATATCACGTGACAAAACCCAGCAACTCCCCATTGAATTTTTTTTTTTTTTTCAAATATTTCTAACTTCTCATCGGTAAGCCTTTTATGTTTGTATTTTTGCTTTTTACTCACCAACCAAATCACTAAAATTAAAATAAAACCTTTTTTTTTTTTTGGTTTACTAGAAAACTTAATTGGTCTTCCAGTTGTTCCATCATCTTATTTCTTTTAATGCACAGACGACAATAATTTTATTTGATTTATGGCCCTCCACTTATCCTCGGAGATCCTAAGGCATTTTCCCCTCACATAAAATTTTGTCTTTTCTTTCCTTATAAACTGAGGAAGCTCTTGGCAAAATGCGCCGTTATTAAATGTCCCACTTTGACTCAATAGATGGATTTAAATGTGCATCATGGCGCACGTAACATTGGACAACCAAAGCTAAAACGTCCATGATGGAATTTTCTGTCCATGTTGCAAACTTGGATGCAGCTGCCCAGCATTGAGTGTGTGGGGGTCGGGGGTGGTGGAGAGTTGCTGTTTTCATGAAAGCAAAGAGCTATGAAGAGAATAGAGTCCAGCACACTATATAGAGCAGTGGTTCCCAACCACTGAGCCGCGGCACACTAGTGTGCCGCGGAATGATTACTGGTGTGCCGCGAAGAGATAATACCTAAAAGCCATTTAATTTCATTTTGTTTAATTTCTGGTGTAAAAATTAATCTCAGAATTATTCTTAGTAAAAAAGATAATTAGAATTGTTAAAACAGTATCTTACTCGACAGAATAACAGCACTTCACCAAACAACCGAAAAATATTTCGTAAGGGGAAATTTAAAAAAAACTTCAATACTGCCCAATGATATAAATCCATTTTGGCAAGAAGGGCAATAAGCGCCTGCTATTGCTTAGAACACATCCATTAAGCTGGGGATATTCATGCGTGTATTCATATGCAACGCAGTAACATGCAGAAGCTTGGTGATATTTGGTGATACCTGGGGTCAACTCCCTCATTGTATACCCCTAAGATTCAAGTAGGGGTACCTGCAGGGTAGTGGTTCCCAACCACTGTGCCGTGGCACATTAGTGTGCCGCGGAATGATTACTGGTGTGCCGCGAAGAGATAATACCTAGAAGCCATTTAATTTCATTTTGTTTAATAAAGACATTCAATTTCTTCATCATGATGACACCGCTCAATTCAAAATCGCCGAATTTCTGGAATCTAAACGTTTCGCGCATACGAATTGGTAAGCGTTATTATGGTTTATATTCGTCATGGGACGATTAATCGGAACATCAGGAGTTTTTCAAAGTATCGGGAATCGGCATCGGAGCTGAATAATTCAGACCCGATTTCGATACCAAAACGATTCCTAAATACACAGGTTGTAAGACAAAAACTTGTAACACAGAACTGTACTATGTGAGGTTTTACGTAATGCTCCTAACTCCCAAACATTTTTTTACCTTTTCCTAACCATTTTGAATCTTTTCAATTTCAGGCTAATCTAACTTTATGCACAACTGTCCCACTGACATTCACCATTATTATTTTATACCCGATATTGAATACAGGATATGTTGATTTATGTGAATAAAAAAATATTCTTATACAATATTCTTTGTTTTTTATTATTTTATTGCAAAAAGGCTTTATGAGTGGAAAATATTGATTTTTTGTGATAGGTGTGGCGCGAAAATTTAAAGAACTCAATAGTGTGCCGCCATGTGAAAAAGGCTGGAAACCACTGCTGTAGAGGCTAGACAAAGGCACAAATACCCTCCGGTAGATGACTCCACATTATTCTTCTACTTTGGTCATTGCCAAAAACCGTGCTGATCATGCGTTAGTTATTTTAACCTTGAGCAGGGCCGTGTTTTCCACCGCCAACCATCTTTATGTATATGTCTCAAATCAGTCAGGTTTCAATCGGGCGTCTAGCCAAACTGAGGAGCTGTGATACAGCGAAACAGTCTGTCTGTGGATGACAATATATGCTCCCAGAAATCTGGTTCAGCTCTCGAGAGAAGGGGGGTTTAAAAAACAGCAACTCCTACTGCTATTAAGCACTACTATTCAAGTAAATTGAATGGAGTTCTCCGAGCCACTGGCGTATTTCATATAGAAAAAAAAATATGTTAAAATTCCCTTCCTTTCTGCCGTGTGACGATGGCCTATGGGTAAGAGATCTGACTGACGCCAAATCAGTCGTGGGTTCGATTCCGGCTTGCAATCAGACATCTAGCCACACTGAGGAGCTGTGATAAAGTGAAACAGTCTGTCTGTGGATGGCTATATATATATATATATATATATATATATATATATATATATTTGGTCAGAAACCTTTTGTTGAAACAAGTTTTGTTGACAGTATTCTATTACTGTGGTCGTTGTCAAAAACCATGCCAATCGTGTATTTGGTTGTTTTAGCCATGCGCAGTGCTGTGTTTTAAGATAACTTATTTTCCGATACCGACCGTCTTCATCAATGAAAAAGCTAATATATATTTGTGTGGGTGTATATATCACGCATATTAACAGCAAGCCCTTTGAAAAGGTTTAAAAAAAAAAAAGTGGCCGAAACCGCTTATGAAAATAGACACTACAGACAATTTTTTTACACTCCCACCAAAAGGAAAAATTTATGAGTAGAAAAACTTAATAAAACTTTTCAAATTTTCTTTTTCCGTCCATTTGAAAGATGGCTGCCCAAATCTACATTATATGTGAAAGACGAACATTGTTCAAAGGGATAAAGAATAGAAAGTTGTGGAGAGCCGTGATCTCTGACGTCCTGAATAGAGAGAGAGAGAGAGCACATAAAAGAAAAAGGAAAAAGAAGAATTAGATATGATAACTGGAATTTATTCCGGTTTGCATTTTCACTTTTGAAGATCATGAATTCAAAAATGGAATTTTCCGAATTTTAAAATAAAGTTGATATTTTTAATAAATTGCAATAAACCTTTTTAAAAATCAATTTCAATATTTTTCTAAAATATTATCTTTTTTTTTAAACTTTGTGCTCTAAAAACAATTCTTTATAGAATTGATTTCAGATAAATTCTTGTTGGAAAAGGATTTATTTAAGCATAAAAAAAAAAGAGAAAAGTTTGAAAAAACAAAAGAAAAATTTGTCATTTTGGAACAAACTGCATCAGAGGCAGCAGCAGCAACAGTGAGAGGACGTTCTGTTTGGGCCACGAGAAACCCCCCAGCCAAGCAAAATGCAGGGCTTACGGATTTAGGGCAACAATTTACAGAGAAATAAGCACAAGTACTTATATAAAACGTCCTTAAAATTAATTCAGTCTCTAAAGTGAGCTTTGTCTTTTTTTTTTTTTTTTTTTTCATGAAATCCAGCCAAACTAATGAAAAGTTAAAATTTGAGATTCTGTCTTTGCTGGAGGATTTCGAGAAAAAAGAGAAAGAAAAAAAAAAGAAATTGTAAGGAAAATTAAAATTAGTGTCACTTTGTCATTTTATTTCAGATTATTTTTTTCCTTTTCATTTGTTTAAACCAGACCTCATATTGTAAAATGATGTTTTTTAAATTTCTCTTCACTTGCATATTTCAAGACACAAAAGTATTTAACCAACTGTATATGAGTGTGTGAAAGAGAGATTGTGTGTGTGTGTGTGTGTGTGTGTGTGCAAAAGAGATATTGTGTATGTGTGTGTGCAAAAGAGAGAGAGAGAGAGAGAGTGTGTGTGCAAAAGAGAGAGAGTGTGTGTGCAAAAGAGAGAGAGTGTGTGTGCAAAAGAGAGAGAGAGTGTGTGCAAAAGAGAGAGAGAGTGTGTGCAAAAGAGAGAGAGAGTGTGTATGTGTGTGTGCAAAAGAGTGCATGTGTGTGTGTGAAAAAGAGAGAGAGTGAAAGAAAGAGTGTGTGTGAAAGAGAGAGAGAGAGGGCGTGTGTGTGAGAAAGAGAGTGAAAGAAAGTGTGTGTGAAAGAGAGAGAGAGAGAGGGCATGTGTGTGAGAAAGAGAGAGTGAAAGAAAGAGTGTGGGAGAGAGAGAGGGGGCGTGTGTGTGTGTGAGAGAGAGAGAATGCTCTCTTCAATCAAAAGAAGCAAAAAAACAAAAAACTTATACATCGTTTGTTTCTATCATGCGACTTTCTGCATATTTCAAAACGACTCAAGGTGTCCTGATAAAGTTTCTACACAAAGTATTTTCACAATATGAGGTACAGCAAAAATAAAATAAATAAATAGAATAAAATAGAAACACACTATATTTTGTGTGTGTTTTAGCTCTTCTTTGCTTTTTTCTTATAAGAAGAAAGTCCATCTCAATATCACGAGGCAATGAAAAACATTCAATTTGCATTTTCACACACACACACACACATTTCATGGCTGTTTCATGCCTGTATATATAATGTGACATATTATCGAAGAAAAAAAGCTCAGTGTCATGGACAGCGCATATGTAATTATAAGCAGTGTAGACATAGTTATCAACACTGGATGAATACAGTCTCTTCATGCTTTAATCAAGGACTAACAATTGCACTTAACACATTGGCTGTCAACCCGAAATCACTAGAAGGTCAAATGAGTGCAACTAATTTTTTTCTCTTTTTTTTTTTTACAAAATATTTTGTAAAAGAATATGTCAGATATCAATGAAGACTTTCTCTTGCTAATATATTTTGAGAAAATGTTTGCCAAAGTCTATTTCCCTAACTTCAGAAGCCGTGTCACCAACTGGCAGCCACAGAGACTTTCTTGGGTACCTAATATACTTTTTCATTTTCCAAATATATATATATATATATATATATATATATATATATATATGCTTGTAAATGTGATATGAGGAAACAGGAAAAAAATCCTATTCCTGGGTAAATAAAATATAATCTATGGACCCTTAAAGGATTAAAAAAAAAATTTAACTATATATATATATATATACACACACACACATATATAATAATCGCTTATAATTATGTGTGTGTAATAATTGCTTATAATTATATATATATATATATATAAATAATTATAAGCGATTATTATATATATAATTATAAGCGATTATTATATATATAATTATAAGCGATTATTATATATATAATTATAAGCGATTATTATATATATATGTATGTGTGTGTGTGTGTATATATATATATATATATATATATATATATATATATATATGTATGTATGTATGTATGTATATGATATATAAATTCTATATATCAGAACAACGGTGGGTAACTGAATAGCAAAACTGAAAAATTCCTTTGTAATGCGTTTCGGCCATCGGAAGGACATCTTCAGACAAAACAATGTTTCTATTGATGGAATCCTATGCAGGGGTGAGAATGTGAATATAAAGAAACATTGGTTATTATTAAATATTGAGAGGGAGATGAAAATGCAGGGAAACTCAGCCTTAAATTTGAAATTTCTGGGGTCCAAGGTACCGAGCCACACAACCTAACCGACTTCGTTCAGCTGTCTACTGGGTTTGTTTTTGTCACGCTTGAATAAAGTTGCTTCAGCTGTAAATATAGACACATTGGACACCAGAAATTTAAAATTTAAAGCTGAGTCTGCCTGCCTTTTCAACATTTCCCATCAACGTTTAAGCATAAAGAATACTTGTTCACATTTTCATTCCCTCTCCAATATATATATATATATATATACATACACATACACACACACACACACACACACACACACACACACACACACACACACACATAAATGTAATGAGAATGAAAATAATATAAATTCTAACATTCACAGCATTAATTCAAAAGAAGGCTCAATACCAAGTGTAGAGCAATAATTATTTATAATTTTTACATACAGACAAAAAACAACTTATTCACTACAAAGATGCATTCTTGTTTCGATGCAGCTGCATCTCCATTGGTGAGAACCAAATATGGTCATTTTTGGTTCTCACCAGTCAAGATGCTACTGCATTGAAACAAGAATACATCTTTGTAGCGAATGAGTTGTTTTTTGTCCGTATTTAAAAATTATTTTACACACACACACACATATATATATATGAAGAAATATAGTCTTAGGGTGTTTTATATTTATGGGATCAATATCAGAGATAGAGCGTGTGTAAATATAAAAGTGAGCATAGAAATCAACACTTAGAGGCGACAGTCTGTTTCATGCTAGATGATTGTGTCTAGCATTAAACAGACTGTCGCCTCTAAATTTTGACTTCTATGTTCACTTTATATATATATATATATATATATATATATATATATATATATAAAAACAGCCAAAATATCCCAAATTACCTCATGTGGGTATAAATTCTATTTCTGTCAATACTAAGTACATTGGTCTTATTCAACCCCAGTGGATGGACAGTCCATCCACCAGAGTCGAATGAGACCAACATACTTAGCCTTGGCTGAAATAGATTTATACCCACATGAGGTAATTTGAGATATTTTTGCTGTGTTATATATATATATATGTTCTGTTATAATAAATACATTGAGCTTGTTTTTTGGATTAGTTTTAATATTATTAGAATCCACCTGGATTATATACCAATGGACCTATTACTTGTACTATATATATATATATATATATATATGCATCTATCAATAACAACATTTTCTTTGAAGAAGTCCTTTTGAAGGATGAAACGCATTATGTAGATAGATAAGAAAAGACCGAGATAGGTAGGTAGGTAGATAAGAAAAGACCGAGATAGGTAGGTAGGTAGATAAGAAAAGACCGAGATAGGTAGGTAGGTAGATAAGAAAAGACCGAGATAGGTAGGTAGGTAGATAAGAAAAGACCGAGATAGGTAGGTAGGTAGATAAGAAAAGACCGAGATAGGTAGGTAGGTAGATAAGAAAAGACCGAGATAGGTAGGTAGGTAGATAAGAAAAGACCGAGATAGGTAGGTAGGTAGATAAGAAAAGACCGAGATAGGTAGGTAGGTAGATAAGAAAAGACCGAGATAGGTAGGTAGGTAGATAAGAAAAGACCGAGATAGGTAGGTAGGTAGATAAGAAAAGACCGAGATAGGTAGGTAGGTAGATAAGAAAAGACCGAGATAGGTAGGTAGGTAGATAAGAAAAGACCGAGATAGGTAGGTAGGTAGATAAGAAAAGACCGAGATAGGTAGGTAGGTAGATAAGAAAAGACCGAGATAGGTAGGTAGGTAGATAAGAAAAGACCGAGATAGGTAGGTAGGTAGATAAGAAAAGACCGAGATAGGTAGGTAGGTAGATAAGAAAAGACCGAGATAGGTAGGTAGGTAGATAAGAAAAGACCGAGATAGGTAGGTAGGTAGATAAGAAAAGACCGAGATAGGTAGGTAGGTAGATAAGAAAAGACCGAGATAGGTAGGTAGGTAGATAAGAAAAGACCGAGATAGGTAGGTAGGTAGATAAGAAAAGACCGAGATAGGTAGGTAGGTAGATAAGAAAAGACCGAGATAGGTAGGTAGGTAGATAAGAAAAGACCGAGATAGGTAGGTAGGTAGATAAGAAAAGACCGAGATAGGTAGGTAGGTAGATAAGAAAAGACCGAGATAGGTAGGTAGGTAGATAAGAAAAGACCGAGATAGGTAGGTAGGTAGATAAGAAAAGACCGAGATAGGTAGGTAGGTAGATAAGAAAAGACCGAGATAGGTAGGTAGGTAGATAAGAAAAGACCGAGATAGGTAGGTAGGTAGATAAGAAAAGACCGAGATAGGTAGGTAGGTAGATAAGAAAAGACCGAGATAGGTAGGTAGGTAGATAAGAAAAGACCGAGATAGGTAGGTAGGTAGATAAGAAAAGACCGAGATAGGTAGGTAGGTAGATAAGAAAAGACCGAGATAGGTAGGTAGGTAGATAAGAAAAGACCGAGATAGGTAGGTAGGTAGATAAGAAAAGACCGAGATAGGTAGGTAGGTAGATAAGAAAAGACCGAGATAGGTAGGTAGGTAGATAAGAAAAGACCGAGATAGGTAGGTAGGTAGATAAGAAAAGACCGAGATAGGTAGGTAGGTAGATAAGAAAAGACCGAGATAGGTAGGTAGATAAGAAAAGACCGAGATAGGTAGGTAGATAAGAAAAGACCGAGATAGGTAGGTAGATAAGAAAAGACCGAGATAGATAGGTAGATAAGAAAAGACCGAGATAGATAGGTAGATAAGAAAAGACCGAGATAGATAGGTAGATAAGAAAAGACCGAGATAGATAGGTAGATAAGAAAAGACCGAGTTAGATTAGGTAGATAAGAAAAGACCGAGTTAGATTAGGTAGATAAGAAAAGACTGAGTTAGATTAGGTAGATAAGAAAAGACTGAGTTAGATTAGGTAGATAAGAAAAGACTGAGTTAGATTAGGTAGATAAGAAAAGACTGAGTTAGATTAGGTAGATAAGAAAAGACTGAGTTAGATTAGGTAGATAGATATGAACAGGAAGAATAGATAGATATGCATTTATGACAGAATAAACATTTTCTTTGAAGAAGTCCTTTTGAAGGCTGAAACGCATTACATAGGATTTTTTTTCCATTTTATCATTCATATATGAATAAAGAGAAAAGGCAAACCTATCTTAGCCAATGCGTTTTGTCCTCTGATGGACTTCATCAAGGAAAATGCAAGGATTTTATTTCATAACAAGTATTTATAAACAAGAGCAATAAATAAATAAATAAATAAAAAAAGGAATTTTGCTCGTGTATACAAATACTGGAAACAAAATAAAATCCTTCATTTGCCTTGATGAAGTCCATCAGAGGATGAAACACGTTGGCTAAGTTTACCTTTTCGTGTTTATTCATATTATCTTTTTACAGGTAGAGTATATATCCGAGATATGTGTGTGTGTGTGTGTGTATAAGATAGAGGTGGGGAGATATGTAGAAGTCAGTTATTTTAGTTGATGGTACCAGTGATGTCAAGGAGATCATCGTCCTCATCGTTATTTTCCACTTCATTATTAACCGACTGTTGTTGTTGCCACATGGAAGCATAGTGACACTTTGTTTCAAGCAGTTCTTCATGCCTGGAAAAAATAAAAATGAAAGAAAGATTAAATTAACAGAAACGGCCAGCAAGGTCACCCGGCATCACTCGTCTTCAAGATCATCAAAATAAACAACTTTGATCAACAACAGAATGTGAGAATAACACCCATTTCATGTACCAAAATTATGAGATAGATAGACAAGAAAAGACCGAAATAGATAGATAGATAGGTGAGAAAAGACCGAGATAGATAGATAGATAGATAGATAGATAGATAGATAGGTGAGAAAAGACCGAGATAGATAGATAGATAGATAGATAGATAGATAGATAGGTGAGAAAAGACCGAGATAGATAGATAGATAGATAGATAGATAGATAGATAGGTGAGAAACGACCGAGATAGATAGATAGATAGATAGATAGATAGATAGATAGGTGAGAAACGACCGAGATAGATAGATAGATAGATAGATAGATAGATAGATAGATAGATAGGTGAGAAACGACCGAGATAGATAGATAGATAGATAGATAGATAGATAGATAGATAGATAGGTGAGAAACGACCGAGATAGATAGATAGATAGATAGATAGATAGATAGATAGATAGATAGATAGGTGAGAAACGACCGAGATAGATAGATAGATAGATAGATAGATAGGTGAGAAACGACCGAGATAGATAGATAGATAGATAGATAGATAGATAGATAGATAGGTGAGAAACGACCGAGATAGATAGATAGATAGATAGATAGATAGATAGATAGATAGGTGAGAAACGACCGAGATAGATAGATAGATAGATAGATAGATAGGTAGACAGATAGGTGAGAAACGACCGAGATAGATTAGGTAGACAGATAGGTGAGAAACGACCGAGATAGATTAGGTAGACAGATAGGTGAGAAACGACCGAGATAGATTAGGTAGACAGATAGGTGAGAAACGACCGAGATAGATTAGGTAGACAGATAGGTGAGAAACGACCGAGATAGATTAGGTAGACAGATAGGTGAGAAACGACCGAGATAGATTAGGTAGACAGATAGGTGAGAAACGACCGAGATAGATTAGGTAGACAGATAGGTGAGAAACGACCGAGATAGATTAGGTAGACAGATAGGTGAGAAACGACCGAGATAGATTAGGTAGACAGATAGGTGAGAAACGACCGAGATAGATTAGGTAGACAGATAGGTGAGAAACGACCGAGATAGATTAGGTAGACAGATAGGTGAGAAACGACCGAGATAGATTAGGTAGACAGATAGGTGAGAAACGACCGAGATAGATTAGGTAGACAGATAGGTGAGAAACGACCGAGATAGATTAGGTAGACAGATAGGTGAGAAACGACCGAGATAGATTAGGTAGACAGATAGGTGAGAAACGACCGAGATAGATTAGGTAGACAGATAGGTGAGAAACGACCGAGATAGATTAGGTAGACAGATAGGTGAGAAACGACCGAGATAGATTAGGTAGACAGATAGGTGAGAAACGACCGAGATAGATTAGGTAGACAGATAGGTGAGAAACGACCGAGATAGATTAGGTAGACAGATAGGTGAGAAACGACCGAGATAGATTAGGTAGACAGATAGGTGAGAAACGACCGAGATAGATTAGGTAGACAGATAGGTGAGAAACGACCGAGATAGATTAGGTAGACAGATAGGTGAGAAACGACCGAGATAGATTAGGTAGACAGATAGGTGAGAAACGACCGAGATAGATTAGGTAGACAGATAGGTGAGAAACGACCGAGATAGATTAGGTAGACAGATAGGTGAGAAACGACCGAGATAGATTAGGTAGACAGATAGGTGAGAAACGACCGAGATAGATTAGGTAGACAGATAGGTGAGAAACGACCGAGATAGATTAGGTAGACAGATAGGTGAGAAACGACCGAGATAGATTAGGTAGACAGATAGGTGAGAAACGACCGAGATAGATTAGGTAGACAGATAGGTGAGAAACGACCGAGATAGATTAGGTAGACAGATAGGTGAGAAACGACCGAGATAGATTAGGTAGACAGATAGGTGAGAAACGACCGAGATAGATTAGGTAGACAGATAGGTGAGAAACGACCGAGATAGATTAGGTAGACAGATAGGTGAGAAACGACCGAGATAGATTAGGTAGACAGATAGGTGAGAAACGACCGAGATAGATTAGGTAGACAGATAGGTGAGAAACGACCGAGATAGATTAGGTAGACAGATAGGTGAGAAACGACCGAGATAGATTAGGTAGACAGATAGGTGAGAAACGACCGAGATAGATTAGGTAGACAGATAGGTGAGAAACGACCGAGATAGATTAGGTAGACAGATAGGTGAGAAACGACCGAGATAGATTAGGTAGACAGATAGGTGAGAAACGACCGAGATAGATTAGGTAGACAGATAGGTGAGAAACGACCGAGATAGATTAGGTAGACAGATAGGTGAGAAACGACCGAGATAGATTAGGTAGACAGATAGGTGAGAAACGACCGAGATAGATTAGGTAGACAGATAGGTGAGAAACGACCGAGATAGATTAGGTAGACAGATAGGTGAGAAACGACCGAGATAGATTAGGTAGACAGATAGGTGAGAAACGACCGAGATAGATTAGGTAGACAGATAGGTGAGAAACGACCGAGATAGATTAGGTAGACAGATAGGTGAGAAACGACCGAGATAGATTAGGTAGACAGATAGGTGAGAAACGACCGAGATAGATTAGGTAGACAGATAGGTGAGAAACGACCGAGATAGATTAGGTAGACAGATAGGTGAGAAACGACCGAGATAGATTAGGTAGACAGATAGGTGAGAAACGACCGAGATAGATTAGGTAGACAGATAGGTGAGAAACGACCGAGATAGATTAGGTAGACAGATAGGTGAGAAACGACCGAGATAGATTAGGTAGACAGATAGGTGAGAAACGACCGAGATAGATTAGGTAGACAGATAGGTGAGAAACGACCGAGATAGATTAGGTAGACAGATAGGTGAGAAACGACCGAGATAGATTAGGTAGACAGATAGGTGAGAAACGACCGAGATAGATTAGGTAGACAGATAGGTGAGAAACGACCGAGATAGATTAGGTAGACAGATAGGTGAGAAACGACCGAGATAGATTAGGTAGACAGATAGGTGAGAAACGACCGAGATAGATTAGGTAGACAGATAGGTGAGAAACGACCGAGATAGATTAGGTAGACAGATAGGTGAGAAACGACCGAGATAGATTAGGTAGACAGATAGGTGAGAAACGACCGAGATAGATTAGGTAGACAGATAGGTGAGAAACGACCGAGATAGATTAGGTAGACAGATAGGTGAGAAACGACCGAGATAGATTAGGTAGACAGATAGGTGAGAAACGACCGAGATAGATTAGGTAGACAGATAGGTGAGAAAAGACCGAGATAGATTAGGTAGACAGATAGGTGAGAAAAGACCGAGATAGATTAGGTAGACAGATAGGTGAGAAAAGACCGAGATAGATTAGGTAGACAGATAGGTGAGAAAAGACCGAGATAGATTAGGTAGACAGATAGGTGAGAAAAGACCGAGATAGATTAGGTAGACAGATAGGTGAGAAAAGACCGAGATAGATTAGGTAGACAGATAGGTGAGAAAAGACCGAGATAGATTAGGTAGACAGATAGGTGAGAAAAGACCGAGATAGATTAGGTAGACAGATAGGTGAGAAAAGACCGAGATAGATTAGGTAGACAGATAGGTGAGAAAAGACCGAGATAGATTAGGTAGACAGATAGGTGAGAAAAGACCGAGATAGATTAGGTAGACAGATAGGTGAGAAAAGACCGAGATAGATTAGGTAGACAGATAGGTGAGAAAAGACCGAGATAGATTAGGTAGACAGATAGGTGAGAAAAGACCGAGATAGATTAGGTAGACAGATAGGTGAGAAAAGACCGAGATAGATTAGGTAGACAGATAGGTGAGAAAAGACCGAGATAGATTAGGTAGACAGATAGGTGAGAAAAGACCGAGATAGATTAGGTAGACAGATAGGTGAGAAAAGACCGAGATAGATTAGGTAGACAGATAGGTGAGAAAAGACCGAGATAGATTAGGTAGACAGATAGGTGAGAAAAGACCGAGATAGATTAGGTAGACAGATAGGTGAGAAAAGACCGAGATAGATTAGGTAGATAGATAGGTGAGAAAAGACCGAGATAGATTAGGTAGATAGATGAGAAAAGACCGAGATAGATTAGGTAGATAGATGAGAAAAGACCGAGATAGATTAGGTAGATAGATGAGAAAAGACCGAGATAGATTAGGTAGATAGATGAGAAAAGACCGAGATAGATTAGGTAGATAGATAGATATGAACAGGAAGAATAGATAGATATGCATTTATGACAGAATAAACTTGAAATTAATGCAAAAGAAAAACAAAATGAATAAATGAATTTCCATTTTATTTCCAACCTCCATTTTGGTTATTCCTTATTCAGTAACCTTTCCTAGGTTACTACAATTAGGCAATTTGTTTCCATTTCAAAGCCAAAAGCTATGAATGAAGTCTTACGGATGAGGCAACATTTGGAAGAGATGGAATAACAAATTTACACAACCAACATTTGTGGGTGGTTCAGAATCTCCATGGGACAATACAGGCTAGACACCAGCATTTGTTGATGATTAATGCATAAGCTGAAATTGTAGCTGACTGTCTGGTAGGTCCATCTGTTCTCTCAGTATACATCTTACAGGATATGTCTACAGGGACTTCATTTCAGTTTGGTTTGCTTTGTTTTCTGGACACAAAGTGTGTAGAAACTGTTACATTATTCAGAAATTTTTACCGCTTTTGACTCTACTTTTTGCCATTATCAAGGATGATTTTATTTTTACCTCAATGTAAGGGTTGTGTGAAGGTTTCTAGAGTTATAGGGACATTTTATTTTCCAAGCAGTCAGCACATTGTGTTTGCTGTTAATATTATTCAGTGTTGGCTTTTCCTTTTTTATTATTAAGGCTTCCATTATTTTTAATCATTTTTTTTTTTACATGTGGATGAAGTTATTATGTTTGTATTTTCTACTAGTATGTTTCGGATGAAGTCTGTTAAGTTTGTGTGTATGTTTAAATGGGTTCTGATGGAACTTTGGTTGGATAGGTGTAATGTAAGACATCTGGATATGCATATAGTAGTGTGACCGATGTAAAATTATTTAGGAGTTCAGTTTGACCAAGGAACACAGTCGTTCAAACAACTGGAAAAATTAAATGGAAAGATTAATCGCAGTCCCCCTTACTTTGAACTTAGCATGGATCATTTCGATTGGTTGATCTGTGTAAAACTAAAACAAACGCTGCAACCATCTTCCTTTTTTCTTCCTTTTCTCGTGAAAAGAGGGTGTATCTTGTTTTTAAATCTCAATAAATTGTCTACTCACCAGTTATTTACTAACGCCTGATGAGATGTGTTAATACGAAACACGATTGCATTTGTGTAGCATTTTTTTTTTTTTTTTTACATGTTTTTGATGTAATATCCTAAAATAAAGAATATTGCTCTCCTTTTGTAATGATCCCACTTTTAAATTGAATGTTACAAACGTTCTCATTTTACATGTATATATTTATATATGTATATATAAACACACATACACACAGCTGCTTATAAGTTAGGCCCAAATCTCTTGAAATTTAGAAAAAAAAGAAAAGAAATACATACGTTCCTCATTCAATAATTTCTCCCTATAACTCTAGAAACATACACCCAACCCATACACTCAATTAAAATTAAAAAGCAAAAATAAAATCATCCTTGATAATGGCTAAAAGTATAGCCGAAAGCGCTCGGAATTAGAGAAAACATTTGGACAGTTTCTACACACTCTGTATCCAGAAAATGAAACACTTGTTCGAACAAAAGACAAATTAAATAAAAAGCTTAATCACAATACTATCTCTGTCGTCTTTAATAAAACATGTATAAATGAATGATTGCTACCTAAATATATATATATATATATATATATATATATATATATATTAAACATGTTGTGTTGAATGTCAAAGACAACATAGTCCTGTATATTTTCTTTTGAATTTTCTCATATTTTCTCAAAATATGCACGACTATGTTGTCTTTGACATTCAACACAACATGTTTAAAAGAAAAGTTGCTGCCAAATTACACACACACATATATATATATATATATATATATATATATATATATATTATAATCGTAAGATATTAGTTGTAATGATGTCTTCATCTATCTAATGGCATACCATAATGTTGGAGGGATTTCTGTCGCACCCTGTATATACATATCTCAATAAATAGTAATAATAGATCGGTTTTAATTTCTCATATATATATATATATATATATATATATATATATATATATATATATATATATGAGAAATTATCCCCCAACCCATCTCCTAATTCTCCACGCAACAAACCTTGTAAACTGCATCAGCAGGTGGCAGGCCAAATCACGTGAAATTACCATCGAAAGGTGCTACACTCTTTTATGCACTGGTAGTACCTGAGAGGTATAACTCCGTGATAATAAAATCTGAAGGGTGTTGTTCATTGTGTTCGTGGCAAATATTTGCACCAACCCCTTGTTATCAGCATTTCCAATAAGTGTGGCTGGTTCTACACAAGCCTTCACCACCCTAAAGAAATTTTTTTCGGTGGATAGTCTGCAGTTCAGTTCTATGTTCCTTCTTTGCTATTCCACCTGAGCAACAAGTCCACTGGCGGGAGATTTAAGGCGACGGGGACAGGTACAGGATTAAAAACTGAACTCAAAGACACTCATACGTCGAAAACGATGAGAGAGTCCATCATATATCTATCTATATATATATATATATATATATATATATATATATATATATATGTTGGTATAAAATGACAATTGGAAAAATCTTAGATTTTGCCGACGCGTTTCGTCTTCCGACTTTTTCAAGGCAAAAAATGAAATCGAAATATCTCTGTTGTCATAGTTACATTAAAATCCAAATTTAAAAACATAGACGCTTCTGTCCAAGCCTTTTTTTCTGGTTAATGTAAATTTTTTGCCTTGAAAAAGTCGGAAGACGAAACGCGTCGGCAAAATCTAAGATTTTTCCAATTGTCATTTTATACCAACATGTCTTGTCCACAGAGTTGATCTGGGAATTTAACTATATATATATATATATATATATATATATATATATATAGCCTTCCTTGTGCAAACAACGTGAGTGCTTGTTGGGGCTCACTGTCATTTGCCTCTAGCTCCTTTTGTTCATATTTTTTTTTTCTCCCTCCTCCTCCACATTTCCTTTTCATTGTACATTTTCTGTGTTTTTTTAATTTAAATTAAATCTCCCGTTGGAAGCCTGATGAGCGGGAGCGAAACCGGTTGCTTCGCCCATATTTTTAATATGTCTAGTAATATCAAGCTTCATACTTTTATTGCTGTGATAAAATTTTGTACCTTCAAAAATATCTTTATATATATATATATATATATATATATATAAATAACACACACACAGCTGCTTATAAGTTAAGCCCAAATCACTTAAAATTTTTAAAAAAAGAAAAGAAAAATACTTACGTTCCTCGTTCAATAATTTCTCCATCTTTAAGAACCAAAATTTGATGCGCATGAATGATTGTTGAAAGCCTGTGTGCAACAATGATGGTCGTACGATTCTCGCAAACTTTGGCTAACGATGCTTGAATGTTTCTCTCCGTCTTTGTGTCTAGAGCCGATGTTGCTTCATCCAGCAACACAACGGCTGGTGCCTTAAGCAAAGTCCGTGCAATAGCCACCCTCTGTTTCTCTCCCCCACTTAACTTCAGGCCCCTTTCACCAACCGTAGTGCTATAGCCATTAGGGAATGACAAAATCCGTTCGTGGATGTCAGCTGCAGCAGCGGCATCATAAATCTCGTTATCTTCAGATTCGTAACGTCCATAGCGAATGTTATATCTGGAGGAGAAAAGAAAAAAATCTGAAATGTTCAAACATCCCGAAATCTGCAAAAAAAATGAGCCGATTCCGTTACGTACAGGATTTTACTTGCATGCCGGTTTATTTTAAAAAGTGCTTCCGACAATATACCGACCCTTTCTATACTCTCAGAAGTCGAAAATGAAAATCTTTAAAAACATTTGAAGAAAAAAAACTTTGAAAAAGTTTGATCATTGTGTGGATCACCTATTCTTGGAAATATATTGTACCAGAATGGTTTTGCCAGACACCCATGCATGTTAAAATCCTCACAGTATTTAGTATTGTCAGAGTTATTGCTAAAAATTTTTGTCAAGATTTACAAACTCTGTTTTGTTTAAAGTTCTCACAGACCAATCGAAATTTGAATAAGCTGATTTGTTTGGAAAAATACTTTGACAAAAACCCTACTTCGTGGTTTTAATAAATTTCTTTAATTTCATAGGACTTCATGGTAAACAATACTTTTAAAATATTTCTGTCTTTCCTTTTTAACAGTGAAGAATAAATTCTTAGGATTTCTTACTCTTGAGCATGCAACATACAACTGGCCATGCGTAAATATTTCTTTCTGGAACCAAATTCCAATTTTTAAAAAATATTTGGCCTTGTCATTTGTTTATAGATCAGGCAAACTGGAAACTGGATTCTTGTATATATATATATATATAAAAACTTAAAAGATATGCAAAAAAACAATATTGCATTTTAATTAAATAATTATTTGTTATTTTAATCATTATATATTTTTTTAAATACTGGGAGTATTTTGTATGTTAAATAATAAAACTTTTAATTTTTCCATAAAAATTAATGAAAGTTTATTGTATTAAGCTATGCACCCTTAGTTTGTACCTCCTTACTTGTTTTCACGTCTCCCCAAAATTTGGTTTCAATTAGTCAATGTATGTCTATTTTAGAGGGTGTGATGAACAAAGGAATGGACTAACAGAAGTTACAGAATTTATATCGATAGATTTCTGAAATATAAGAGGATGGTCACTGGTTCCGCAAGGAAGAACAGATAAAAAGAACAAGTAGTGGCAAATGGCAAAGTGTTTTCCTTGATCTTTGAATTAACTAATCAGGAACAAGCAAAAATGAGATTTTCTAAAGTCACTGGTTGGGGTTGCCCAACAGTTAAATCTGTCACTGTCGCAGATGTTCTAAATTGTCTAAATTTTAACTTTTTAAATTTTTTCATGACACAATACTCAAAATGTAGATTCTTAAACTTGATGACTGCAGATTAGCTATAAGTACTTAACTGCCTAGACAGTCCAATTTAATTTCTACCTACCCGGGTATTCCAGAGTCTTAATAATGAAAATGTGAATTTTGACAGGGATCAAACATGTGCTGCCTTCCCCTATATTAGATAAAACTACCTTTGAGTTAGTGTGCTATAGACCACTCAGCCACAAAAGGCTTCCCAGCAAAACAAGGTTCCATTCTCCTTTTACAAAAGACATAACTCAGGACCATTTGAAGCTAATATCTGCTAACTTTAGGTATCAAAAGTAATTACTAAGGAGGTTATATATATATATATATATATACACACACACATAATGGATACGGCTAGTTCCAATCTATCGGAATGGCTACCAAGAACAACCCTCCACCACCCAAAATTTACAAACAAATCCTGCAGATGCATGCTGGGATTTCTTCCTAACCAATAAAAATGGACAACTTCTCGACCTCATCCATCATATTTCTGTTCTTTCAGGTCTTGCGATCAAAATGCAATAAACACTTGATTGTATATGTGAACACAATTCTTACTTTATGAAGGCTTTGCTTTATTGCTGTTGCTTTGCCTAGTTTTCACTTGCATACAGACACACACACACATATATATATATATATATATATATATATATATATATATATATATATATATATATATATATATATATTAGTCAAACCTAATGAGCCAGACAAACCTACCAAGGTTTCACTTAGGCAGATCGTCACCCTGACGAACTGCCTAAGTGAAACCTTGGTAGGTTTGTCTGGCTCATTAGGTTTGACTAGGTTTGCTTTACGTTTGTATCGAGCTCTTTAGTTAGTTGTTTACTCGTATCGGGGTTTTTTCTTTGGGCCTTGAACCTGTATCTGTGCGATTATTTTCGACAGACTTCCATGTTCCTGGCTCTTTCTTTTTTAAAACCTTTTTTCCCTTCGAGATTGATTTAACTATTGTTAAATCAAGAGTTTGAAGGTTTTTCGACATGAATATATATATATATATATATATATATATATATATATATATATATATATATATATAAAAAGACATTTTTATGTTTATACATTCTTTTTATAGATACAAATATTTAAGTAAATGCTCCGTTTATAATAAACAGTATTAAACAACATTTACCGGCCTGAATGTCCGAGAAATTTTTATAGAAAATATTCATCCTCCAACAGGAATCGAACCTGTATCCTATAAGGAACCGTCATATAGCCTGACCGGCTTTTACTGATTTAGCCACAGAGGAGCGTTTCGGTCAGGCCGGTAAATGTTGTTTAATATTGTTTATTATAAACAGAACATTTACTTAAATATTTGTATCTATAAAAAAGAATGTATAAACATAAAAATGTCTTGAAATAATTGTCGGACTTTGTCCATTTCATAATATATATATATATATATATATATATAGGGAAAAAGTTATAGTTGTTCCAACAAGAGAAAAATGTATATTTTAAAAAAAAAAAAAGACGAAACCACAAACGTTTTTGGTTATAATGTGGATTTGTTTTAGTGTATATATTATATTTTATTCTTCATATTTCTGCTACACACGTTTCTGGTCTTGTGACCTTCCTCAGGCGAGTAAAAGGAATCAATTTTAAAGGAATAAACTTATGTTCTTTTAATGTTTCATTGTTTTCTGTATAAACAGAGCAAAATAGGATTCCTTTTTATAAGACTGTACGTATATATGGGAAGGGAATATACATATGCATGTACAGACTAACGGGGACACACACACAATACACAAAAATAGATTTGACATTTCTCATCAACACATCTATCATCCCCACCACTCAGACCAAACCTAATGATTTTATTACCACTTAGGCAGAAAGTGACTTTTGCCAACAGTCCAAAAATGAGATCAAGGCTCACTACAAAAACAGGAAAAAAAAAAAAAAAAAAAAAAATCGGACCAATCAAACTTAGTATCGAGATCACATATGGTCTGATGCACTTGCTATATATTTAGAGATTCTTGATAAAATCTAAAGAAGAATCAGCAATATTATTGGTTCTGACCTGACACCTTGGATTCAGTCACTTTCCCAAAGTTGCCACTGTGCCTTTTCTATAAATACTTTCATGGTAATCGTTTTGTGAATTTAAATGCAGTACTAGACTGGCAATGAAGTCTCATCAACTCACAGTTGAATTGGCGAGATGTAACCATAAATTCTATGCTAAGAGTTTCTTTTCTTGCACTTCTCGTTTGTGAAAGTCCCTTTCCGGCTCCAGGCTTTCCAGCCATCTTTTATCTGCAAAAATTTAAATGCAATGTTAATCGCTATCTACTGCCTTCCTAATTACTCTTCTGTTGTTCTCGCTCCTTAGTAATGTTTCTATTTCTAATTCTTCCACATCCCGTAATCTCCTGTGCCTTAGTGGCTTTACTGCCTTGCTTCGGGTGAAATCGATATGTAAATGTTTGACAGCGGCACTTTTGTGAATTTTCCTTCACACTTCATATTTTCTCTTTTAATAAATCTGGCATTCTTCAAAGTTGAGGTTGAATTTGAGCTTCAAAAAATAAAAGAAATGCAATGTCAATCGCTATCTACCGTCTTCCTGATTACTCTTCTATTGTTCTCGCTCCTTAGTGATAGATAGATAGATATGAACAGACTCTGATAGATAGATAGATAGATAGATAGATATGAACAGACTCCGATAGATAGATAGATAGATAGATAGATATGAACAGACTCCGATAGATAGATAGATAGATAGATAGATATGAACAGACTCCGATAGATAGATAGATAGATAGATAGATATGAACAGACTCTGATAGATAGATAGATAGATATGAACAGACTCTGATAGATAGATAGATAGATAGATAGATAGATAGATAGATATGAACAGACTCTGATAGATAGATAGATAGATATGAACAGACTGATAGATAGATAGATAGATAGATAGATATGAACAGACTCTGATAGATAGATAGATATGAACAGACTCTGATAGATAGATAGATATGAACAGACTCTGATAGATAGATAGATATGAACAGACTCTGATAGATAGATAGATATGAACAGACTCTGATAGATAGATAGATATGAACAGACTCTGATAGATAGATAGATATGAACAGACTCTGATAGATAGATAGATATGAACAGACTCTGATAGATAGATAGATATGAACAGACTCTGATAGATAGATAGATATGAACAGACTCTGATAGATAGATAGATATGAACAGACTCTGATAGATAGATAGATATGAACAGACTCTGATAGATAGATAGATATGAACAGACTCTGATAGATAGATAGATATGAACAGACTCTGATAGATAGATAGATATGAACAGACTCTGATAGATAGATAGATATGAACAGACTCTGATAGATAGATAGATATGAACAGACTCTGATAGATAGATAGATATGAACAGACTCTGATAGATAGATAGATATGAACAGACTCTGATAGATAGATAGATATGAACAGACTCTGATAGATAGATAGATATGAACAGACTCTGATAGATAGATAGATATGAACAGACTCTGATAGATAGATAGATATGAACAGACTCTGATAGATAGATAGATATGAACAGACTCTGATAGATAGATAGATATGAACAGACTCTGATAGATAGATAGATATGAACAGACTCTGATAGATAGATAGATATGAACAGACTCTGATAGATAGATAGATATGAACAGACTCTGATAGATAGATAGATATGAACAGACTCTGATAGATAGATAGATATGAACAGACTCTGATAGATAGATAGATATGAACAGACTCTGATAGATAGATAGATATGAACAGACTCTGATAGATAGATAGATAGATAGATATGAACAGACTCTGATAGATAGATAGATAGATATGAACAGACTCTGATAGATAGATAGATAGATATGAACAGACTCTGATAGATAGATAGATAGATAGATATGAACAGACTCTGATAGATAGATAGATAGATAGATATGAACAGACTCTGATAGATAGATAGATAGATAGATATGAACAGACTCTGATAGATAGATAGATAGATAGATATGAACAGACTCTGATAGATAGATAGATAGATAGATATGAACAGACTCTGATAGATAGATAGATAGATATGAACAGACTCTGATAGATAGATAGATAGATATGAACAGACTCTGATAGATAGATAGATAGATATGAACAGACTCTGATAGATAGATAGATAGATATGAACAGACTCTGATAGATAGATAGATAGATATGAACAGACTCTGATAGATAGATAGATAGATATGAACAGACTCTGATAGATAGATAGATAGATATGAACAGACTCTGATAGATAGATAGATAGATATGAACAGACTCTGATAGATAGATAGATAGATATGAACAGACTCTGATAGATAGATAGATAGATATGAACAGACTCTGATAGATAGATAGATAGATATGAACAGACTCTGATAGATAGATAGATAGATATGAACAGACTCTGATAGATAGATAGATAGATATGAACAGACTCTGATAGATAGATAGATAGATAGATATGAACAGACTCTGATAGATAGATAGATAGATAGATATGAACAGACTCTGATAGATAGATAGATAGATAGATATGAACAGACTCTGATAGATAGATAGATAGATAGATATGAACAGACTCTGATAGATAGATAGATAGATAGATATGAACAGACTCTGATAGATAGATAGATAGATAGATATGAACAGACTCTGATAGATAGATAGATAGATAGATATGAACAGACTCTGATAGATAGATAGATAGATATGAACAGACTCTGATAGATAGATAGATAGATATGAACAGACTCTGATAGATAGATAGATAGATATGAACAGACTCTGATAGATAGATAGATAGATATGAACAGACTCTGATAGATAGATAGATAGATATGAACAGACTCTGATAGATAGATAGATAGATAGATATGAACAGACTCTGATAGATAGATAGATAGATAGATAGATATGAACAGACTCTGATAGATAGATAGATAGATAGATAGATATGAACAGACTCTGATAGATAGATAGATAGATAGATATGAACAGACTCTGATAGATAGATAGATAGATAGATATGAACAGACTCTGATAGATAGATAGATAGATAGATATGAACAGACTCTGATAGATAGATAGATAGATAGATATGAACAGACTCTGATAGATAGATAGATAGATAGATATGAACAGACTCTGATAGATAGATAGATAGATAGATATGAACAGACTCTGATAGATAGATAGATAGATAGATATGAACAGACTCTGATAGATAGATAGATAGATATGAACAGACTCTGATAGATAGATAGATAGATAGATAGATATGAACAGACTCTGATAGATAGATAGATAGATAGATAGATATGAACAGACTCTGATAGATAGATAGATAGATAGATAGATATGAACAGACTCTGATAGATAGATAGATAGATAGATATGAACAGACTCTGATAGATAGATAGATAGATAGATATGAACAGACTCTGATAGATAGATAGATAGATAGATATGAACAGACTCTGATAGATAGATAGATAGATAGATATGAACAGACTCTGATAGATAGATAGATAGATAGATATGAACAGACTCTGATAGATAGATAGATAGATAGATATGAACAGACTCTGATAGATAGATAGATAGATAGATATGAACAGACTCTGATAGATAGATAGATAGATAGATATGAACAGACTCTGATAGATAGATAGATAGATAGATATGAACAGACTCTGATAGATAGATAGATAGATAGATATGAACAGACTCTGATAGATAGATAGATAGATAGATATGAACAGACTCTGATAGATAGATAGATAGATAGATATGAACAGACTCTGATAGATAGATAGATAGATAGATATGAACAGACTCTGATAGATAGATAGATATGAACAGACTGATAGATAGATAGATAGATATGAACAGACTCTGATAGATAGATAGATAGATAGATATGAACAGACTCTGATAGATAGATAGATAGATAGATATGAACAGACTCTGATAGATAGATAGATAGATAGATATGAACAGACTCTGATAGATAGATAGATAGATATGAACAGACTCTGATAGATAGATAGATAGATATGAACAGACTCTGATAGATAGATAGATAGATATGAACAGACTCTGATAGATAGATAGATAGATATGAACAGACTCTGATAGATAGATAGATAGATATGAACAGACTCTGATAGATAGATAGATAGATATGAACAGACTGATAGATAGATAGATAGATATGAACAGACTCTGATAGATAGATAGATAGATATGAACAGACTCTGATAGATAGATAGATAGATATGAACAGACTCTGATAGATAGATAGATAGATATGAACAGACTCTGATAGATAGATAGATAGATATGAACAGACTCTGATAGATAGATAGATAGATATGAACAGACTCTGATAGATAGATAGATAGATATGAACAGACTCTGATAGATAGATAGATAGATATGAACAGACTCTGATAGATAGATAGATAGATATGAACAGACTCTGATAGATAGATAGATAGATATGAACAGACTCTGATAGATAGATAGATAGATATGAACAGACTCTGATAGATAGATAGATAGATATGAACAGACTCTGATAGATAGATAGATAGATATGAACAGACTCTGATAGATAGATAGATAGATATGAACAGACTCTGATAGATAGATAGATATGAACAGACTCTGATAGATAGATAGATAGATATGAACAGACTCTGATAGATAGATAGATAGATATGAACAGACTCTGATAGATAGATAGATATGAACAGACTCTGATAGATAGATAGATATGAACAGACTCTGATAGATAGATAGATATGAACAGACTCTGATAGATAGATAGATATGAACGGACTCTGATAGATAGATAGATATGAACGGACTCTGATAGATAGATAGATATGAACGGACTCTGATAGATAGATAGATATGAACGGACTCTGATAGATAGATAGATATGAACGGACTCTGATAGATAGATAGATATGAACGGACTCTGATAGATAGATAGATATGAACGGACTCTGATAGATAGATAGATATGAACGGACTCTGATAGATAGATAGATATGAACGGCCTGTGCTAGATAGATAGATAGATAGATATGAACGGCCTGTGCTAGATAGATAGACAGATATGAACGGCCTGTGCTAGATAGATAGATAGATATGAACGACCTGTGCTAGATAGATAGATAGATATGAACGACCTGTGCTAGATAGATAGATAGATATGAACGACCTGTGCTAGATAGATAGATATGAACGACCTGTGCTAGATAGATAGATAGATATGAACGACCTGTGCTAGATAGATAGATAGATATGAACGGCCTGTGCTAGATAGATAGATAGATAGATATGAACGGCCTGTGCTAGATAGATAGATAGATAGATATGAACGGCCTGTGCTAGATAGATAGATAGATATGAACGGCCTGTGCTAGATAGATAGATAGATATGAACGGCCTGTGCTAGATAGATAGATATGAACGGCCTGTGCTACATAGATAGATATGAACGGCCTGTGCTAGATAGATAGATATGAACAGTCTGTGCTAGATAGAGACATAAACAGACTGAGATAGAAACAGACTAATCCTTAGTAATGTTTCTATTTCTAATTCTTCCACACCCAGTAATCCCTTGTGCCTTAGTGGTTTTACCGCCTTGATTAGGGTGAAATTGATATGTTCAACAGCGGCACTTTCAACAATTTTGTTTCACAGTTCATACTTTCTCTTTTAATAAATCTGGCATACTTCAAAGTTGATGTTGAATTTGAGCTTCAAAAATTTAAAAGCAACGTCAATCGCTATCTACTGTCTTCCGGATTCCTCTTCTTTTATTCTCGCTCCTTCGTAATGTTTTCTGTTTTCTAATTCTTCCACATCCAGTAACCCTTTTTGTGTCTTAGTGATTTACTTGGGTTGAATTCATAAAAAGAAAATATCCTGTGAAGTAGATAGTAAAATGTATGGGGGAGGGGGGTAATTTTCGTTTTTTTTTTTTGTTAGATACTTACTTGATATCATTATTGAAAAGAACAGTATCTTGAGGGACAACACCTATACACTGACGTAATGAATTTTGCGTTACCTGGAAAGGGAAAAAGAAAGTCAATCAACGTTAAAACTTAAGTATTTCAACATAAGTAGAAGATACAAACAACAGACTTACCCAACCTTGTCCGCCAAGGGACTTCTCTTAATGCCCACCAGGTGGTTTTGTATAAACCCTATCTCGTCTGTTATCAACTACAGTACGAAAAGGCTTATAGGCTGACTGAGATACTCTCATCAAACGTGACCAAATGAGGTTCATTTTTCAAAATAGTCCCCCTTTGCTGTCCACTCACATTTTCCATTGTGATTGGAGTGTTACAATGCTTGGATCCCATTGGTGAAGAAGCTTTCATCCTGTCAGCCAAAAAGTCATCAACAGGAGATATGATGTTATCATCACTGCAATAGTGGTTTCTAGTGTTTTTTCATGTTGGGGAACAGATGATAGTCAGATGGGGCCAAATCAGGAGAATAGGGAGAGTCATCAACCAGTTCAAAGATACAGTCATGCACAGCAGCCATTGAAACCAAGAACACGTGTGCTGGAGCATTGTCCATGTGATACAAGTCCCCTTTCAGCAGTTTTCACGGGCTTTTGGGTTTGATAGCCTTTCATAACTGCCTCAGCAAGCTGGCATAGTACTCTCCGTTAATGGTGTGGCC
>OZ038518.1:18295834-18300834 GCA_964036315.1 Acanthosepion esculentum
ATCGTCATACCCAGAACGGCAAGGACAATGGTGGTGGAGAGAAAAGAAAAAAAAACACAGATGAATCTGGCTAGATTGAGAAAAAGAAAGATATTCTCTAAAATAAAGAATAAAAAAAAAAAGATAAAGTGGACACAGAGGACAACACCAAGCAGTGACAGTCTGTTTCATGCTTGAACGCAATCTTGCAAGCATGAAAAAGACTGTCTCCGCTCAGTGTTGACACCTCAGTGTTCACTATGGCAGCTTTCTTAATCAGTTTTGTAACAACACTAAGAAATTGATCTGGGAATTTGAGAGGACTAAAATAAAAATAAATAAACATACTATGACTTATATATATATATATATATAACTCATAGTCATATATGACTAATAAATATAAAATATATATATATTAGTCATATATGACTGAGTTATATATATATATATATTATATATATTAGTCATATATGACTGAGTTATATATATATTATATATATTAGTCATATATGACTGAGTTATATATATATTATATATATTAGTCATAGATGACTGAGTTATATATATATTATATATATTAGTCATAGATGACTGAGTTATATATATATATATATTAGTCATATATAACTCAGTCATATATGACTAATATATATATATATAAAACTCATAGTCATATATGACATATATGTGTGTGTGTGTGTGTGTGTGTGTGTGTGTGTGTGTGTGTGTATATATAAATAAAATGATATATAATTTTGTATAATTTTATATAGCAACAAACAGTATTTAGAAAAATATGACAAACTGGAAAGGTCTTTTGTGTGATGCGTGTCATCCGTTAAAATTTCATCAGACTGGGTTTTGTTGATGTTGCCGCGTTTACACATGTGCACATCATGAGAGACACACTGACAAAAGGGACGCGTTTTAAATAACAACACACAAAATGCATTGTTTGTTCACGGCAACAAAATGGACCACAATTTTGATACAGAGAATGCTACTTTGATTAAAAGAGAAAATAATCCACCGAGATGAAAATGTCTGGAAAGTGCCATGATCAGTAGTTCAGCTGCAATAAATTTGGTTTCCCGGCTTTGACAATATATCACCATATTGTCACAGTTTGGGATAATCAAGAACAAAGATGGTGGAGAGATAAAGAAAAGAAGAATACAGATGATTTCAGATAGACTGGCAAAATATTCTTTCAAAAGATTTTGAAACTACCTGCGTCTCTCATTTCATGAGCATGTGTAGGCGTGGCAGCGTCGTCAAAGACCAGTCCCACGAAATCCTAACAGATGAAACATGTCACAAAAAGACCTTTCTAATTTGTCATATTTTTCTAAATCCTGTTTGTTGATATATAAAATTGTAAAATTATATATATATATATATATATATATATGTCCCCAAGTATAGGATTGGTGTATACGGAATAAATTCCAATAACCAACAAATACTATTTTTAAAAGAGTGCTCTATACAGAGTAGAGTAAATATAATTATTTAGTCGAAAATTATAAAAAAAATGTTATAAAATCACTACAAAATTCTGGTGACTTATCAAGTAATGGTGTTGAATGTAGAATAAAGAGTTTTAGAAGGTTCAAATCGGGTGTTTGGTCGATTTGAACCATTAAAGCCCTTTATTCTAGATTCAACACCATTACTTGATAAGTCACCAGAAGTGTTGAAACAAAATGTCTATTTTTGTAGTGATTTTATAACATATATATGATATAATTTTCAAATAAATTATATATATATATATATATATATATATATATATATATATATATATATATATATATAGTGTCCATAAAGTTCATGTGCACTTTAAAAAATTTATAACTTTGAAGTGCGCACAAACTTTATGGACACCCTATATATATATATATATATATATATATATATATATATATATTAGCTTCTTCATTGACTGCACTGGTAGTTTGAAAATCTTTGAGAGAATTTTTTTTTTTTCTTCTTTTTTTGGATATGGGTTTTGTCTATTTCAGACCAGCACTGCCATATACCAGCTTTTCTCAAGCATAGACTGTCTCAGAACAGGGGTATTGAATTTAGTTTAGATAGCAGGCGGTGAAAATTTATGGGGCTACTTAAGGGGACACCTCATATTGATAAAGAGTCTGGGTTGGTGACAAGATGGGCCGGAGTGAGAGTTTATTTATGGTCAAACCCTTTAGTTGCATGTAAATTAATTTATATATATATGTGAGATCGCGAGAGAGGAATGACAAAAGCATTGTTAGGGGGGCACACTGAAAAGTGGCAAAGTTGGGGAGGGGGGCCGCACACTGAAAAGTGGCAACATCAACAAAGACGTGGCAGGCACACAGACACACATGAAGAAGCATTAGAAAAGGAGAAACATGGTCATAGAAACACATCTGCAGTTAATAAGAGAAATTATTACCAAAGCATATGTCTTGCCCGCAGGAACCGTGAAGGAGATGTTTTTTAAAATGGGTTTGCTGCAAAAAAATAAATAAATAATTAAAATAAATAAAATTAAAAAAACAAAAACAAAAACAAAAAAACAAACATTTTTTCTCACCAGATCTTCATTTTTGTAGAAATGAACCCGTTCAAAATGTAATCTTTTATATAAACTGAAAAATTGTTTAAATTTAATGTTTTTTATAATACAGTTAACAAAATCATTTGATATTAAAACACGTAAGAACGTCTAAATTTTAAGAATAGTTAAATCAGTCAATGTTTAACTTTCATGCCTTGGAAAAAAAAAAAAAAATTGTCAAAAGGATGGTTTTTCCCTTAACACTGCTATTATTTTAACTACCTTCACTCCTCGGCAATGTTTATTGTTTTAAAAAATCAATGATTATAATTTTAATAAATCCTAAACATAAGTGAATTTATGCATTATCTTGAGTATAGCGATCAGGAAAACATCTTAGAAGTCAGTTCATCAGAGCTGTGGTTCACAGACTAATATCTCAACATTTCGACTGTTGTACCCTCTGGCCTTCTTCAGGTGTCTGCTAACCCGAATAACCTCCAAGGAATTTCCTTTATTTAATCTACACAGAAAGATTTTTCACTCATAATAAGCTATATGGCTATGATACCAGACTGCTATTGGTATGCTAATTTTGAGAGTTGGTCATGATGTATTCTCTTTGAAAGTGTGCATTCCAACTGTGAAACTCTGGTTCAAATATAGTCTCGATTGATTTGTCAGGAAAATGACTTCTTGAATCTGTCAGCCTTGGAAGGTGATCCCAGTCTGTGGCATTGTCGGAAAGTGCCTGAAAACAATGCAGCACTGGTTCATGCAAGCCTTGTAAGTGAAATTGGGTAGACAAAATTGTTTGTTTATGGTTGTGTTAGCACAAAATCACAAATCATTGTGACCGAAGCTTCAAGTGCACTGGCCTTGCTTGGTTTGGTTTGGTGTGTTTTACAGCATATCAACCTCATTCGGTTATTTAATACCGACAAGATTTTTATTGTTGGTAATTTTTTTTCCAAAAAGGTATTGCTGGTAATATTTTTTCTTCAAAAAATTTATTGCTGGTATTGAAACCTATTTTTACACTTTCATAGTGTTTTGCCCCCAGTTTGGGGGTTAACTATTTGCCCATAGCTGGGACCCTGACAGGTACTACCACCCCAGGTCAGGGTAGACCTGGGAACACCAGCAATTAAGAGGTGGTTCCACGCTCCTCAAAACCTCCTGATCAGAGGCCTTGCTGTTGGATATAGTTTATTGTCTTATCCATGATGCAGACGTAGTTTATTGTCTTGACCTGGATGCAGACGTAGTTTGTTGTCTTGACCTGGATGCAGACGTAGTTTATTGTCTTGACCAGGATGCAGACGTAGTTTATTGTTTTGCCCAGGATGCGTGGCCTTGCTTAACACTTTCACTGCTACTCATTTGCCCAGTGCAATTAGATACGAAACTACCATAACGTAGAGAAAAATCGAGGCTGACTAATAATTTTCATGATAGAACAGTTAGAATTTTCCGTATTTCACGATAGATGGCGCAACGGGACACTCATAGCAGCGGTATGCAAAAAACGTAGGTTTCCGTACTTAGCCAGCGGGAGCAAGATAAGAAAAACGAAGAACTCCATAGTTAGCTGTGGAAGTGTTAAAATCATTGATCTCTCCCAGAAATGGTGATGCCTGCTTAGGATTGTTGCAATGTAAACCACAGGTTTTCTCTGTGGCTGTTAAACATTAAAATGTGCCTGAGCAGGCGTCTGTGAAAGGGATTAGCTAGCTGCTCTAACAGATTAGCATATTTGGATATAAGCAGCCGGTTATTACATACTATTTGATCAACACTTACAAAATAGGCGTGTCAGTGCAACTGAAGTAAGAGGCATTGTGAAATGTTTGTCTACATCTATTGTATTCGTTTGCAACTTCTTGTTATTGTGAAGGAGTTTAATTTAAGCATCAAGACGTATCTCAGGATTTTGCTGTCTACTGAAGAGTCCCGACCTCAACCGAGCGGGGGTTCTATTTATACTCGCCCGGATATCACAGGGATACCTCTCTTCTTGTTCTCTTTAGTACTTCTCAGGTATTATAAGTGACTTCCACAGTTTCTGAGTTTTATTTATTTTTATTATTGCAACGTTTCGACTGTTGTGCCCTATGGCCTTCATCAGATGATTGCTGATAAAGATAACCTTCAGGGAATTTCAAACTGATCCCTTTATTTAATCTATGTTTTTAGACTGTTCTTATTCTATTGCCCATATCTAGGGATATCTGATCTAGGTCTTATTCTTTGTACTGATGACTTATTGCTCACCATTTCCACCGAATCCAAGTACACACTGTCCGACCCAGGAATTGAACTCAATTACTATATCACCACATTCACAAACCAATGCTTTAATGCACTAGGATATTGTCCTGTGGGGACGTAGTATTTATAAGTTCAATCCGTGGGTGAGGCATTGTGTACTTGGAAACCAGGTGAAAAAAAAAACAACAGAAAATTTTTG
>OZ038518.1:18308334-18320834 GCA_964036315.1 Acanthosepion esculentum
TACTTGGTTTCAGCGAGAAAATGAAAGAAAAGGAAAATAGAAAAGTTTCACATGTTTCAGTGAAATGGAAAATGTTGTCAGTTTCAGATCTTTTCATTTGTACCCCCTTACTTCTTAAAATAATGACCAACATTCATATTTATGATTGTTATTGCAATATTTTGTTAAGCTTGTTAATATTTAACGATGAGATAGGGGAATATCGACAGATATTTTATTGTCGTAGAACTTGCCATGAGCTTATTCAATCATTAACTGAAGAATTAAGATTCATGAGAAAATTCAAATAGGAAAACCGTGAAATTATCACGGGTCTTTCTAGTTTTGTTAAGGTTGTTAAGCTCAAATATTTAACGATGCGATAGGGGAATTTCTACGGATATTTTATTGTCGTAGAACTCGCCATGAGCTTAACTAATCATTAACTTAAGAATTAAGGTTCATCAGAAATTTAAAATAGTAACACTGTGACATTTTGAGTGAGAGCCAAACACAGATCGGTCACTTAATCTGCATTGATTATCACAAGTCAAGTAAGATTACAGACTGAAACCGCTTGCCACATCATCATCATCATCTTTCTTTGCCTGATACTCAACCCAGGTAGCCACCAAGAAGAGAGGAACATTCGAGTAATGGATTGCGGCTCAAATTGAGGAATTGGAGAGAAGTTTGAATTCCAGTGATGTTCATTACATTCACTTATGCACTAATACTCTTGGGAAAGGCATGAATCCAACTATTCTCTCCCCAGCTATGGATAAATAGTAGGACAGACTAGGTTCTATAGCCATGGCTGGCAAACAGTCTAGGAGAAGGAAAACTGAATACAAAACTGTATGAAGCACATACTATACAGTTAAGGAAAGGATTGTTTGCATCGACACGATAATCCTGACTATAGTCAATACCTTTTTAAAACTAGTTACGGTGGAGTAATGGATAGCGGCTCGGATTGAAGAATAAAAAAAAACAAGTTCGAATTCCAGTTGGATCCATTACATTCACTTCCCTTTGGAAAGGTATTAATTTTCGTCTCCTCCCAGCTATAGGTAAATAGAAGGAGAGACCGGGTTCTATAGCCTTGGACGGCAACTGGTCTACCGCAGAAAGAAATAGCAACCAACTACAGGGAAAAAAAAAATCTGCCTCATCAGTCATGTATCGAAAGAGACATGATCGCCTAACCATGTATGACGCATGACACATAACTGACTGACTAATACCTAAATATGCTAGCAAAGTGTCGATAAATTGTACCTACTTACCAATTGTTGTTTTATTAAATCTTATAACAGAATTATCTCGTTATTACAAATTCTCTTCAGCTAATAAAGACACTGAGAAGGTCATTAGGCTTTTCTTGCATATAATTATCAAGTGAAAAGATTAACGACAACTTAATTTGGACCAGACTTACTTCTTCTTCCTCTGCTAATAACTCAAACATATTTTCCATATCGATGAAAGACTGCTGGATCATTCTGAAATGGAAAAGATTAGAATATAAGAAACTGTTTAAAAAGGTGACAACTTTTTTTTTTTTTGACTAATGATCACCACCCACCATACAAGCCCCAAGAGCCACTCAAAGTAGAGGGTTACTGAAGGAAGTTGTTGTATCAGCAGTAAGTGTAAAGCTATGTGAGAAAGATAATAGTTAACCCCTGACAGGATAAGATTGTAATAGTCATGAAAGCATCCTCTTGGGAGTTGTTTCCAAGAAGCAGCAGTTCGTTTGAAGAAGAAGCTGTTTGAGTGGAACTTCTCACTCATGGAATATGAAGGAAACAAGGGTGGTCCATCCCAGCATGGCAGGTCTTAGCTACGAGGAACTAAGGAAGTTCACTCATCTGAACATTTGTCATGGCAATAGAGTAGTGTGAGGCATGTGACGTTTCAGCTGTGGGGGTTAAGGGTTCTAGGGTGGGAAATCATTCATTACCCACATGGTTGCAAAAAACACTTTTGGACTATCAAGACCAGAAAGTGAAGATTGGATAGCTCCAGCCCAGATAAGGGAGTAGTACTCCATGTTCAGTCTGATCTGGCTCTTGTTAACTTAGAGTATAGCAAGAGGAGTCAGGTACCTACTGGAGTGGTACTAATTGCCATATTAATTAGTTAAACTGACTTTATTCAAGAAATTTCATTTTATCATAATTTGCTTTTTGTACGAAAGATTACTAGAGTTCAAATGATGAAGGAGATGCAGGTGGTGTAATTGATAGCAGTTTGGATTGATAAATCAGAGTTCAAATTTCAGTCAAGTTAACTACATTCACTTACGTGCTAATAACCTTGGAAAAGGTACGAATGTATTTCCTCTCCCCAGTTATGGGTTAAATAGTAAAAAAATCATTGAAAAATCATTATTCTCAAAAAATTGTTTTTTTTTTACATATAATAATAATTTAGTGATACAAGTCCTACTAAGTAACCCATAGATGAAGGGAAAATGTGGATTCATACTTTTTCCAAGATTATTTGCACATAAGTGAACCCAATTTGACTTGAAACCCTGCTCTTTGAGTAACAATTTTGAGCCATTATCCTTTATACCATCCACACATCCAAGCTTACAGTATTTCAAAGTGGTCTGCTAATGTTAATATACACTTGCAAAAGCAAAGTATTATTACGGTCCTACATATATCTTGGCTTTAAACAACAATGGGTTGATAAGCAGTAAAAAAAAAAAATCAGTCATACAACTCAAAATACAGTGTGCGACGGATGAAATGTGGTCTAAGTTACACAAAAATGAAAATAACACTGACATCTCATTTTAACAGATATATTTACTAAAATTACATAAAAATATCTTGAAATACTAAAGAGTAAATTTATTCAATAAAATCACCATTGGCTTCAACCACGGCCTCCAGGCGACTTCGGAATCTCCTGCAACTCTTCTGGACAGTCTCCTTGTTTAAGTTGGTGAATGCTGCCATAATACTTGCCTTCAGTTCATCTTTGGCGTTGTAAGGAGTTTTGTTGATCTCTCTCCCAACTGTGACTCACACATGATAATCAAGGAGGTTGCAGTCTAGGAAGTTACGTTGCCAGATGTGATGTGGTCGCAGAAATTGTCTGACAGCCATGACTGGGTTCTCCTGCTTGTGCGACAAGGTACAAAGTCCTGTTGCCAGACACAGTCTTCCAGCAGCAACCCTCTTGACTCAGGGTAGCACTACCTCCTCAAGGCACTTCATGTTGGCCACTGTGAGTCTGAGGTCCTCACCAACAAATTCAGGAGTTCTTTTCTTATCAGAACAATCAGTGTGGGTTTTCCGAGCTGCTGTACCCTTGTAATCACCATTAGACTCTTCCAAATCCTCCGTCATCAGATTGACACACAAACACTCCGAAATGTTCGTATTGGAGCTTCCAGTGCAAATGCGAAGAGGAACAGCATACCATTTCCAAATTTCTGGTGGAGTGAATTGCATCATGGTGCTCTTTTTCTCACAGATGGTGCCCAACTGACCCTAGCATACTATGCAGTCAACAAAATCAAAAACGAACAATTCGCATGTGTGAAAAAAAAAATATAAAATAGCAACAATTTACCCATGGCACCCTGTAGATCAAAACTTTCATTTCCATATGAGGAGGTGCTGATAAGTTTTTGGTCCAACTAAGAACGGATTAAAAAGTAAGCACAATCCGAAATTTCAGAAACACCCGTGTCCATCCTCAACTAGAAATAAAAGAATGAAGATGGACTTGGGGAGGGGGGGGGGGGTGTTGTAGTCTTTATTCCACATGTGCCGTGTTATGTTACCGATGCCATCTAGTAGTCTTGGGACTACTAGTTTTACCATGAGGTACGGGGGAGTAATGGATAGTGGCTCGGACTGAGGAATCAAAGAGCCGAGTTCGAATTCCAGTCAAATCCACTTACATGCTGAGAAAGGGAAAGGTATGAATCCTCTTCTCCTCCCCAGAGCTATGGGTAAATAGCAGGACAGACTGGGTCCTATAGCCTTGGATGGCAACAGGTCTACCGCAGAAAGAAAAATGGCAACCTACTGCGGGGAAAAAAAAATCTGCCTCGTCAGTCATGTATCGAAAGATACATGATCGCCTAACCATGTATGACGCATGGCACATAACTGACCGAGTTTTACCACAATTAGAGTTTTAGAGGATTTGTAGAAGGCTTTTAGTGCAAACAGGATTCATTGGGACCATTTATTAAGATTAGCTTAAATAAGGCACAAGGCCAAATGTACTGAGCATCTAATGAAGGTTTGAACTCACTACTTAAGGTTGTAGAAGCATCGTAAAAGGCTTTCTGTTTAAACTTCCAGTTTAATGCTGGAATATATGAAGTTATTTTAATAACAATGTATTTTAACTTTAATGCTGAACGTGTTCTTGATGGTATTTAAATAAGATACTAAAATGTTGCATCTGACGTTACCAAGGTGGGTTGAAATGTGCAGCTGCAGGGAAATTGATGCTGTCATTGATTAGTTTTCTTATGTTTATTAAACTGATGGCAAAATTCCGTACCTGTTCCACCGATATAATTTGCATTTGTTGCAAAAGTAAATATATTACATTTGAACTGTCACAAATCAAGGAAGAAGGTCGGATTACTGTGTGCGTGCCAGGTGGTGAAAAAATACTATTGGTGGTACAAACATCACACACATACACACACAATATATATAATTAAATAAATTGTGATCAAATACGGATCAGAATCTGACAGAATGACAGGATATTAAACAAATAGGAAATGTTTATAAAACTTAACATGTTTCACTTTTATTAAAGCTTCATCAGAGAATGAGATATGGAGAAAAAAAAAAAAAGGGAGAAATTCTGATATTTTTTATTTTTGCGCTCTTTGATTTTCATTGGCTAAACAAAAATAGATCCGACACCACTTCCGATTTTGCAATTCATCAGATAAAGTGCTTGCAATTTAGATACACTTACATTGGAGCGATGTCTCGAAGCCTAAAAGCCGACATCTGTGAGCACAAGAGAGACTTACGTTGGGACAACCTTTTAAATTCATTTGCGACACACAGGAACAAGATGGCCATAATTTTCATTTTACAAATGCCATCCTAATTAAAAAAAGAGCATAGTTCTTTGTTGAAAATACTTTGAGGAAGTTATGTGTGTGTGTGTGTGTGTGTGTGTGTGTGTGTGTGTGTATATATATATATATATGTGTGTGTGTGTATATGTGTGTGTGTGTGTATATATATATGTGTGTATATATGTGTGTGTGTGTGTGTGTGTATATATGTGTGTGTGTGTGTGTATATATGTATGTGTGTATATATATATATGTATGTGTGCGTGTATATATATATATGTGTGTGTGCGTGTATATATATATATGTGTGTGTGCGCGTGTATATATATATATATGTGTGTGTGCGCGTGTATATATATGTGTGTATGTGTGCGTATATGTATGTGTGTGTGTGTGTGTGTAAAAAATCCATTCTAAAAGACATTCTTAGGAGAAACAAAAAATATCTTTAAAAAAAAAAATCTAATTTACAAGCAGATATTTTATCAAATTGTTTTATTCAAACAGTTCTCCCTATTTTGGTTGTTTTATTCACAATATTTCAGCCATTCTACTCTCCAGCCTTCTTCAGGTGCCTATGGCATTTAGTAACTTTCTTGGATTCTTTTTTTTTTTTTAAAACCCAAACCAGTTTTATTCAATCCATGGAGCTAAGTTTTTCTATTCAAGGGAGATAACTCGAATCGGTTAATTACTTTTATTTCCTCTTTGTGTTAATTCATCCTGATAATGATAATTTTTTTTTATTATTATTACTGTATTTTCCGACACACCCTAATATTGGAAAGAAATTTCCAAGAAAAATAATAAAGTCATTCTCATACAACAACACATTCACCATATGTCCCTTACATACTAGTCCCACGAATTGTTTTCATTAATCACTCGACCGATTTTGTTTGTCTGGCAATGACATACTAGTCAAGAGTAGAAAAGCTCCCACCGCTGCTAGTAAACAGAGCATGTTTAAGTTTGTGGCTCGGCTCCAGGAAGGTTTATAGTCTTGGAAATACTTGTAACAGCTAAGTACTGAGTTAATGTCATATAAAAGGCTGAATTAGATAGCTAACATTATAGTGTAATGACTCAACATACAAATCCACATGCTTATCAGTCAAGCCAATTAGGTGACCGTCCAAGCTTACTGGAGCCTGAACGTTACCGTAAATTTGTCTTGGAAGACGCACATATATTTTTCAAGATAGCCTGAAAATACGGTTTATACTTTAGTTTAGGTACCTCCAATAATTTGCTAAAAAATCAGTATAGCATAATGATAAAAGATCCCAAATTTAACAAAAACAAAGTTTCATCGTTAAAATGTTTATGCTATAATTAAAAGGAAAGAACAAAGTATTTTTTAAATATTTTTTAAAATTTTTTTCCTTCTTTCTAACATGTTCTAAATTTGAGTCAAAAATCTCGTCTTTCTTTGTTAACTTTGTAATATTTGTGGTAATTGCCATTTTAGTGTAGCAGTTTGGGGGGGAAAACCCATTAATTTCGAAATTCTTGCAAAAAATCAAATAATTGTCTGATTTTAATGAAACTTTTAATGAATGAATTTATTTTTTAAATTTTTATTTTTAGAAAATCTTTTTTTTTTTTTTTTTTTTTACATCTCCACCAAATAATTTTATGAAATTTTCTAGAAGTCCGAAGAGTACACAAATTGTTTTATATTACATATAACCAGAACTCCTTGGAGAAATTAAATCATCAATTTTTTTTTCACAACTACTGCCCACTTTTTTAAAAATCTGCTCCAAATCATAAAATAAAAACTGCAATGAACTATCTAATTATCAAATTAGATTTGCTTTTATAAATAATAGACATTAAGGACATTATTACCTGGAGAAAAAATTTTTTGATGAATAACGAATTTTTACAAGAATTGTTTGCATTTTTCTTTTATTTTTTAAAAATTTTTCTTTAATTTTAAAAAATGTTTTAAAATTCTTCCAAGCAGAGTGTTGGGCTGGTTATTAAGTTTTTAAGTGAAGACTATATTTACCAAGTGCAAATTAAAAGCTTAATACAAATAATAGTACCAAAACTTTTTACCATAATTAAAAATATTTTTGTTTTTTTTGTGCGTCAAAATGTTTAATTTTTTTTAGTATGATATCTCATAAGTGACGTTATGGTTAAAAAGGTCACATGTTTCAAAGCTTGTCTCCTCCTTGGGGAAAGCCCCTTGACCTGTAAAAGTCTTATCTCACACTTAGTTATTAAATTAAAAATTAAATTGAGATAACAAAATTATCTCATCTATCAATTTAAACAATTAATAATTCAGTGAGATATTTTAATTATTAATAGAATAATAATTTTATTAGTTACTATCTCAGTTATTAAGTTAAAAATGTAATAACTTAATGTAATATTAATAATTAATAAAACTATTTATCATTATCTTAGCTATTAAATAATGAAAGAGATAGAGGTAACTCAATAATGTAAGAAATTTTTATAGTATTTTAAATTATTATAAGGAACAAAAAAATCCGTTATGTCACTTTTGATGCACCGTACTAAACCTGTCAACACATCAAATTATCGATGGAGAATGAAAATAACAGGACCCCAAGGTCAAGAAATGTTTGTCTAGAAAGTTTTATGCTATAAGTAATTGATTTTTGTTTCAGAACAATTAATTTAACTTTAAATTTGCTAATTTTATGAAATTAACATTTCAGAAATGTATATCTTATTTTAGCGGGATTTTAAAAACCGAAAAAGAAGTTTGTTTACATTTCTCTAAAAAAAGTTTAAAAGTGGCCGTTTCCATTGGTTTCTCGGAAGCATCGACTAAAAAAATCATTCAAATTTGAAATACTACATAGTATTTTTTTTCTGGAATTAGAAAATTTAATCCTTTGGCTTTCAATTGAAGCGGTTGGAAAGCTTCGAAAAGGTTTTTTCCTTTATGAAAAATACATTTAAACCACAGGTATTTTTTTCATTTTTGGAGGTACCTACTTTAGTTCAACTGATACAAGATCTATGAGCCACTCAAGGTAGAGGATTACTGAATGAGATTGTTCTAAGGGAGGGGGGAAAACGAGGACATAAGAAAGGCATATTATGAGAATATACAGTGTGCGATGGGTAAATTGTTGCCATTTTATATTTTCAATTTCACATATACGCATTGTTTAATTTTGTCAACTGCACAGTAGAGTATAAGCGATTGGGCAGCACCTGTGAGAAAAAAGAACACTGTGACATAATTCACTCTGCCAGAAATTTGGGAACAGCATGCTATACTGCTTAGCATTCACACCTAAATCTCAAATACGAACATTTCAGAGTGTTTGGATGTCAATCAGAGGACAGTGCAGAGGATTTGGAAAGAGTCGGTTGAGTCTAATGGTGATTACGAATGCGTTTGGAGTGATCACCATTCATCCTCCCTACACAACCTCAGACTCAACACGAAAGCCTACATCAAGTGCCTTGAGTAGGCAGTGCTTCCCTGGGTCAAGAGGGTGGTTGCTGGAAGACCCTATGTCTGGCAACAGGACTCTGCACCATGTCACACAGGAGAAGCAAAACATGGCTGTCAGACAATTTCTGTGACTACATCACCCCTTACATCTGGCCACCTAACTCCCGAGACTGCAACCCTATTGATTATTATGTGACGGGCGCAGTTGAGCGAGAGACCAACAAAACTCTTTGTAACACCAAAGATGAACTGAAGGCAAGGATTATGGTGGCATTCACCAACTTAAACAAAGAGACTGTCCAAAAGAGATGCAGGAGATTCCAAATTCGTCTGGAGGTTGTCGTCATTGAAGCCAATGGCGATTTTATTGAATAAATTTACTCTTTAGTATTGGGCTGGTGCATAATTATCAGGCGTTTTTCAAACAATATTCATTATGAAAAAGAAACAACAATTCAACAATAACATTTTTAAATGATTATTTCTGGAGCATATGATTATCAACACACATTTTTATAACCTGATAATAAAATAATATTTTTTTTATGAAAAAAGTAAACAAAACAACAATTTTCATTAACAAATAACTTGCCTACAAAAACGCCTGATAATTATGCACCAACCCAATATTTCAAGATAGTTTTCTTTAAGTTTGATGAATATATCTGTTAAAATGAGATGTCAGTGTTAGTTTCTTTTTTGTGCAATTTAGAAGACAATTTATTCATCATACCCTGTATATCAGTGGATCCTGAGGTTAAGATTGTAGTGGTTGGGGAAGCATCCTCTCGGGAGTGTTCCACAAAGTAATAGTTCTGAGGAAGAAACTGAGTGGAGCTTAATCCTTACAAAAGGAACACAAAGAGAATGCAAATGGTTTTCCTACTGTGAATATGGTATGGTGGGTCCTAGCTGTGAGGGACTGAGCTGGTTGGACTATGGAACATAAATCATTTGAATTTTGGCCATAGTAATATTGATAAAGTAGCAAGAGGCTTAGCAAGAATTCATCTGTTGAGAATAGGAGTTGCAGGGTGGAGGATATTTCATCACCCAAAGAATTGCTTTTGAACTCCCTCATGGATGGAAAGTAAGGACTAGACAGATGTGGCAGCAATACACTCTTTTCTACTCATTCTGTTGTACCAATTTATATGCATTCCATTGATTGACCGAGTGATTGAAATCATAACCACTAAATAACTACAACACTTAACCATTGGTTTTATTACTTCGGTTTTTGTCCTGTTAGTCATTAAAAATAAACAAAAGAAATGTCAAAAATAAAATAAGAAAAAATAAAAAAAGTAAGAGAAATTTTTTAAAAAGCACAAAAAAGAATGAGTAAAAAAAATGTGGGGGGAGAAAAGGTCAAAAGAAGTGGGGGTGAATTTTTAAAAAACAAGATATAAAAAGCTATAAAAACAACTAAAAAAAACAAAAAAAAAGGAAAGAAAAAAGAGAGAAAAGAGAAAGAGAAAAGAGAAAGAGAAAAGAGAAAAGAGAAAGAGAAAAGAGAAAAGAGAAAGAGAAAAGAGAAAGAGAAAAGAGAAAAGAGAAAGAGAAAAGAGAAAGAGAAAAGAGAAAAGAGAAAGAGAAAAGAGAAAGAGAAAAGAGAAAGAGAAAAGAGAAAGAGAAAAGAGAAAGAGAAAAGAGAAAGAGAAAAGAGAAAGAGAAAAGAGAAAGAGAAAAGAGAAAGAGAAAAAAGAAAGAGAAAAAAGAAAGAGAAAAAAGAAAGAGAAAAAAGAAAGAGAAAAAAGAAAGAGAAAAAAGAAAGAGAAAAAAGAGAGAAAAAAGAAAGAGAAAAAAGAAAGAGAAAAAAGAAAGAGAAAAAAGAAAGAGAAAAAAGAAAGAGAAAAAAGAAAGAGAAAAAAGAAAGAGAAAAAAGAAAGAGAAAAAAGAAAGAGAAAAAAGAAAGAGAAAAAAGAAAGAGAAAAAAGAAAGAGAAAAAAGAAAGAAAAAAGAAAGAGAAAAAAGAAAGAGAAAAAAGAAAGAGAAAAAAGAAAGAGAAAAAAGAAAGAGAAAAAAGAAAGAGAAAAAAGAAAGAGAAAAAAGAAAGAAAAAAGAAAGAGAAAAAAGAAAGAGAAAAGAGAAAGAAAAAAGAAAGAAACGAGAAAAAAAGAAAGAAACGAGAAAAAAAGAAAGAAACGAGAAAAAAAGAAAGAAACGAGAAAAAAAGAAAGAAACGAGAAAAAAAGAAAGAAACGAGAAAAAAAGAAAGAAACGAGAAAAAAAGAAAGAAACGAGAAAAAAAGAAAGAAACGAGAAAAAAAGAAAGAAACGAGAAAAAAAGAAAGAAACGAGAAAAAAGAAAAAGGAAAAGAAAAGAAAACAAAAAAAGAAGGAAAACAAAAAAAGAAGGAAAACAAAAAAAGAAGGAAAAAGAAAACAGAATAACAAAGAAAAAAATAGGCAAAAACAAAGTGAAAAAACAACAATAAATAAAAAAAATGGTGTGTGTGTGTGTGTGTGTGTATAGGGAGACTGACCCAATATTTCAATTATTTACTTACCTATAGTAAGTACCGAGCCAATTTAAAGGTGAGAATAACTGTACAATGTAGGTCCCAAAAAGCACATAATCTCCAGAACTAAGTTGGAGTCCATTTAGATTATGGACAACTGCCCAGGCACACAACAAGCAACCGCCAACGAGGCCGGTGACAATGACTGTACTTTGAAGAGCATTCAACAGGTTCAGACTGGCTGTTGATTCCCATTCAGCTTTCTGGCGGAGAAAAAAAAACAAAACATCAATGAACAAAGCCAAATTCAGAAATAAAAGACAGAATTTTCAGAGCAAGATGAAAGAGAAAGACAAAAAGTATATCGTTCATTTTTGCCATTTCGTCGTCGTCATCTTCTATGTGCCGTGTAGCTTTAGGAGGGGTGTAATCATGGCTCTCCACAACTTCCTGTCCTTTGTCGCTCTTAGCAGCATTTGTCTTTTTGCTGTCTCTCCTAGTCCCTGTTCTTATCATGAACTCTAAGAATACATTTATATTCTTGTAAAATCAAACATTTTTTTTAACATTTTTGCTGGGAATTAATAATAAAGATCTGCCACTATTTCCGAGATGAGGTAATGTAATTATTTATACTATTTACATTGTTCGGACTGTTGTCCTCAGATTTGTTGCCATATTCACGATATTTCAACCATTGTATGCACCGACCTTTTTCATGTGATTGGAATCTCAAACCAAACCCTTTATTTCAGCCACTGGGGTAGATTGTTCCAGTTCCACGTGTCATGACTCTTCCAGATGTCTCAGTATCAGTTAGATCCTTTTAACTCAACTGGATTCAACCAATGCTTTTATCCACTGGGCCCAGTGGATAAAAAAGCTTTGGTTGAATCCAGTAACTTGAGGCAAAGAGTTGTGAGTTCAATATCTGACTACAGCAGAAATGAACAAAAATTTTGGAGAGTTGAGTTAAAAGAAAAGATAACTGATACAGAGATATCTGGAATAGGCACGGTACGTGGAACTAGAACAATCTACCCCGGTGAACAAAATACAAGGTTTGGTTTGAAATCCCAGTCACCTGAAGTAGGCCAGAGTGTACAATGGTCAAAATGTTGTGATTATGGCAACAAAGATGAGGACAACATGCCAAACAATGTAAATAATTTAAATAAAAAAAATTTTTTAAATTGTGTAAATTCAGTTTCATGCCTTATGATTTTATTAAAATTCTAAAAACCAACATTTTAAAACAAAAATCCCGAGTGAGTAATAGCGAGTAACAGCCTCGAGGATTCAAGCATTCGTTTACGAAATTGGTGACATAGTAGATGATAGTCAGATGGAGCCAAACCAGGAGAATATGGAGGGCTATCAACCAGTTCAAAGCGAGTCACACACAGCAGCCACTGAAACCAAGTGTGCTGGAGCATTTTCCTGATGAAACAAGACCTCTTTCACCAATTTTCCCCAGGTGTTTGCTCTTGATAGCTTTTCGTAACATCACTAAGTTGAC
>OZ038518.1:18325834-18335834 GCA_964036315.1 Acanthosepion esculentum
ACAATACCACTAAGATGTTCTAAATTAAAAAGGATTTCTAGTCTAATTTGCAGACTTAATAATAATGTGGTGTTTGCATTTGCAATCATTCGAATAATTATAATGATCCATTTTCTCTGAAGAAAGAGACTGACAGATAACTAACTACCCATTTGCAAATAATTTTTTGAATTGTACCGATTCTGACCGTGGATAAATATTTCTTTCTGGAGCCAAATTCCAACATTTTGAAGCGTTTGACCTTGTAATTTGTTTATAGTTTAAACAAACGCTGGGTAAACTGGAAACTGGATTCTTGTATATATAAAAACTTAAAAAGATAAGCAAAAAAAACAATATTGCATTTTTATTAAATAAGTATGTTATTTTAATCATTAAATTGTTTTTAAAATTGTGGACTATTTTGTACATTAAATAATAAAAGTTTTAATTTTTCAAAAAAAAAAAAAAAAAAATTAATGAAAATTTATTGTACTAAGCTACACACCCTAGTAAAATTAACTGTACTTTGTACACCCTTACTTGTTTGCACTTCTTCCCAAAATTTGCTTTCGATCAGTTAACGTGTGGCTATTTTAGAGGGTGTAAGGATAGAAAGACAGACTAACAAAAGTCAGAGAATTTTATATATAGATAGATAATAATAAAAGATAATTATTTCTTTAAACTATATCCTCCTCTCTTATTTCACCCATATGTCTCTTCTGAATTTTGCTCTAACATCTCAGTGGGGGAAAACCAAACCTAGCTACTTTCCAGCATCACCGATTAGACCCAGATTGGACTATCACCAATCACAATGAACAGATGTTCCCTCAGGGAGATCCCATGCTTTGAGTGCCTACTGCAACTTAAACTCAACTTATTCCTCAAGTATTGCTCATACACACGATGCATCATGCAGGAAAAATGGTCAGTTCTTCAATGCTAGCCTCTACCTTTAGAAGAGTCAAATCAGGTCTAAAATGGAGTATTGTTGCCATATGTGAGCAGGAGCTGATCATTTTTTACTTTCCAGTTTTGATAGAGTCGAGAACCTTGTGGGTGAGGAATTATTTTCCACCCTACAAATCCATTCCCACAGATGAAACATTGCCTCTCACCGCTTTAGTAGGAAGGTTTTACTGGGTTACATGTTACTAGAGGTACTATTTGAACCGAGCCTGGCTTTAACATGTTGACTACCAGTGCTTAATTATGAAATCTGACATCAATCACCAACTTTATTATAGCCAACTTAGTTTATGTTATATTTTCAATAAGTTTTTCCCATAAAAAAGTTTGTTTTCAGTTAACAATATGATTGTGATTCCTGCTTCAGAGCTCAGATACCAGTTATTTGTATTAAAAACAACATAAAAAACTTTGGTTGTAGCCTTGATGGCAAGAATTATAAGTCTAACATTTGTCCATGCATTGAATATGGCAGTTACATCTGCAATGTATTAAGAGATTCTAGATAAGATCCAAAGAAAAATCTGCAATGTTATTGGCCTTGACCTGGCATCTCGGCTTCAGTCAATTTCCCGACTGCCATATCAGATTTTTTCTGCCTTTTCTATAAATACGTTTGTGGTAATTGTTCTTATAAGCTTTCCTCTTTGGTAACTAGACTTAAGCGTAGTACTAGATTAGTAGCAAGATCGCCTCATTTAACAGTTGAAATGGCTAGATGGAACCGTAAGTTCTATGTTAACAGTTTCTTCTCTTGCACTTCTCGCTTGTAGAACTCTCTTCTGGCTTCTTGCTTTCCAGCCAACTTTGATCTTCAAAACTTTTAATGCAATTTCAACCGCTATCTCCCCTAATAATTTTTTTCTCCTATTCTCTCACACTCAGTAACCCCTTTGTTGTAAGGAATAAAGTGTCACTGCCAACACTGGGGTTTGAACACAGATCCCCAGTGAGCAAAACATTGATCACTCTTTCTTCTCTCTCTTCTATCACTATATGGACCGCTATTCTCTACTATATTCACTAAACTATTTCTCTATTTGGATCTCTATACAGATTACTATTGGAGCAAGCATTATTGTGCAAGTACTATTAGTGCAAGTGTTATTCGAAGGCGTCCGACACCAGCATTGTTCAACAGCGTTACTATATTTGTATCTGCGATTACAAAGTCTCTACTACAATGAGCATTACAAAAGTGGTGACGAGTATTTGCTGACATTACAAAACCCTTGCACTTTAGTGGCTTTATTGCCTTGCTTGGGGAGAAATGATTAAATTTAAATGCAACGTCAATTGTTACCGTCTGTCTTCTTAATTCCTTTTTTTATTGTTCTCTTTCCTTAATAGTAGTAGTTTTCCTTTTTCTCATATTCTTTCACACTCAGTAACCTCGTGTCTTAGTGGCTTTATTCCCTTGCTTGGGGGTTAAACGGTTAAAAAAAAGAGATATGATCAACATCATAAAAACTGTCAACGATATCTCATCAAATACTTTTACGAGATTACCAGTCTGATGACGATTCAATGCTAGTGGAGTTTTTTTTTACCAGTAAAAGATATTCCCAAAATTATGGGGTGTTTTTTTTTGGGGGGGGGGGTTGTGATCAAAAGGACTGAGGTGTTCATTTGCATCTTACCTAGATACAGTGCCATGCAGAGAAAAACAACAAGGCCAAAGATGTAGTTAAACTGAGTGACAAAGAAGATGATAGCAATTGTGATGTCAATTATGGTTGGAAGAATCTGGAATAACAAGTAACTCAGCAGCTGATTGATGCTGTTCTTCCCACGGTCAACAACTCGAAGAACTTCACCTGTCTTTTTATTCAGGTGCCACGTCAAAGACAGACTAGAAAAGAAACAAAAAAAAAATGAATAAGAGAAATGAATAGATAAATATTTGGCAAACATGGATAAACATGCCCGCAAAATATGACATGGTATGGAAAAGGACAGTTTTTCCCTTGACACCACTATTAACTCCCTTCACTCTTCGGCAATGTTTATTGTTTCAAAAAGCAATGATCAGAATTGAAATAAAACCTAAACATATGAAAGTGAATTTATACATTTTTTTTGTTCTTGAGAATTTACAACAAAAATAGTTTAATATTTTTGTTAATAAACAATCTAATAAATAAATATTGTTTAATATGTATTTATTAAATTGTTTATTTACAAAAATAATTTTATATTTACAACATTCTAAAAAGTAATACAATTAAAACTAATGCAATATTTATCATTTACCAATTTATAAAGAATATGAAAACAATTTTTTATTCATAATTTTATTTATTTATAAACATTTACTAAATTCTAAAAATATGTGAACCAACTTCTAAGGAAATCCTTATTATTTATCATTTTATAAAGTTTGAATCGATTGGCAATCATCAGGTGTTTTGGCAACCATTGCAATAAATAATCTAATAAATAGGGTTTATTGTTTTTGTTGTCAATTCTGAAGAACAACAAAAATATATAAATTCACTTTCATATGTTGAGGTTTTATTACAATTCTAATCATTGCTTTTTAAGACAATAAACATGGCCGAGGAGTGAAGGGAGTTAAAATATTAGCAGTGTCATGGAGGAAAGACTGTCCTTTGGACACTCCATTTTTTTTTTTTTAAAATTCTAAAAATATGTGAACGAACTCAAGAAAATCCTTATTGTTTACCATTTTATAAAGTTTGAATCGATTGGCAAATGGCCGGTGTTTTGGCAACCATTGCAATAAATAATCTAATAAAGAGGGTACACACACAAGAACGTTGCTTGAATTTAGATTTTAAATTTTCAATTCACTGTTTAATCAATATGATGAATGCACCAGAGGATTAAGTGCAATGACAAGTAAGATGAACCAAAAAGATATGTTGTAAAATAAGTGTTTTTTTTTATCATTGGGCTGCAGGCATTATATATATATATATATATATATATATATATATATATATAAATGCAAAAATGTCTGAGCCTGTCACACTTTTCCAACTTTACTCCAAGAGTAGCCCAACCCCGACATAGCAAACCATTTTAGAATCAGGCCGACTCCATAAACAAATTAAAAAACGTCCGGGCTGGATCTGCAATCCTGAAAATTTAGATCCCCAAATTTTCATTGCTGCGATTGTTTTCCGTGATTTTCTTATGGCAAATTTTTCTGTACAATAATTTTTATAACTTGGAAACAAATTTGGGAATAATCGGAATTAATTGGGAAATCCAGTGAAAGTCAACCATGAAATAAAAATAATTGTTTGTACAGAAAGTAAGGACCTACGTACATCAAATTGTCTTTAAATTAAAATGGCGTCAGAAGAATTATCATTGAACTTTTAAAGGGTAAGCTTAAATATTAATGCAATACTTAAATGCAGCGATCAATTTTGAGTCCTTCTGTAGTTTATTGTTGCCTACAGCAGTATGCCTTGCAAAAAAAAAAAAATCTCCAACAGAGGATCAGATTGCAATCAAAAGAGCCAAGGCTGCAGCAAGGAAAAGAAAGTACTGTGAAAATGAAAACCCAGATTGGGACTCTCAAACTCCTGAATAAGGTGAAGGCCCAATCAAGAGCCCTCCGCAGGAACTAGCTTGAATGCTGCACAATAGGGCAGCTTTAAAGCTTGTGTGCGTGTACATATATATATATATATATATATGTGTGTGAAGAAATATGGTTTTAAGGTGTGCTATATTTATGGAATAAAGTACACAATATCAGAGATAGAGCCTATGTAAATATAAATATAAAAGTGAACATTGAAGTCAACACTCAGAGGCGACAGGCTGTTTCATGGTGGACACAATCGTCAGATCGCGGCCTGACAATTGCATCTAGCATGAAAGAGCCCGTCGCCTCTGAGTGTTGACTTCAATGTTCACTATATATATATATATATATATATATATATATATATATAGTGAGAGAGAGAGAGAGAGTAAATGAATTAAAAAATATTAAAACTGATCCACAAAAACAGCTCAATGTATTTATTATAGAGCGATTAGTATACAATAAAATCCAAAATTATCTCATATGGCGTATAGGCCCATTTCAACCAACAAAAAATTTGTTCGTCTTATTCAACCTCGGTATAGACTGAGTCCATGTTGCTATATATATATATATATATATAAGAATAATAGTGGGCAAATAAATAACAAGACTGAAAATTACGTGGTAGCAAGTTTTCTTCCATGAACTTCTTGAGACAATTGTTTAATTGATGAAATCAATCTTGTATATGAAATAGTTGGGGTAGAATTACAACAAATACTGGTGACATCTATATATATATTTCTGAGAAGAGATATTGTAACTATTTACACTGTTCAGACTAAGTCAAGGGTCCAGTTCAAAATTCCAAATATCACCTGAAGAAGGCCGGAGTATACAACAGCTGAAACATTGTGAATGTTACATTTTACAAGGAAAATATTCAAAATTCAGAGTGTTCTGTTATCACAGTATAGAAACTGGATTGTTTTACTTGCCTTTTGTTTGTCTCTTTTGTAGTTTAGATACATTTTAGATTGGTCACTGCTTTGACCACACCCAGTTAGCCCTTCACTGGAACCGTCACACCAAGCCATTACACCAAGTACATGGTCAGTAATTTTCATCCTCCTCCTCCTCCTCCTAATCTCAGCTTCAAAGTTATCAAGACTGGTTTGGAACTTTTTTTTTTTACCTTTTCTCCTTATATTTACCTATTTTATTATCATGTCATTATTTGAACGTTTTATGTTTTGCCATATTTCATGCTTATTTTACGTTTGTATCTCTACGTGTTAAATACTTTCAACACATGTCCACTGTCCATATACACTGTGCCAAAATGTAACCTTCTTCTGTATTTTCCATAAGCAAACACACCACAATATCAGAATGTATTCTTGTAGAAAACTTTATACATATTCATGTGTAAACAAAGTATTCGCTACCTTCCTTGAACCATTTAGATTGGGTACTAAGCACCTCCACTTTTAGATTGGGCACTAAGCACCTCCACTTTTAGATTGGGTACTAAGCAACTCCACTTTTAGATTGGGTACTAAGCAACTCCACTTTTAGATTGGGTACTAAGCAACTCCACTTTTAGATTGGGTACTAAGCAACTCCACTTTTAGATTGGGTACTAAGCAACTCCACTTTTAGATTGGGTACTAAGCAACTCCACTTTTAGATTGGGTACTAAGCAACTCCACTTTTAGATTGGGTACTAAGCAACTCCACTTTTAGACTGGGCTCTAAGCACCTCCACTTTTAGATTGGGTACTAAGTACCTCCACTTTTTCAGCATAAATTTTTGATACTTAAGGTTTAAAATGAGTACTTTGGTCTTTCACCTTAATAATAACAAACATTTTGATGATAAAACTTTATTTTTATTAAGTTTGTGGCCTTTTTCATTATGCTATGCTGTTTTCCACAAAAAACGCAGGTACCGCCAATGATTTGGTATACCTAAGGTTTAAATGAATTTTCATAAATGAAAAAGCTTTCTTGAAGCTTTCGTTTTAGCTTTAATTAAAAGCTAAATGATTAAATTTAGTATTTCCAGTAAGCAAAAATATTCTGTTGTATTTCAAACAGAATTTATATTGGTTGGAATCTATTCATTTTCTTGGAGCTAAAAATAGCTGATTACTGCCCTTTTTTTTAGCACCTGTCATTGCACTGAATTCTTCTTTATTAAAAAAATCTTACAAAAATAAAATATACTTTTCTTAAACTTTATTTAAGGAATATTAGCTGATTTAAGTTATAATTAATCTGGTCTGAAACAAATATTATTTATTTGAAGTTGAAAATAACAGAGAAATGGATTTTTAAAACAAACAGTAATGCGATTAAGCACTTGTCAACACCACATAAATCGCTTGACAAGTGGAGGTGTTGACACTTTTATTATTGTTTTATGGAGACTTTTCAGTTAAAACATAATTTAAGGAAATGAGAGGTGAACACTTTTTTGTATAACTTTTAAGTACTCAGTAATTTTTTTAAAAATCATGATCGATGCTATTTTCTGATACCATACTTTCAAAATCAGCACGTTTATTCACATAAAAAAAAAAAAATAGAAATTATTTTAAAAATATACAGGTGTTATGATTTGTATTAAGCTTTGCAATTTTCACTTAATAAATATAGTCTTCACTTAATGAGGACGAAGTTTCTGAAGAATTTTTAAAACATTTTTGAAACTTTATAAATTATTATAATTAAAACAAAATGAAAACAATTCTTGTAAAAATTCATTATTCATCAAAAAAATTTTTCTATTCAGACTATGTCCTTAATATATATTATTTATAAAGGCAATTAAAAGCTTATCTAATTAAATAATTAGATAATTTTATTGCCAGAGAAAAGCAATAATAACAACAAAAATTGCAATATGAGCTCTGGTAAAAACAGTTTGATGACAGCAAAAACTTGCAATATGCAAACTGGTAAAAAATGATGGCTGAAGACATTAAGTTTATAATACCCAGAAATTCATACACAGATGTCCCTAAGAACACAAGGCACAGTGGATAAAGGCGTTAGTTAGATCCAGTGACAGGACCCAAAAGAATGTGAGTTCAATACCTGGTTAAGGCGGTGGAGCACTTAAAGAGGGGAATTAAGCAGGAGATAACTGACATCCATTAGACATGGCACATGGAACTAGAACAGTCTACTCCAGTGACCAAAATAAAGGTTTCAGTTCGACATTCCAAACAGCTGAAGAAGGCTGGAGCATATAATGGCCATAAATATGGCAACAAAGATGAGGACAATAGTCCGAATAATGTAAATAGATTTATTGCAGTTTTTATTTTACAATTCAGAGCAAATTTTAGGGAAAATAACAAAGGTTTGAAAACAAAATTAATGGTTTACATTCTCCAAGGAGTCCTGCTTTTAACTAATAAAAAAAAATTTTGAGTACAAATTTAATATCTAGAAATTTCACGAAATTAAGTGTGTGGGGGAGGGGTAACAGATGTAAAAAAAAAAAAAAAAAAAAAAAAATTGGCCAAGATTTTCTAAAAATTAATAATTTCAAAATTAAATTAATTCATTTGTGAATAAATCCTGAAACTTTAATTAAAATCCAACAATTATTTGATTTTTGCAAGAATTTTCAAAATGAATGTGTTATTTTACGAGAAAACTGCTCCATTAGCAGTTCTGTTACACTGTTGACACACAAAAAATAAAACAAGATTTTTAACCCAAATTTCAAACATGTTAGGAAGGCGAAAAAAAAAAAAAAAAAAAAAAAATACTTTGTTCTTTCCTCTTAATAATAACAAACATTTTGATGATAAGAATTTGTTTTTATTAAGTTTGGGGCCCTTTTTCATCATACTATGTGCTCCTTTTTGCAGTGAATTATTGGAGGTACCTAATTTAGACAAATGGTCTCAGTTTTATGTTCAAGCTTCCAGATGCTTCTCTCATATTTCTTGTTATCTTCATTGATATTTTCAGACTAACTCGTCGTCTTTAAATGTTTTTATATCTTTTTCTAGTCTGTCTATATTTCTGAGATGAGGTATTATGTACACTATTTACATTATTCAGACTATTGTCCTCATCTTTGTCACCATATTTATTACAACGTTTAGGTCCTTCAGTATCTGTCTATATTTCTGAGATGAGGTATTATGTACACTATTTACATTATTCAGACTATTGTCCTCATCTTTGTCACCATATTTATTACAACGTTTAGGTCCTTCAGTATCTGTCTATATTTCTGAGATGACGTATTATGTACACTATTTACATTATTCGGACTATTGTCCTCATCTTTGTCTTCATATTTGTCACAACGTTTCGGCCTTTCAGTATCTGTCTATATTTCTGAGATGAAGTATGTACAGCATTTACATTATTCGGACTATTGTCCTCATCTTTGTCGCCATAATTGTCATGTTGTACGCTCCGGCCTTCTTCAGGTGGTTGGAATTTCGAACTTTAACCTGCTAATTTTCCCTCTGAAAGTTCTCCACTGCCTTAGCCGGGTATTGAACTCACACTCTTTGGGTCTGTCACGGGATCTAACCAACGCCTTTATCCACTGTGCCATGAATTTCTGGGTATTATAAACCTAATGTCTTCAGCAACCATTTTTTACCAGTGCTCATATTGCAATTTTGCTGTTATCATTGCATGTTTTTACCATATATGGGAACCAGTAATAAAGAGTGCCAGAGAAAAGCAATGATAACAAAAAGTTGCAATATGAGATCTGGTAATAATACCCAGAAATTCATACACAGATGTCCTCAAGGACACAGTGGATAAAGGCGTTGGTTAGAACCAGTGACAGGACCCAAAAGAATGTGAGTTCAATACCTGGTTAAGGCGGTGGAGCACTTAAAGAGGGGAATTAAGCAGGAGATAACTGACATCCATTAGACATGGCACATGGAACTAGAACAGTCTACCCCAGTGAGCGAAATAAAGGGTTCGGTTCGAAATTCCAACCACCTGAAGAAGGCCGGAGCGTACAACGGCCGAAACGTTGTGACAAATATGGCGACAAAGATGAGGACAATAGTCCGACCAATGTAAATACTATCTTTTTCTAGTTTTACTCTTTTGGTTATTAATAAACTTGTCGATGAACAGGACTTTATTTTCTTCAGAGTTTTAATTACCTGAAGATATTTATCTGTCCGTCTTTGAGATTACACATGCATATGACATGGACACATACTCTCAGGTGCAGAACACAAGGACACTCAACATTTAAAGCTTCATGTCCCATGTATCTAGATGCTAAACATTCAGGTTTTTAAAGCTTATTGATATTTTTTTTTTTTTAAAAACATAGAACATTATAATAGAAATTGATTTGTAAGGAGATATTATGTTACATGCAAATTTACAAAAAAGGTTTCTAAAATTAGTGCACAGTCAATACTTTTTCACTGTAAATTACTTTCTCTTTTAATCAAAACTGCATTCTTTTAAGTCTAAATTGAGGTCAAACCTATGACAATGAACAACAATGCACTGAGTGCAAGAAGG
>OZ038518.1:18340834-18350834 GCA_964036315.1 Acanthosepion esculentum
CAATAGTGCTCAATGTAAATTTACAGAGCATTAATATTATAAATTAACTGATTTAAAATGTTTTTCTTCACTACACAATAATAACCGTGTTTCAAAAATGGAAGCTAGAAGCTTCAAATTTAATTTTGTTATTAAATTAAAGACATTAGTTCCATTTCCTCGTCAAGCGAATTTTATATATCAGAAATAAAAGCAAATGAGATTCACTCACCAAAACCACCTCCTTGTAACATGAAAAGTCCTGCATAGACGAGAATGAGATCCCAACGGAATTCCAAAGGTTTATCCCCAGTTTCAATCAAGCTGTTAACTATAAGTAAAAAAAGAAAAAAAAGTTTTTTTTTTTTAATGATTACACAGGTTCCAGAAGCATTTATTCACTCACTCGTCTTGAGAACTTTTTCAAGAAGATATAAATAGAGACTATCTTAGCTTATTTGAAGGAAATAACTCATCTCAGACTTTTAGCCTGAAATTAAAATAAAAAATAAATGGGAGGAATTAATGGCAATATTTAACCTTTCTGCTCACAAAAACAAAACATGACAAAAGAACAGTTATTCCCTTGATACCAATATTACTGTATACATTTTTGACTCCCTCAGCAATGTTTATTTAAAAGATTATAAAAATATGTGAGCCAAGTACAATGCGATATTTATTACTTACCTTTTATAAAGATTTATTATTTACCATTTTATAAAGAAAATAAATTTGAATGCAATATTTATTACTTATCATTTTATAAATAGCTCTGAAATCAAATTTCTTTTTTTCAATTTAATAACTAAAATGCCTGTTGTTGTTGTCAAGAACAAAGAAAATGTATAAATCATATGTTCATATGAAAACAGATTAAAAGTGAATCATCACTTAGGAAGTCAAAAGTGTCTACAATAATAGCAGTGTCAAGGGAATAACCAGCCTTTTGACACACCCTTTTTTCTTTGCAGGCACAGAAATTAAACATTACTGAATTAATTTATCTTTATGTGATAAGATGAAAAAGATGGAATTAGCAGAAAATATTCTTCCCAGTTATTTAATACAAACTAAATTATTCAGGCATTTCATGTGATGACAATTTTCTGTAGTTGTAAAAGTAGGGAAGGGGAAAATGAATGGAAAAAAAAAAAAAAAAAAAAAAAATTCACAATTACTTTTTGAAGAAATATACCAGTAGATATGAACCACCACAGTAAATTGCTAAAACACAGCAGGGTGGCAAGCGGACATTTGGCATTTCTGGAACAATCCCCCCAACTCTGTCCTAATTCCAGATGAAGTGTTTATCTGTACATTTACATTTGTGGTGAAGAATTTAATGAGATGTTCATTAACAGAGGTTCGGATGTACAAGGGGCCAGGGGAAAAATCGTCCCCCTCCCCAGTCATCAGCTATAACCACATTTCAGGTTGATGTGTCCTCCCTTATTCCTTCTTGTGTGTGTGTGTTTTTCTTGGACAGATCATCAAGTCAGGGTTCAATTGTCTTTCTTTATCTTCATAATTTTCACTTCCCGCCACCCCTTTCATTCATATACAACTTATTTATTAGAACTATTTTAGCAGCACTCCTCTTCCTTAAGTGGTTCTCGAGCCTTATATTGGGAACTTTGGTATAATAAAAAAAAGAAAGATTTAGAACCATCTCCTCTAACTGGGTGGCTCAGTGTGCTTGCAAGCAGACATTTACTAGATAATATTTTATGATCAAAAGAATTGGTTGGGGGGGGGGGTGACTGATTAACCCATAGTTGGGGGGAGAAGAGGTGGATTCATACCTTTCCCAAGTGTTTATGTGCATAAGTGATTATAACAAATCTGACTGGAATTGGAACTCAGCTCTTTGATTTCCAATTCTAAGTCATTATCCATTGCACCACCCACACGTCCACGCTTACAGCACCTGGCATTTCTAATCCCAAGTGGTTATGGCCGTAAACCCACAGCACATTAGGATTTCTAGACCAAAGGCCCCTACATTTTCTTTTAATTTTTTTTTTTTAATTAGAAACACAAACGTTTTAACGTTCCTTTTGCGAACAAATAAAATCAATACCTTTCTATAATTGAGGTGAAAATCGTTCAGGGGGAGAGCTCAGAAATTACAAATTCTTGCTTGGTTCCACTGTGTGAGCCCACTGTGTAAAAGAGACCTAAGGGACATATATATCCCCTTGCAGTCATAGAAACCATAGGGTGTATACACCGCAAGAGTCATGAAAGGGTTAGGGTTCAAATCTTTTCAGGTGATGAGTCGGAGAGAGTACCTGCCTAAAGAAAAGTTCTGCTTACCAATCTTTTTATAATAAACAGGGACGTAAACATTGACGACACGACCCAAGCCAAGGAGGCCCAGGCATAAAATGACCATAAACTGAAGCCATGGCTTCCCCTTTGGCCACACCATGGGGAACATAATCTTTAATTTTGCCAAAACATTCTTCCAAACAGAGACTTGTGACCTTCCTTGACCCTGGATAAAGAAAAAAGAAAAAAAAAAGTGAAATATATTAGAAAAAAAAAAAATAATAGTATTTTAATTATGTATTGTGTTTTTTTTTAAATTAAAAGAAATTTTGAGATATTTCTTTATGGAAAGATAAGTGCAAAAAATAAAAATAAACAAAACATAGAAATCTGAATTCATTTTTGCTTAGTTTGTCTTTCACTTCATCTTTGTTACTTGTTTTTATAATGTCCCCGCCATTTTTACACACACACTTTATTGTATCCCAAATATACACAAAGTCATTTTAAGCAACTGATTTTTTATCCGATATTAAGCAGTTCCTGCCCCAATAACTGACATGTATTGGATTTAAAAGTTCAAACATTTCAAACACCGATTGAACCAGTCCTACTGTATGGATCAGAAACTTGGACATTATCTGTTCGTCTTGAAAGACGACTGGATGGAACATATACAAATCTACTTTGAAAAATGCAGAACATCAGTTGGAGATCGCTTAACACAATCTACGGAAAACTGAGACCAATCTTTTTTAAGCTCAAACAAAAATGATTACAGTTTGCCGGCCATTGCCATCGAGTGGACAGGGAAATCGTCTCATCCTTATGTCTATAGCATCCTTCTGGGAGTGTCTTCTCACGGAAATCGACTTTCCCCAGACATCATAGCTCGGGACTCAGGATTGGACATTGGAATCTGAAGACTGTAATACAGGACTGAACAGTGTGGAAAGGGAGTTCCAGCCGACCCTAGGAGAGTCCAAGGATGATGATGATGATGATGAAGAAGAAGAGATATGAAGCAATAAAAGAGAGAGCGATAGAGCAATAAAAGAGAGAGGTAGAGAAAGAAAAAGATATAAAGCAATAAATGAGTGAAAATAAGTAAGAGAGATGTGGGTGCCGACCACTGCCCGCAGGCGGGACAAGAAAGTCGTCTCATCCTTGCTCCCATGTCAGCCTTCTGGAAATGCCTTCTCACGAAAATTGACTTTCCTCGATACCATAGCTCGGGACTCAGGGTTGGACATTTGGGATCTGGGGACAGCAATACAGGTCCGAACAGTGTGGAAATGGATTTCCGACCAACCATACGGAGGTCAAAGGATGATGAGTTGAAGTAGACTTTAGAAGGAAAGGGAAACCCCATTCTAAACACGAAGTAAGGGATAAACCTTCCACCCTCCTTAAAAGTCCAAACCTTTCAAATACTGATTGAACCAGTCCTACTGTATGGACCAAATGCTTGGACATTATCTGTTCATCTTGAAAGATGACTGGATGGAACATATACAAATCTACTTAAAAAAAGTCCAGAACATCAGTTGGAGATCCCATGCAATGCTTAACACAGTTTACGGAGAACGGAGACCAAATCTCTTTTAAGCTCAAACAAAAACTGCCACCGAGTGGACAAGGAAATTGCTTCCTCCTTACCTATGGCATCTTTCTGGAGGTGTCTCTCACAAAAATCGACTTTCCTCAGACACCATAGCTTGGGACTCAGGGTTGGACATTGGCAATGTGGGGACCGGAATACAGGACTGAACACTGTGGAAAGGGATTGTCAATGGTGTTCTGACCAACCATACGAAGGTCAAAGGATAATTATAATATTGAATTGGAACAAAAGTTCATAGCATATTTTTTTAATAAGTGACATTTGAATATGTGGTTTGGCTTCAAGAAGACGACATTTCAACCTGTCTGTTTCATGTGTAAACTTTGAACATTAAATGTTTTATTATCTTATATGGTTAAAATCATTCTATTTTTGTTATTATTCTAAATATTTTACTGTTCATAAGATCTATGGTAAGGAGAAATCTTCTATATAACATTTATTACAGGACATTGATTGAATTGTTCTAGTTTATTATTAGTTATTTGTTGTTAATCTTTTATTTTGCTTAAGTTTCAAATTAAACTTTATCATCAAATCTGTTCATAAAAGAAAACCCATGAAACAAAATCATTGACAAGGATCGTAAGCACCCAAAGTAGAGGAACGTCGGATTCAGATCCCATGAAAATTCAATACAAGTGCTACTCAACCCATCAGTCAATATAGAGAATACAGTGTACCCCATGGGATTTCGGATTCATTGAGGGTAACACATAATAATTGGTTATTATGCTTCCCCTGAGTCCCAGAACATGGCTATTGGCTTGTGGATGCCTAGCATAGAGGAATCATTTTTCCAACTGTCTGAGGGGAATGGTCAAGTTTGTGTGATGGAAACTGGATGAAGCTGCAGATCCTGCCTGTCAGCAGAGTATTGCACAGTAAGCTAGCTCTTCAAAGGCAATGTGGTGTGTCTGCTTGGGGTTAACAAAGGACTGAGAGTGAAGCTGCCATGGCAATACGGCCAATATTGTTGCAAACCATTTGCAATGACTTAATACTCTCTGTCTACCCCAAGGGCGAGAGCTCATTCAAGAAAGACACAACTGTTTCACCACTCACTATGCAGGTGATGCCAAACTAACTGACTTCCAGGAGGAAAAAAAAAAAAGGAAAGAAAGGAAAGGAAAGAGAAAAGAAAAAAAGAAAAAAAGAAAAGAAAAAAAGAAAAAAGAAAAGAAAAAAGAGAAAAGAAAAGAAAAAAGAGAAAAGAAAAGAAAAAAGAGAAAAGAAAAGAAAAAAGAGAAAAGAAAAGAAAAAAGAGAAAAGAAGAAAAGAGAAAAGAAGAAAAGAGAAAAGAGAAAAGAGAAAAAAGAAAAGAGAAAAAAGAAAAGAGAAAAAAGAAAAGAAAAAAAAAAGAAAAAAAAAAAAGAAAAGAAAAAAAAGAAAAGAAAAAAAGAAAAGAAAAAAAGAAAAGAAAAAAGAAAAAAGAAAAGAAAAGAAGAAAAGAAAAAAAGAAAAGAAAAAAAGAAAAGAAAAAAAGAAAAGAAAAAAAGAAAGAAAAAAAGAAAAGAAAAAAAGAAAAGAAAAAAAGAAAAGAAAAAAAGAAAAGAAAAAAAGAAAAGAAAAAAAGAAAAGAAAAAAAGAAAAGAAAAAAAGAAAAGAAAAAAAGAAAAGAAAAAAAGAAAAGAAAAAAAGAAAAGAAAAAAAGAAAAGAAAAAAAGAAAAGAAAAAAAGAAAAGAAAAAAAGAAAAAAGAAAAAAGAAAAGAAAAAAGAAAAGAAAAGAAAAAAGAAAAGAAAAGAAAAAAGAAGAAAAGAAAAGAAAGAAGAAAAGAAAAGAAGAAAAGAAAAGAAGAAAAGAAAAGAAGAAAAGAAAAGAAGAAAAAGTGCCTCCAAATCCAAAAATTTGTAATTTTTTTTTTTTTAGTCATTGGTATTTCTTACCTGCTCTATATCTCGTACCAGCATATAATAATCTGCCCGAGGAACACCAGGTGCTTGGAAACCAAGCACAAAAAGGCACATGGTGCCCAAATAACGAAGAAGCCACATTGAGAACTCAATCTGTTCTGACTTACTAGAAGAAAAAGAAGAAAAACAAAATGGGGTTATAAATATTCAACAGAGTAGAATTCCTTTACAACAAAATCTAATAATACTGATTGGTTCTATAACACTGTTATACACTATTTAATCAGATCGAGCAATGTGACTTGTGTGTGGGGGCACTTTGTAGAAAAGACTCCAATATGGCTGTTTTCCTGAAAACTTCTATCTTGAACTTTTCAAGTCAATACTCAATTGTTAACTTTCCTTCTTACTTTTTAATCAGTTCACCCCAAGCAAGGCAATAATGCCACTAAGGCACAAGGGGCTACTGAGAGTAAAAGAAAATGAAAAGATTTTAGAAGGAATCCGAAACCCAATCCTAAACAGGAAACAAGGAATAAACCTCTACTCCTGTTCAAACACATAATTTCAAATTTCTACCACCTTACCTTCCATTCATATCACACACATCATTCATCATTAACATTTTGACTATAACTACCTTGAGTAGCTCTCAAGCCTTGTACTGTACAAAATAAATTTAATTAGTAATTTTTTAAAAAATGCCAACTCTTATTGGGCTAGTGAGTGAATAGAATCTAAAAAGGGGATTGATCTTCAATGTACACATAATGCAAAACAGGACCCTCAATTTGTGTCCGTCTTAGATATGCCTGATGTCCAATTACAACCCAGTAGACTTGCTTACTCAAGAAAGGTTATTTTTCTTAGGATAGAAAAATTCGGAAGAAACAAAAGTTAAATTTTATCAAATCATTTTGTTTTTTATGGCTTATCAACCCTTTGCAGGTTATTTAAAGCCAGAAAATATTTTCAATGGGTTATTTAATGCTGACAAGATTTTTAGGATAGATTCGCATGAATATAATATGTATCCTTTGTAAGAAATCGGTTTGTAGATCAGATTCATTGAGGTATTTTTGTAAAGAGGATTTTTGTCATATCTATTGCTGGCAATTTTTTTTTCTCTCAAAAATCTATTGCTGGCAATTTTTTTTTCTATCAAAAATCTATTGCTGGTAATTTTACTATAGAAACCTATTTTTAGACATTCATAGTGTTTTGACCCCGGACCCAAACAGGTGTTATCACCCCAGATCAGGTTGGACCTGGGAACAGCTGCAATTAAGAGGTGATTCCATACTCCTCAAAACCTCCTGATCAGAGGCCTTGCTGCCAGATGTAGTTTATCATCATACTCAGGATGATCAATATGATGTGGCTGTTAGCCTTTTCAAATCTGTTCAAAATACATCGGAAAACATTTTCTTATAGGTTTTTTTGTTCTTTTTAATTTACATTTACTTTTTAAATGACCTTTAACCTAAACAGGTTTGGCCTGAATTTCTCAGATGAGGAGTTATCATTATTTATACTATTTAATTTAATTTCTTTTTTTTTATTCGGTTGAGCTATCGCAGACATGGTCCTGCATCAGGGTTGAAAGGTCATTAGGGTCGATCCTGCATCATAACATCACTGGTCACTGTAGGTGATTACTGGGTGATCAGCCTGTCTTGCTCTATGGCTAGGTGTTCAGAGCAGTAGATCACTTGCAAATACTTGTTTTGCATGCTAAAATCCACTGGCTTCATTTGCTCAAAGCCATTTAAACCATTGATCTGAGAACACAGTTGTATACAGCTGAGAGTTTAAATATTTCTGAAAGGGTCTGGTGTCATGCGTGGCATCTATATGAAAGTCTCGATCTAGTGAGGCTATTTAAGAACATGGCTCAAATTTTCAGGTTGACATTTTGCGTTGTTGGTCAAAACTATTTCTGGCACAGTATATTATGTTCATTTGCTTTACTCCGATACTAAATCTGTTATAACCGATCCATACTCTGTTTTATCAGAAATGTTTGGTATTTACTAATTCCACATCCTGAATTTTTCTCATGGATTCAAGGTCCGTGCCGTTAACTGCTTTCATTCTAATTCCAGATCATAGTTTCTGTTTTATCAGAAAGGTTTATCTTGAGTCCTATTTCTTGTAACACTTGGTGGAGGATGTTGATTTTTTGGTTCAAGATAGTATAGGGTACTATTAAATTGTTACTATTGAATTTGATGCTAAAAAAGCTTGCTCGTTAACCATTACTCCACAGCACGTTATTTTACTTCAAAGTTCGGCAGGGCACTGTGGGTTGGTGTCAAGTTCGGCAGGTAATATTAGCCTTTTCCCTAAGGAAACATTTTGTATTCATTGATCGAGCAGCCAATACTGTTATTATTTGATATTCATGGAATCTTTCCCTTAAAACAATTTTTCAGGAAAATAGGTTTCTCAAGTCAAGTAGCTGTTATCACTCTTTCCAGTATTGATGGGGGTTTCCTTCCTAATCTTTTGTTTGAAGTAGTGTGGAATGTCAACATCTTGGTTATGTCATTATTTTCTCTTCGAGTTACATGCTATGTATATTTTAGCTGTTGCTGCTGTTGAAAGTCCTCAATTGATGAGGTTTGTTATTTGGTTCAGTTCTTTGTGATTCTGTAGCGCCAGTCCATGGGGTTCAGTTTTAATGGTCTTCGACAAGATCCACAGGTTCCAATCACTCAAAGCCATTATAAAATCTAAGAAAACTGTTGTATACAGCTGAGAGTTTAAATATTTTTGAAAGAGTCTGGTATGAAAGTCTTGATCTGGTGAGGCTATTTAAGAACAGGACTCGAATTTTCAGGTTGACATTTTGCATTGTTGGTCGAAACTATTTCTGGCACAGCCTATTAGGTTCATTTGCTTTTCTCTTATACTAAATCTGTTATAACGGATCCATACTCTGTTTTATCAGAAATGTTTATCTTGAGTCCTATTTCTTGTAACACTTGCCGGAGGATGTTGATTTTTCGGTTCAAGATAGCATAGGGTACTATTAAATTGTTACTATTGAATTTGATGCTAAAAAAGCTTGCTCGTTAACCATTACTCCACAGCATGTTATTTTTAGGTCAAAGTTTGGAAAGTCATTAGGTCATGTTCTGTATCATAACACAGCTGGTCAGTGCAGGTGGTTACTGGACAACCAATCCGTCTTGCACCACGGCTAGGAGTCCAGAGCAGTAGATCATTCACGAGTTCTTGTTTTGCTCACCAGCAGTGTTTAGCAAAATGCATTCTGCATAAGACAGTAGAAATGTCAGGGATGGGTCCATAGAGCTGTGATTTAATTGGATGTTGTCTCCAGGAAATGTTAAGTGTAGCTCTCCACATAGGACTGTAGGTTTCATCAAGCTTAGATGTTAGGGTTTGAGTTAATGTCCAAACAGTGGCACCATATATGAGGGCCATTCAATAAATAAGGTAAATTTTTCGGTATAAGGACTTCTAATACAGATAGAAGCTTACTCTTTTATTTTTTTTGTTTTACTTTTTCACATGGATTTAATTTCTTTTGCAGATTAAAAAAAACTTTGAGAATTTTGCTTATTAACAAAGATGGCTGACCAGGAAGTATGCTCCAGGATTGAACAGCAGTCAGTTATCAAGTTTTTGGTTGCTGAAGGGTGCAAACTAGATGAAATTCATAGGAGAATGTCAACTGTGTATGGTGCCACATGTTTCAGCCAAAAAAATGTCTACAAGTGGGCTAAATTGTTTAAAGAAGGACGGAGCAGTGTTGAGAATGAAGACAGGCCTGGGAGGCCTACAGAAGTGAGGTCTCCTGAGGTGATCGAATCAGTCAATGACCTCATTCAGTCTGACAGAAGGGTGACAGTGGATGACGTTGCAAGGACTTTGAAAGACATAAAGAACAAACGCAGGGGTCATCAGTCAGAAGGAGTCATCTTGCATCATGACAACGCAAGGCCTCACACAGCAGCCCAAACGGTGCAGACCATTAACGAGCTGGGCTGGGAAATGCTCCCTCATCCCCCTTACAGCCCAGACCTTGCCCCTTCAGACTTTCACCTGTTTGGTCCCTTGAAAGCGTTCACGAGAGGCACGAAGTTTAAAAGTGACGATGAAGTCAAAAGTGTTGTGAGCGACTGGCTGAGACATCAGTCCAAAGATTTTTACGCTGAGGGAATACGGAAGCTTGTGCACGGATAGGAAAAGTGTGTGACAGTGCTGGGAGACTACATTGAAAAATTTTAAAAAAGTAAGCT
>OZ038518.1:18353334-18360834 GCA_964036315.1 Acanthosepion esculentum
AATCATATGGAAAGGGAGTAAAAAAAAATGCTACTTGGTTTGAGTAAGAAAATGAAAGAAATTAAGAAAGGGACAATAGAAGTTTGTAACATCTGTTCAAGGGAAATGAAAAAGGTTGTCAATTTCAAATCTTTTCATTTGTACCCACTTCTTAAAATAATGCCCAGCATTCATATTTATTGTCATTGCAATATTTTTGTTGAAGTTGTTAAGCTCAAATATTTAACAATATTATAGGGAATTTCTGCGGATATTTTATTGTCGTAGAACTCGCCATGAGCTTATTCAATCATTAACTGAAGAATTAAGATTCATGAGAAAATTCAAATAGGAAAACCGTGAAATTATCACGGGTCTTTCTAGTTTTGTTAAGGTTGTTAAGCTCAAATATTTAACAATGCGATATGGGAATTTCTACGGATATTTTATTGTCGTAGAACTCGCCATGAGCTTATTCAATCATTAACTGAAGAATTAAGATTCATGAGAAAATTCAAATAGGAAAACCGTGAAATTATCACGGGTCTTTCCAGTTTTGTTAAGGTTGTCAAGCTCAAATATTTAACGATGCGATAGGGGAATTTCTACGGATATTTTATTGTCGTAGAACTCGCCATGAGCTTATTTAATTCATTAACTTGAGAATTAAGATTCGTCAGAAAATTCAGATAGGAAAACTAAAATTTACACAGGTTAAAACAAGTAATAAATAAATTTTAGAAAAGTCATCAAGAAAAAAAAAAATAAAGGAAAAGCAATCAACCCTAACCCTTTGCTTTCCAGTCTACTTTGAAAAAAATTCAATATCAGTCGTTACCTTCTGTCTCAATTCCTATTCTTTTGTTTTCTCTCTTTAATATTTTTCTTAAATTCTTTCACTCAGTAACCTTTGTATCTTAGTGGCTTTATTGCCTTGCTTAGGGTGAAAGGATTAAAAGAATTATCCAAAATATTGAATCACTGTAGCTTAAATAAGTTTGTATTGCTATGACGTCACTTGGTTCAATTCGCTGTCCTTGCTTTCTGAACACATCACCACGTATATCCGTCGTTCCTTCTCTCCGTCTTCACTGCTTCAGTCCTCTTTTATTAGGCCAAAACCGCGGTCGACTAACCAATCAGCGTTCTTCGCTTTTATTCTCAGTTACCCAGTTCGACCAATCAGCACACAACTTGCTATTGGTGGAAGCATGCCAAACTATACAAAAAACCCTCATTACTGTACATACTGCTAGAATTGCTAGACAGGAGAGTAATGCCATTTTCATGGAGCAAACTTGCCGATGTCACGTGCCGCACGTTAAGGTAAGACCCTATTTTCCTTGCACCATATGCAAGCCCCACTCTGGCTCGCTTGCTTCTGCAGGGCTGTTCACCACAATCATCCAAGCAGTTTTTTAACCCGTGTCCAAATAATCTAGGAAGAACTATACACATAGGCCCCCTACCAACTGCCATTTTGGAAATTCAAGTAAAATAGTGAATGGTGGGCTTACCTGTAAAATATATCCAACATTGAAAGGCTGGTATTTCTTCTCCACAGGTGTTGAATATCTGTCGTACATGCAAGACTGCACAATGCCAAAGACACCAATGATGAGGAAGAAAATCGAAGAGGTAAGTGTATCAATAAAACATGGGTTGAGTCCGTTGTCTATCCAATAAAGATGGATGGAGGATCCATTCTTACAATATTGCATCATCTTGGCACAAGGATGTTCACTATTGTCAAAAAATTAAAAAGAGAAAAAAAAGGAAGAAGAGTTTATCATTCATTTCATTTATATAATTAGGTTATAATTATAATCTATAATTATAAATATAATTAAGGTTGTAATTATAATCTATAATTATAAATATAATTAAGGTTGTAATTATAATCTATAATTATAAATATAATTAAGGTTGTAATTACAATCTATAATTATAAATATAATTAAGGTTGTAATTATAATCTATAATTATAAATATAATTAAGGTTGTAATTACAATCTATAATTATAAATATAATTAAGGTTGTAATTACAATCTATAATTATAAATATAATTAAGGTTATAATTATAATCTATAATTATAAATATAATTAAGGTTATAATTATAATCTATAATTATAAATATAATTAAGGTTATAATTATAAATATAATTAAGGTTATAATTATAATCTATAATTATAAATATAATTAAGGTTGTAATGGCTGAGAAGATTTCTTAGACTTTCTTCTCAGATAATGTGCTTCCTTGCTGGAAAGAAACAAGATTATTTTGTGTCTCTCCTCTTCTCATTCTCTCACTTATCAATGCTAGATTATACATTATCTAACGGGAGGAGAGAGAGAGAGAGAGGAGAGAGAGGAGAGAGAGGAGAGAGAGAGAGAAGAGAGAGAGAGGAGAGAGAGGAGAGAGAGAGAGAAGAGAGAGAGAGAAGAGAGAGGAGAGAGAGAGAGAAGAGAGAGAGAGAAGAGAGAGGAGAGAGAGAGAGAAGAGAGAGAGAGAAGAGAGAGGAGAGAGAGAGAGGAGAGAGAGAGAGGAGAGAGAGAGAGAAGAGACGATAGGGAGGGAGGGAGGGAGGGAGAGAAGAGACGATAGGGAGGGAGGGAGGGAGAGAAGAGACGATAGGGAGGGAGGGAGGGAGAGAAGAGACGATAGGGAGGGAGGGAGGGAGAGAAGAGACGATAGGGAGGGAGGGAGGGAGAGAAGAGACGATAGGGAGGGAGGGAGGGAGAGAAGAGACGATAGGGAGGGAGGGAGGGAGAGAAGAGACGATAGGGAGGGAGGGAGAGAAGAGACGATAGGGAGGGAGGGAGAGAAGAGACGATAGGGAGGGAGGGAGAGAAGAGACGATAGGGAGGGAGGGAGAGAAGAGACGATAGGGAGGGAGGGAGAGAAGAGACGATAGGGAGGGAGGGAGAGAAGAGACGATAGGGAGGGAGGGAGAGAAGAGACGATAGGGAGGGAGGGAGAGAAGAGACGATAGGGAGGGAGGGAGAGAAGAGACGATAGGGAGGGAGGGAGAGAAGAGACGATAGGGAGGGAGGGAGAGAAGAGACGATAGGGAGGGAGGGAGAGAAGAGACGATAGGGAGGGAGAGAAGAGACGATAGGGAGGGAGAGAAGAGACGATAGGGAGGGAGAGAAGAGACGATAGGGAGGGAGAGAAGAGACGATAGGGAGGGAGAGAAGAGACGATAGGGTGGGAGAGAAGAGACGAGAGGGAGGGAGAGAAGAGACGAGAGGGAGGGAGGGAGAGAAGAGACGAGAGGGAGGGAGGGAGAGAAGAGACGAGAGGGAGGGAGGGAGAGAAGAGACGAGAGGGAGGGAGAGAAGAGACGAGAGGGAGGGAGAGAAGAGACGAGAGGGAGGGAGGGAGAGACGAGACGATAGGGAGGGAGGGAGAGAAGAGACGAGACGATAGGGAGGGAGGGAGGGAGAGAAGAGACGATAGGGAGGGAGGGAGGGAGAGAAGAGACGATAGGGAGGGAGGGAGGGAGAGAAGAGACGATAGGGAGGGAGAGAAGAGACGAGAGGGAGGGAGGGAGGGAGGGAGAGAAGAGACGAGAGGGAGGGAGGGAGAGAAGAGACGAGAGGGAGGGAGGGAGGGAGGGAAAGAAGAGACGAGAGGGAGGGAGAGAAGAGACGAGAGGGGAGGGAGAGAAGAGACGATAGGGAGGGAGGGAGGGAGGGAGGGAGAGAAGAGACGAGAGGGAGGGAGAGAAGAGACGATAGGGAGGGAGGGAGGGAGGGAGAGAAGAGACGATAGGGAGGGAGGGAGAGAAGAGACGAGAGGGAGGGAGGGAGAGAAGAGACGAGAGGGAGGGAGGGAGGGGAGAGACGAGAGGGAGGGAGGGAGGGGAGAGAAGAGACGAGAGGGAGAGAAGAGACGAGAGGGAGGGAGGGAGGGAGGGAGAGAAGAGACGAGAGGGAGGGAGGGAGAGAAGAGACGAGAGGGAGGGAGAGAGAGAAGAGACGAGAGGGAGGGAGGGAGAGAGAGAAGAGACGAGAGGGAGGGAGGGAGAGAGAGAAGAGACGAGAGGGAGGGAGGGAGAGAGAGAAGAGACGAGAGGGAGGGAGGGAGAGAGAGAAGAGACGAGAGGGAGAGAGAGAAGAGAGGGAGGGAGGGAGAGAGAGAAGAGACGAGAGGGAGGGAGGGAGAGAGAGAAGAGACGAGAGGGAGGGAGGGAGAGAGAGAAGAGACGAGAGGGAGGGAGGGAGAGAGAGAAGAGACGAGAGGGAGGGAGGGAGAGAGAGAAGAGACGAGAGGGAGGGAGGGAGGGAGAGAAGAGACGAGAGGGAGGGAGGGAGAGAAGAGACGAGAGGGAGGGAGGGAGAGAAGAGACGATAGGGAGGGAGGGAGAGAAGAGACGATAGGGAGGGAGAGAAGAGACGATAGGGAGGGAGGGAGAGAAGAGACGATAGGGAGGGAGGGAGAGAAGAGACGATAGGGAGGGAGGGAGAGAAGAGACGATAGGGAGAGAGAGACAACAGAGAGAGGGAGACATACATGGTTAGTATGACAATGCTTGTGTAGAATTAAAAAATTCTTTAGCAAGTATTTCATGAAGCAGAACTCAACCTTCTAAATCAAAAACTGAAAATTCAAATCAAACTTCCATTTGGATGCAATGGCCCACTTCCAGACCCTTTCACATGAAATTTCCTGCCACAGATTTTGCGACAGGAAATGGCTGGTAAATTTTAATGGCTCCAAAACGAAACTGCTCACCTTTAATCACCATAGAGAAACTTTCCTGCCCGTCATCAGCATGGCTGATGCTAGACTCAGGGAGAGCAACACGCTGCACCTCCTTTGGCCTCACGTTTTCAACTGACTTGGAATGGAACAACTACATTGAATCAATTGCTGCATCTACTGCAAGGAAAGTTGGGTCACTGTGTCATACCAGAAGGTTTTTCTGGCCAGAATCCATCTTACACATTTACAAATCAACCATTCATCCATTCATTGAATACTGATGTCCATTTCAAATTGTCTATTTTAGCTTGAATACACACATGCATGTTTAAATTCAATAATAGACAGAAAAGGAAAAACAAAAGCAAGAAAGAACGAGCGAAAGAAAACCAAAAGAAAGAAAAAACAAAGGGAAAGGAAGAAAAAGGCAGAAACGAAAAAACAAAGAAAAAGGAAAGAAATAAAAAGAGAAAGAAAAGAGGGAAAGAAAAAAGGAAAAAGAAAAATTTAAAGTGAAAAATTTTTTTTTTAATTAAAAAATAAAAAAAAAATTGAATGTCTCTAAAAAAATAATTACTACCAAATGTTCCAAAAGTTCAATAAAATCTTACAACTTCCTGATTTTTTTTTTTTTTTTTTTTTTGCCTCATGTACAAGCTAAGGGTTGGGGTCATCCAGACTGAGTGGGAGGGGAATATATTTCTCCAATGTCTTATTGCAAATTGAGTCAAGTGGTGTTTATGTCTGTGCATACTTGTGTGAACATTAAATGACTCCTACACATGTAAGTCACTCACCAGACACACACACACATACATACACATATATAAACTGATGATTTGTTTTTTTTACAACTTAACCTTTTGCCAGTTCATATACACATACACATACACAAATGATAAATCACATGCAGACAAGCATATAATGGACATAGAATCAACTCTTCATAAATAAGAAATCAAGATTTATCAAAGTCCCAATCTATTACCAAGTTTCAAGGTCCACCTCACAGGGCCACAAACTTACAATTAAAAAATAATAATAAATTCACAGTATCCCTCCATTAAACATAATAAAGACTGTTTTAATTTTGTCATTTTTGACAAAATTATTTTAGATCACTGTATGTATGCAGACCAGACAGAGACGGTGGAGACACTGCGGATAGACTACGGTGAAGAGAGCAGAGTACGACTGCTTCGCCTGATCTCATGTGACTTGCTGCTCTGAAGAAAAAGCCTCCAATTTAAAGCCTTGTGCCAGAAGTCTTGTTCGAAAATTCTAAGAACAGTGTGTCACGATAATTGGGAAGGGTCAAGAGTTATTGCATGGAGAATATAGTCTTGCTTAAGCTCTCAATAACTATACCATCAACTTCGTATCAAGTAACTGTATATAAATATTATTTTTCTTCTATCCAATTTATTTTTTTTTGTTTTTTGTGTGCGACTTTACTCTAACCGGACCAAACTAAGTCATCAATTCCAGTTGACCATTCAGACTAAGCCAGTCTTGTGACCAATCAACACAACATAGGGCAAGACAAGACTTGGGCCAAAGCAATGAACTCTACAATCAGCTGAGGGATTTGAACAGGAATACAGAATGGCTGGGGTAGATGTCAGAAACTGATAAGATGGGGGTTTCCTTACTAACCTTTTATTTGAAGCAGTGTGGAAGTGAACATGCTGATTATGCCATATATTTTCTCTTTGAGTTACATGTTCTATTCATGTTAGTTGTTGCTGCTGTAGGTAGACCTCAATTAATGTCGTTTCTGTATGCTGGCTGAAATAGTTTATTTTTAATTTTGTATCAAACAATTTTCACAGGGTAAATGATGCGTACCTTGCCTCTTAGAAATATAGATCACTTGTTAAATATCATTTTATTTCATTTGTCTGTCCTGCTATTTTACCCATAGCTGGGGTGGAGAAGAAGAGGATTCATACCTTTCCCAAGTGTATTAGCAGCAGACTGAATTAGCTTATTTTAAAAGTTTTCATGACCCACCACAAACACGACTCATGAACCATCACAATAAAACCTCCACTTTTGCACCATGTGCAGAGACAAAACTTTATAACCACCGTGAACTGAAACCGTAGTTGCTGCCATTTTTGCTTCCTATTCTTTCATAAACAACAAACAGAAATTACTTTATACAAACATTTAGATCTTGTACAAATTCAGATAAAATACCCAAATATGGCTTATTTCGTAAAAGGTAGTTCAAATCTTGTAGATTTTTTTTTTTTTTTAATTGTTAAGCAAAATTAGAAAAATCTCTATCTATAAAAAGCAGGATATGTGTGTGTGTGTGTGTGTGTGTGTGTGTGTAACGAATGCACGGCTGCAATTTTTGACGGATTTGCACCAAAATTTACATGCACATGCTCCAAGTTAGTGGAAAGGCCAAGACCGACTTTGCATTTCCCAACTCACATCGATAGTGGAAATAATCGATTTTTTTCATGCAGTTTTCATGTAGTTTGCGGCCATTTTCTACTGGCCAGAGTGAGAGCCTATAGATTTTTGAATCAAGCACAGGCAACGTCAGGCCATGCTGCTAGTATTTGATAAAGAATTTGTCTGTATTTCTGAAATGAGGTATTGTAACTATTTACACCATTTACACTAATGTCCTTATCTTTATTGGCATATTCACAATGTCTCAGCCATTGTATGCTCCAGCCTTCTTCAGGTGATATACATCAGAATTTCAAACCAAACCTTTCATTTAGTCCACGGGGGTAGACTGTTCTAATTCCACATACCATGCCTTTTCTGGATATCTCAGTTTCAGTTA
>OZ038518.1:18365834-18433334 GCA_964036315.1 Acanthosepion esculentum
TCTAATGTGGTTGCAGCATAAGCTTCTTTTGTTGTTACATGGTTGGGAAAATCCTGTTGTTTTTGTTGTTAGTTTATCCCGGATTACCTTGTCCCCTAAAATGTGGTTACTACCTATGATTTCTTTTAGGTTCTTAGGTCGACAATATGCTAGAAGGCCGGGTTCCTTAAATAGTTTTTTTAGGTCTGGTTTGAGATGTAGTATTTCCCTGCGACTTTTGATTATTTGGGATAGTGGAGGCAGAGTGGGGTTGAAAGTGGTTACTAGAGGAATGCAGGTAGATTTAGTTTTAATCTTGTATATTAGGGTGTTTTCTCTAGGTGTGGAAATTGCTTTATTTATTTGTTCCCTGATTAGGTGTTGTTTATAGCCACGTGTTGTGAATTGATGCTCCAGATTTTCAATGTGTTTGTTTAATTCTTCATTGTGGGAACATATCCTTCTGAGTCTAAGTGCTTGTGAATAGGGAAGGTTCTCTTTGAGGTGTTTAGGGTGGGAAGACTTAAAGTGTAGATAGTTGTGGGTGTCGGTGATTTTAGTGTGTAGTGTCGTTTGCAGTTTCCTGTTTTCATCTATGTAAATGTGAGTGTCTAAAAATGTTACTGATGTTTTGGATTTTTCATAGTCAAATTTAATTGAGTCGTGTACCGTGTTTAGGGTCATGAGGAATTGGGTGAGTTTGTCGTTACTGCCCGTGTATATAAAGAATATGTCATCGATATATCTTGTGTAGAATACGCAGTCGTTACCAATTAGGGGGTAGATATGGGTCTCCTCAAATTTTCCCATGAATATTGTAGCATATGAAGGAGCTGCAATGGTGCCCATGGCACAACCTCTTATTTGAAGGTAGTGTGCTCCATTGAAATTGAAAGTGTTAAATGTGAGAATATGCTCCATGAGTTTTATGATAACTTCTGTGGAAGGTTCTTGTTTTCCTCTTTTAGCCAGTGCTTCCTGAAGGGCAGTTAGCCCTTCGATGTGCTTAATGTTTGAATAGAGTGACCTTACGTCCATAGTCACTAGAATAGCATTCTCTGGCACTGTATGTGATTAATTTTGTTTAGTAGATCTGTTGTGTCTCTGATGTAGGATTTTACTTCCTTAGCTAGGGGTTGTATGTAATGGTCTACATATTTTGAAATTTTGGTCGTGTGGCAGTTGAATGATGAAATGACGGGCCTTCCTGGGTTGTTGCTTTTGTGTATTTTAGGGAGGAGATAGAAATGAGCAGGTGTAATGTTTGTGGGTGTAAGTATTGTGCATGTTTCTTTGTCGATTAGGTTGTTGCGAAGCATTATTTTTAGTGAGCTGGTTAATTCTTTTTGGTATTCGGGGAGGGGATCTGTATGCAAGCTTTTATAGGTTTCTTTGTCGGCTAGTTGTTTGTTTGCTTCTTTAATGTATTCTTTGATCCCCCAGATCACTGTGGCACCCCCTTTGTCGGCCTGTTTTATGACTAGGTCATCTCTATGTATCAGCCTGTCGAGGGCTATACGTTCCCCTTCAGAAATATTGTTACGTGGCAGCTTACGTGCTATTGTTTTCTTTATGTCATTTGCTACGGCTATTTCAAATGTTTGTATAGTAGTGTCTGTGTTTTGTGGGGTGTATTTAGTGTTCTTCTCTTTTAATGTATCGAGTATGGAAGGTGTTTGATCATTGTTCCCGTAGTGGGCTTTTAGCCGTATTCTTCTGAAGAAGGATTTCAGGTCCTTTGCCAAGGTGTCTTTATCAAACCTTGGGGGACTAAGGCAAAAGCTTAGTCCTTTATTTAGTAACTTGAAGGTGTTAAGTGAGAATTTGTTATTACTTAAATTTATAACCCGCTCGTATGGGTCAAGTTTGAATTTGCAAGCATGACGAAGTTCTTTCGTAAAAGCTCGAAAGCTTGCATTATGTCTCCTATTACGGATGCTATACCCCCGTCCAGGCGTCCTGGTTGGGGGTTTATTCCGTTTTTTTGAAGGTTGGGTGTGTTTGCTGTCGATTGTCTACTAGGGGCTAATCTGGGTGGTCTGGGATGTCTAATAGGGTTATGCCTTCTGTAGAAGGGCTGCTGTGTTTTGGTGTGTGTATGTTTGTGCGGCAAATTATCTGAATTATTACCAGATATCATAATCTACAAAAGAAATGCTAATCTTGAACACAAAATATCAAATTTTAAATATTCACCCCCTCCCCCATAGTGGGTTAAGAACACGACATTTAATTAGAAGCAGCTAGAAATGTTTTTTTTTATTTCATTGTTATAAAACGCACATTCAGTATGCTTTATCACAAATTCTTAATCTCCAAAATCTGAGAATTTGTCAGGTGCTTACATGAGTTGCCACAAATTTCAGGTTCTCTGCTTCAGTTCCTCTCAACTTGTAGGAAAAGGGAGATATACGAGGGTCATTCAATAAATAAGGTGAATTTTTCGGTATAAGGACTTCTAATACAGATAGAAGCTTACTCTTTTGTATTTTTTTTTTATTTTACTTCTTTTTCACATGGATTTAATTTCTTTTGCAGATTAAAAAAAACTTTGAGAGTTTTGCCGATTAACAAAGATGGCCGACCAAGAAGCATGCTCCATGATTGAACAGCGGCCAGTTATCAAGTTTTTGGTTGCTGAAGGGTGCAAACCAGTTGAAATTCATAGGAGAATGTCAACTGTGTATGGTGCCACATGTTTCAGCCAAAAAAATGTCTACAAGTGGGCTAAATTGTTTAAAGAAGGACAGAGCAGTGTTGAGGATGAAGACAGGCCCGGGAGGCCTACAGAAGTGAGGTCTCCTGAGGTGATCGAATCAGTCAATGACCTCATTCAGTCTGACAGAAGGGTGACAGTGGATGACATTACAAGGACTTTGAGTTTATCTGTTGGGACAAATGCAGGGGTCATCTGTCAGAAGGAGTCATCTTGCATCATGACAACGCAAGGCCTCCAACAGCAGCCCAAACGGTGCAGACCATCAACGAGCTGGGCTGGGAACTGCTCCCTCATCCCCCTTACAGCCCAGACCTTGCCCCTTCAGACTTTCACCTGTTTGGTCCCTTGAAAGCGTTCACGAGAGGCACGAAGTTTAAAAGTGACGATGAAGTCAAAAGTGTTGTGAGCGACTGGCTGAGACATCAGTCCAAAGATTTTTATGCTGAGGGAATACGGAAGCTTGTGCACAGATGGGAAAAGTGTGTGACAGTGCTGGGAGACTACGTTGAACAAAAAAAAAAAAGTAAGCATCTATCTGTATTAGAAGTCATTATACCGAAAAATTCACCTTATTTATTGAATGACCCTCGTATATAGACCTGTCCTTTCACATAGCCCCATAGAAAAAAAATCATGAGATGTCAAGTCAGATGAATATGGTGGCCATTTTAGCAGCACCGTATCATTATCATTGGCATGCCTGATCCACCTTCCAGGGAGACTATCATTGAGATAAGTCCGCACTCAGGTACCGGAGCATGTTACACAAGACATCTCTTTGAATATCTTGTTCGAATTTTGAGAAATAAATCTTTTATCGTTTAACATGAAGCCGATTTAATTTTGTTTGCCTGGGACTTGTAGTTATTCAGATATTCACATTTTAAATGATGTCAATTTTTTGTGAACACTCTGTATTTCACGCCATAGATTCCCAAGTCGGCATCTACGCTGACGACACCACAATTTACTCCTGCCTCAAACACAAATCTAGTGATGCTGACAAAGTTAACCTGGCAGTTCGAATAGAAAAGGACCTCCAATCGGTTGTGAACTGGGGCAAGAAATGGATGGTTAACTTTAAGGCCTCTAAAACAAAACTGCTCACTATTAACCACTACAGGGATCCATCCCTGCATCCCATTAGAATGTCTGAAGACCAACTTCTCGAGAGCTCCTCTCTGCGGCTGCTCGGTCTCACGCTGGCCGCTGATCTGAGATGGAATAAATACATCGAGTCAATTGCATCATCCACCGCAAGGAAAGTTGGTTCCCTGTGCCGAGCCAGGAAATTTTTCTCCCCGGAATCGATCCTCCAAATCTATAAATCGACCATTCACCGATGAAACTGTTAGATGTAGATGTCTCTTCTACTCCAATAGCTTCATGTCTCGCACATCTTGCCTGTGGAACTCCCTTCCTTATTCCTGTTTCCCTGACAAATACAATCTCCAACTATTTAAGTGTAACGTCAATCAACATCTCCAGTTGCCTTGATCTATCCACTTCCCTTCTCCACATCCTTTCCCCTTTCATTCCTATCTGCTCTTGCTCCAAATCTTCTGTAACCCCCTTGCCTTGATCGATCCACTATCTTTCTCCACATCCTCTCCTTTACCACTCCTATCTGCTCTTCCTCCAAACCTTCTGTAACCCCTTGCGTGCTCGTGGCTTCCAGCCTTGCTTGGGGTGATAAGCTTAAAAAAAAAAAAAAAAAAAAAAAGTCCGCACTCAGGTACCGGAGCAGGTTACACAAGACATCTCTGAATATCTTGTTCGAATTTTGAGAAATAAATCTTTTATCGTTCAACATGAAGCCTATTTAATTTTGTTTGCTTGGGACTTGTAGTTATTCAGATATTCACATTTTAAATGATGTCAATTTTTTGTGAACACTCTGTATTACATGTTATTCATGATGACGGTAGTCTTTGAGTATAGAATCCAGAGGTTTGCAGTGAATATTTCGAAGACAGTAGGGACACGTAGTTCAGGTTAGCAGTGGATATCTCGTTTCAGTTGCAGAGCATAGTTCTTTCTTCTGTTCTGGTTATCTTTTGTTCCGACAGGTTTGCATTGGACATTCAGAGAGAGTAACCAAAATGGCCGCCGTTATATAAGACGGATTGAATATTTTACGCCTTCTGATTGGTTAACCTTCATTTGGGGGGAACTGTAAAGTGAGTCCAGTCATTTAGGTTTGCTCACTAGTACATACATACATACACAAAAATTGTAACATTACAAACACTATTGTTTAAAAAAAAAAAAAAAAAAAAAAAAAAAAGGTTTTTCAATGAATAATGACTTTTTACAAGAATCGTTTACATTTTTTTCATTTTTATTAGAATAATTTATAAAGTTTTAAATCTTTTAAATTTGTCTTACTTTGTAGAGTTTAGGTGATATTCTGATTAAAAAAATATATTTACTAATCATAAATGGAAAAGCATACAATACATTGACTCCCAGTATTTTAAAAAATATTTTGAATTTTTTTGTGTATGTATAAACATGCTGATTTTTGTAAATATGGATGCCCATACACGACATTGAGACAATATGAGTTCTATAGTAAATTTAAAACCAAAGTACCTAAAATTCAATAAAACATTAGATTACAGAGAATATTTTCATAAACTTTTAAGATTACTGGGTAGTTAAAAAAAAAAGTTTATAAAAAAAAGCCCCCACATTATAGTCACTAAGTAATTTTTACAGATATATTCCCTGTAGAAAAAAATTAGTTAAATTTTGGGATGTCAATAAAAGCTTTCAATACCTCATTAAAAAAACCACCAACCTTCCTGTTAAAAAAATGCATTTCAGCAATATCTTACACTAAAATCAAGTAATAAGTGTATTTTAATTCTGAAAGATTTTTTAATAAAGGGTATTATATTTTGCTGACAAATGGCTAAAATCAATTTTTAGCAATTTTCAAAAGAAGAAAAAAATCCTTCAAGTCATTTTAAAATTAGTTTTGAAAAAGAGCAAAGTATTTTGTTTATTGGGAATATTAAATTTAATCCAATCGCTTAGAATTAAAACTAAAATAAAAGCTTCAAGAAAAATTTTTCACTTTTAAAAATTAATTTTAAACATTAGGTATGCATTTCTTTTTGAAGTACCTATATATATCCATATTTATAAAACAGATGTCTGTGTGTATGCTATCCATGCATATCCATATTTCTCAAATGATTTCAATGAAATTTTGTACACACATGTTGCAGATTTACCGAAGTAGGTTAAAATCAACTTTTTAATCCCCAGCCCCCACCCCAGGTGGGTATGACTTTTTGAAAAACCAAGGGTAAGTTACACACAAACGAAATTTTTATTGGATGAGCTGATGTTGCTTGCACTTAATGCAAGCTCATGTTACGAGGTTTGTGTAGAATGCTTGATAGTTTTCCTGCAACATTGGCGTCACACAAAAAATTGCAAAAAAAATTTTTTTTTATACCACTAAAAATAAAAACTTGAATAACTTCCTCATTTTTTTTTATCTGATTTTCTTCAAACATGTCACAAAAAATTCGCAATCAGGCGAGAAATAAGACTGTGGTTTTACTCTTGCTCGCTTCCGTGTATAACAAAAAACCCCACAAAAAAACTGTTCAAAAAGCATGTTTTTCAGCCATAACTCCCTGGTTTTTCATCCAATGCTTTCCAAATTTACAGTGTAAATTACATATGACACGCAAATTTTCTTGCATGAATGTTTGGTTTAGACTATTTCAGTTAAATGGATGACATCTGCGACAAACTAGGTCCAAAGTCAGCGTTTGCCATTTAGCCAATAGTTTCTTCTTATGATTCCATCCCAAATTGAAATATGAACCACCTTTGATGTTGTTGTATCCTTAAAGAAGGTTACAAACAGACAAAGGTGGCACTAGAGTGAAGGAACAGCAACATGGATGTAAATGAAAGAAGAGAGGTTTATTGAAAAAGAGAATACACTACTGAAAGACAGGGAATTGATTAGCAGGCTAGTAATTCCCGAAGCAAAGCCCCAGGTATATCCTGTGCTCACTATATACATCTACTGATATAGTCAGTCCACATAGGTGATAGGGAGTGTAGGATATTCCATTACAACACCTCGCCCTAAGCTAATTTTCTCATTAAATTTTGCTCAATACCTCTTCTTTTGGGGATCAGGATATAATTGTTTGACTTTTTTCCTCTTCCTAGTACTTTTCCGTCTCACCAGATGCAAAGATTTTTTGAGAAGGATTATTGAAGTGTTAAAACAGAAAAGTTCCCAAAGAACGTCTTATTCACCCAAAAGCTTCACAGTAAACATGCGACGGAAGAGGAGGGGAGCATTTTTGCATTTGCAGTTGAATCAAGTTCTGTCGCTTCATCCCTGTTTTTGTTTGATATTTAGATTTGTGAACAATGCCAGACTATTTGAAAGTTATTATGGCCGCAGGAAATCTACTGAATATCTAAAACAATTTAACCCTGAGCAACAACCACAAAAGAAGGTTTTATTGATAGAAGTCCTTTATTAATAACAAACACTTGCAAAGAACATACTGTAAAAAAAGATGGCAGAAGTAACTTAGTATACCAATGGATGATGTATGCAAGCAGCGACACAGGTAGACATTTCTAGACAGGGGTGTGCAGGTATAAAATTCGAGGAAATACAGGGTACCTCAGCTACTTGAGGCAATCGCATGTCTAGCCACACTGATGAGCTGTGAAACAGCGAAACAGTGTCTGTGGATGACATTATATATAAGGTAACCAAAAAAGTTCTGTCAGTTTTTAAAGGAAAAAAAGAAATCGCTTCACAGTATGTGTAACTTATATTTAGTCTCTGAAGTAATCGCCATCGGCATCCAGCACCTTCTGCCAACATGTCTCCAGCTGTTCAATGCCCTTGCGGTAGAACTCGGGGGGTTTTGACGCAAAGAAGTCCGTGAGGGCTTTGCAAGTCTACTTCATTGGTGAAGGATTTCCCGTGAAGATGATTATCCAGGGAGTGGAAGAGGTGGTAATCAGATGGCGCAAGGTCAGGTGAATAAGGTGGATGGCACAAAGTCTCCTACCCAACTTGCTGTATGGTATCCCTGTCCACTCGCGTGACATGCGGCCTGGCGTTGTCATGGAGGAAAAGCACACCTTTGCGATTCACCAGTGCTGGCTCCTTCTGGCGCAATGCCTGCTGCACACGTTTCAATTGCTGCGAGTATAGGTCTCCAGTGACCGTTTGGCCCGTTGGTAGCAGTTCATAATGAACCACTTGACAACCTGTCCACCAGACACAAAGCATAATCTTGCGTGGGTGCATAGGCGGTCTTGCAGTGTGAGGGACAGTATCCTGATGAAACAACCAATGTCTGGAACGCTTGGGAGACTCGTACAGAACCCACTTTTCATCACTGGTAAGTACTCGATTGAATAAGGATGCGGTACAGTGACGAGAAAGCAGCGATATGCAGGCTGCCACTCGTTGTTCCTTGTGTGGACCTTCAACAGCGTTTGCGGAACAAACTTGCTTAGTTTGTACGTCTTACCAAGGCGGTGCAGGTGAAGTTTAACTGTTTAATCGGAAACGTTGAACTGTCTTGCAAGTTCACCACACGTTAGACTACTGTCCTCTTCAATGGCCGCCTTCAGGACTCTGTCATTCAAGACCTGTGGTCGTCTACTGCGAGGCTCATCATGGAGAGACAAATCTCCCGACTTGAATTTTCGAAACCAACGCCTTGCAGTACGTTCATCCACAGCACTATCCCCAAACGCTTGACATATGTGGCGACTTGATGCAGCTGCTGATAAGCCCACTTTGAAGTCGTAAAGCAAACAGCCCCGAACGAGATCTCTAGATGCTTCCATCGTTCTCACAGCTGTCCGGCTTATAACTGATGGCCGGGCATGGTGCATGTGTTTTTTATAACGTCTGATGTTCCTACTTCTGGCTGTCCGAATTTGAAAACAATTGCTACAAACATTTTGTATATATTTCAACTTCATTCAATGACTAATCAAAAAACGGGCAGAACTTATAGTGGACATTGAGTCACCACCCAGCAGCAATAGTGTTTCATGCTTAGGCAGAATCATCAGACCATGAGCATTGTGTTTTGGCTCGACTATTGAAATATGCTAGTCAGTGGTGCATTATGGGTAGGCCTATTGTCTTATTCTAATGGTTATTATTTGGGTGGGAAGTAATGATTAAGTATCCAATTATTCTAGGAGTTATTATTGAGTGTAATTGTGGGTCCAAATGCAGTTTTGTGGCTATTTTAGAGTTTTGTCTGCTAACTTTTTTTTACTTATTATTTATTATTTACTGCGGATTATGTTTGCTGGTGTCAACATATTTCAACCTCTGATCATCAAGGCAAATGTATGGACTTAATAAATATCATTTGGTTTTCAATTTTTAAAAATTTAAAAACATTCAAAAATATTCTTAAGGCAAACTGTGAAAGTCAAGGTAAACTATGGAGAACACTAAGTGATGTAATTTCATACATATTAAATTAAAGTCCAGAGGATAAAACGTGTTGGTAATGAAAAGTTTTCATTTCATATTAAATAAATTACAGACATTACATCTGCTTGTTTTTAATAAGATCCGTTCATACTCACAAATAACATTCCGTGTATTGCAATTAAATGATGTGAGAAATGTGCTATGACTGAAAATCACTTTCATTTCCTATTTCCCAAGTACTTTCGATCTTCTTCCGAGATCATCTTCAGGCGTGCAAGTAGTAATACAAAACTGTCTGTTGCTATCCATTACTGTCATTTTTCTTTTTGCTTTTAAATGCAACAGTTGACAGTCTTGCTTAGTGTTCATTAAAATATGAAAAGAATTATCCATCATGGAATTTTTTCTTCCTTGTTGTAATGTCTGACCATTCATCCATTGAGACATCTACACCAATATTCTTGTCCACATTCACAATATAAAAAAAATACTGACTGATAACACAACTACCCTACACCAAGAAAACAACAAATTCAAACTACAGATCCTCAAAGCAATCTACATTAGAAAATTAAAGCCATCACTTAATAGAATACTGTAGTAATGTTCTGAAATGCCTATAAAAGGAACGGTTTTTCACACTTTAATATGCACATGACCATGACATTACAGTACAGAAAAAAAAATTCCATAGCGGATAATGTTTTTCATGTTCTAATGAGCACTAAGCAAGACTGTCAACTGTTGCATTTAAAAAGAAAAAAATTACAGTAATGGATAGCAACACAGTTTTGTATTACTACTTGCACCCCTGAAGATGATCTCGGAAGAAGATCGAAAGTACTTGAGAAATAGGAAATGAAAGTGATTTTCAGTCATAGCACATTTCTGACATCATTTAATTGCAATACATGGAAGGTTATCCATGAGTATGAACAGATTTTATTAAAAATAAGCAGACATAATGTCAGTAATTTATTTAATCAGACATGCCTAAAAGAGAATTTGCTGCCTAAATACATCGATCAAAATAAAAATAATAAATAAATAAATATATAAGATAAAAAATAAAAATAAAAATAAATAAAAACAAGCAAAATAATTTGACCCAAATAAATAAACAACTTCCGGTAAAATTGCCGCCATAATAGACTACCCACAATAAGCTATATAAACAAATTTTTACTACGTTAATAAAAACACCGATCAAAATAAAAATAAAATAAATATAAAGGATAAAAAACAAAAATAAATTAAATAAAAACAAGCAAAATAATTTGACACAAATAAACGACTTCCGGTAAAATATCTACCAAAATAGACTACCCAAAATACACTACTGACTCGTATATATAAATAGCCAAGAAAAATAACAGCACTCGTGGCCTGACGATTGCATCTAGCATGAAACAGACTGTCACCTCTAAGTGTTGACTTCTATGTTCACTTTTATATTTACACATGCTCTATCTCTGATATTTAGCACTTTATCCCATAAATATAGCACACTTTAAGACTATATTTCTTATATATATATATTATATATATATATATATATATATATATATATATATGAGAGAGAGAGAGAGACCACTAATATTATCAAACATGGTTTGCCTGACAGTTGTGAGAAATGCACAATTGTCCACTTGAGGCAAAGGTTGATATTAAAGTCTCAATACCAAATCTGGCAAGAGGGGGAGGATCTTCCCACATGCAAAATCAGTACAACACAATTTTCATGCACTCTTTTACTTTGTACTTAACTAAAAACCTCTAATATTTTTTTTCCTTTTTTCATTTGATATTATTTATACTTTTTGCTTATTATTTATATTAACTATACTGACTCCTACCAAGGATTGAACTCTCCATGCTTGGCTAACAAATTAGACTCCTACTCCCCAGCTTAATGGATGTGTTCTAAGCAATAGCAGGCGCTTATTGCCCTTCTTGCCAAAATGGATTTATATCATTAGGTAGTATTGAAGTTTTTTTGAAATTTCCTCTTACGAAATATTTTTCGGTTGTTTGGTGAAGTGCTGTTATTCTGTCGAGTAAGATACTGTTTTAACAATTCTAATTATCTTTTTTACTAAGAATAATTCTGAGATTAATTTTTGCACCAGTGGTTCCCAACCTATCCCTGGCAGCACACCTATCACAAAAAAAAAAAAAAAATAAATATTTTTTTCCACTCAAAGCCTTTTTGCAATAAAATAATAAAAAAAAATTAGATTAGCCTGAAATTGAAAAGGTAAAAAAATGTTTGGGAGTTAGGAGCATTACGTAAAACCTCACATAGTACAGTTCTGTCTTACAACCTGTGTATTTAGAAATCGTTTTGGTACCGAAATCGGGTCTGAATTATTCAGCTCCGATGCCGATTCCCGATACTTTGAAAAACTCCTGATATTCCGATTAATTGTCCCATGACTAATATAAACCATAATAACACTTACCAATTCGTATGCGCGAAACGTTTAGATTCCAGAAATTCGGCCATTTTGAATTGAGCGGTGTCATCATGATTAAGAAATTGAATGTCTTTATTAAACAAAACGAAATTAAATGGCTTCTAGGTATTATCTCATCGCGGCACACCAGTAATCATTCCACGGCACACTAATGTGCCGCGGCACAGTGGTTCGGAACCACTGTTTTACACAATTGCAACATTTTAATTATTTCTTTTCTCTCATACTATTTTAATATTGCTATTGGGGATCAAGCGGCAACAAAACCAGGAATAGGGTATATCCGGTCATGCTTGGTATAAGGAAGAATTCTGGTCCGCCCTTGGTAAAAGATGGACTTTTTCGTTATTCAGTTCCTGTGCCATCCACCACATTAGGATGGGGGGTGGGGGTCAGCAAGAGGAGAAGAGCTGAACTCTTAGGTCAACGTAGCAGAAATTTTCATTCATATATCATTGTTTCATTTTGGCAGTTTCTTTGAAAAAGAAATCATGTTAGTAACATTCATGTTAACTGTGTTGACACCAAGGATTGAACTCACCATCCTTGGCTCACAAATTAGACTCCTACTCCCCAGCTCAATGGACATGTCCTAAGCAATGACCGTAGCTTATTGCCCTTCTTGCCAAAATGGATATTTTAACAATATATCTACTTATTTCTGTTCCTTTATCAACAAAATCTGGTGTGCTTCCCAGATTTTATCGTTTGGCACATAGTCCTATTTTTATTTGATCTGACCTTCAAAATGATACGAAGAGAAGCATTTAACCTAAATCATACAGATTGAAGATTATACAGTGAAAGTTTCATATCAAAACTCAGCTCATAAGTATCGATTTATGGACTTGCCGAAATATCAGCAAGTTCTGTCTAACCAATTTTTGTTTATTAACATTTTCAAATTTCTGAAATAGTTGTTTTATCCGTCTATATTTCTGAGATGAGGTATTATGTACATTATTTACATTATTCGGACTATTGTCCTCATCTTTGTTGCAATATCTTATTACAACGTTTCAGCCCTTCACTATCTGTCTATATTTCTGAGATGAGGTATTATGTACACTATTTACATTATTCGGACTATTGTCCTCATCTTTGTTGCCATATTTATTTCAACGTTTCAGTCGTTGTACGCTCCGGCCTTCTTCAGGTGGTTGGAATATCGAACTGAACCCTTTAATTCGCTCACTGGGGCAGACTGTTCTCGTTCCATGTTTAATGGATATCAGTCATCAGTTATCTCCTGTTAATTTCCCTCTGAAAGTTCTCCACTGCCTTAACTGGGTATTAAACTCAGACTCTTTGGGTCCTGTCACTGGATCTAATTAATGCCTTTATCAAGGACACATGGCACAGTGGATAAAGGTGTTAGTTGGATCCAGTGACAGGACCCAAAGAGTGTGAGTTCAATACCCGGTTAAGGCAGTGGAGATCTTTCAGAGGGAAATTAACAGGAGATAACTGATAACTGATAACTGACATCCATTAAACATGGCACGTGGAACTAGAACAGTCTACCCCAGTGAGCGAAATAAAGGGTTCAGTCCGACTTTCCAACCAACTGAAGAAAGCCGGAGCATATAACGGCCGAAACGTTGTAATAAATATGGTGACAAAGATGGGGGCAATAGTCCGAATAATGTAAATAATGTAGTTGTTTTATATAATCAATAAATTTATTGAAGACTTTCAAGTTTTGTACATTCATTTTCAAGGATTCGCTTGTGTTTATATAACTGTTTTTGAATAATAGACAGAACTTGTTGATATTCAACAAAACCTGTTTGAAAGACTTCTTGCTGCTTAACTACAAGTTGCGATGGGTAAATTGTCGCCATTTTATATTTTTAATTTCATGCATGCATGTTGTTTTTGATTTTGTCAACTGTACAGTATAGTAGGGTCAGTTGGGCACCGTTTGTGAGATAAAGAGTGCCATGACGCAATTCATTCTGAAATTTTGAAACAGCAAGCTGTACTGCTTGGCATTTGCACTGAAAGCTCCAATACAAACTTTTCATAATATACTGGTTGTCAATCTGAGGACAGTGCAGAGGATTCAGAAAGAGTTGGATGAGTCTAATGGTGATTACGAAGGTGTTTGGAGTGATCACTAGTGATAGTGACGTTATGCTTCCATTCATCTTCGCTCTAGGCCTCAAACTCAACAGAGGCCTACATCAAGTGACTTGAGAAGGTAGTTTTGCCTTGGGTGAAGAGGGTTACTGCTGGAAGACCCTATGTCTGGCAACAGGACTCTGCACCATGCCACACAAGCAAGAGAACCCAGTCATAGCCGTTAGACAATTTCTGTGACCGCATCACCCCTTACATCTGGCCGCCTAACTCCTTAGACTGTAATCCCCTTGATTATTATGGGTGGGGCACAGTTAAGCGAGAGACTAACAAAACTCCTTGTAACACGAAATGTGAAATGAAGGCAAGGATTATAGCAATTTTCAACAACTTAAACAAGGAGACCATCCAAAAGAGTTACAAGAAATTCCATAGTCATCTCGAGATTGTCGTTGAAGCCAATGGCCATTTTCAATATTTACATTATTCGGACTATTGTCCTCATCTTTGTCACCATATTTATTACAACATTTCAGCCGTTATACGCTCTGGCCTTTTTCTTCTTCAGGTGGTTGGAATGTCGGACTGAACCCTTTATTTCGCTCACTGTCTAATGGATGTCAGTTATCAGTTATCTCCTGTTTAATTCCCCTCTCCAAGTTCTCCACCACCATAACCAGGTATTGAACTCACAACTCTTTGGGTCCTGTCACTGGATCTAAATCTCCCATTTATCCACTGTGCCAATAAAGGCATTAGTTAGATCCAGTGACAGGACCCAAAGAGTGTGAGTTCAATACCTGGTTAAGGTGGTGGAGAACTTGGAGAGAGGAATTAACAGGAGATAACTGATAGCTGACATCCATTAAACATGGCATGTGGAACTAGAACAGTCTACCCCAGTGAGTAAAATAAAGGGTTCAGTTTGACATTCCAACCACCTGATGAAGGCATGAGCGTACAACAGCCGAAACGTAATAAATATGGCAACAAAGATGGGGACAATAGTCCGAATAATGTAAATAATGTACATAATACCTCATCTCAGAAATATAGACAGATACCAATGGTGATTTTATTGAATAAATTTACTCTTTACTATTTAAAGTTATTTTTGTGTAATTTTGGTAAATATAATTGTTAAAATGAGATGTCAGTGTTATTTTCATTTTTGCGTAATTTAGATGACAATTTATCCATCGCACCCTGTGTGTGTGTGTGTGTGTGTGTGTGTGTGTGTGTGTGTGTGTGTAAGAATGAAGTCTGTCAATTTGTGAACACTTGCTCTGTGGATCAAAAAAGATTCCCACATTATACACTTTTGTTTTTAAAACCAAAAAACCAAAATAATATTTCAAAATTAAAAAGAAGAAAAGAAAAAAAAAATCTGCTAAGGAATTGATTTCTCTAATGAATATCTAATCAGTTTTGGTCAGAGATGAATATTGCTTAAATTTATCTACCACATATACTCACGTATCACGCCACTTTTGAAAAGATAATTTTAAGGGGGGGTGCCTTCCACACAAGATATAAAATTAGCAAAGGTATTGCCGGCCTTGTCCACACTGCTGACCAACATATATATCCATTTACTGTAGTCAAAAAGTACAGACAGTTGTAATTTTAAGGGGGTCGCATCATACACGAGATATAAAATTAGTATATGTACTGCTAATAGTTAAAAAGTACAGCCATATTTAAAATAAACATGATTTTGATAAAACTGATGTTTTACTTAACTGTATCCAATAATAATGCATGTAATATTCACACATCTGTATCGTCTTATAAAATACAAACATAGCGAATATGCATCTTTTGCATTGTTTACGTTTATAAGATGTTTAGCTGTTTCTCGTTCGGTTGTTTATGGCTGGACGCGTTTTGTTTACACATCGAGTATAGCGTTACTAACGATACTTTTATCATTCTCTTTTACTTATTTAACTAGTGTTGGTTGGTTGTTTGGGGTTTTATGGCATATCAACCATATGGGTTATTTAATGCCAGATCCAGTTTCCATATATTTATTAAATATATATACTTTGTAAACGTAATTTAAGGATAACGTTGGCAACATCATTGTTTCAAAAACGTATAGCTGGCAACATCATTGTTTCAAAAACGTATAGCAGGCAACATCATTGTTTCAAAAACGTATAGCAGGCAACATCATTGTTTCAAAAACGTATAGCTGGCAACATCATTGTTTCAAAAACGTATAGCAGGCAACATCATTGTTTCAAAAACGTATAGCTGGCAACATCATTGTTTCAAAAACGTATAGCAGGCAACATCATTGTTTCAAAAACGTATAGCAGGCAACATCATTTACCGCCACACCCAGGACACGGATGTAGTTTGTCGTCATACCCAGGACGCTGATGTAGTTTGTCGTCATACCCAGGATGTGACCTGGAAGTTTGGAAAAATCCTGGAAGTTCACTATTTGCCCATAGCTGGGACCCCAACAGGTGCTACCACCCCGGGTCAGGGTGGACCTGGGAACATCAGCAATTAAGAGGTGGTTCCACGCTTCCTCAAAACCTCCTGATCAGAGGCCTTGCTGTTGGATGCAGTTTAATGTCGTACCCAGGACGTACTTATTTAACTAGTAGATGGGATAAAGAGATAGAGGAAAAGAGGTTAGTCTATTGTAATTTGGTCTCTCAAAAAAAGAACTCGCATGATACACAAGATATATGATAAAATGAATACAAGATTGTGCGTCATACGAGTATATATGGTACCTCCAAAATCTTTCTAGAAAAGAGCATACCATGAAATGTGTGTGTATATATATATATATATATATATATATATATATATATATATATATATATATATATAAGGTAACAAATCCATTGGTATATAATCCAAGTGAATCCGAAAATATTGAAACTAATCCCCAAAATGAGCTTGATGTATTATTACAGAGCAAATAATTCATAATCCTCTCATATGAGACGGCAGATGAATATTTGTTGCCTGTCTTATCAACCAGGTTTAAGAAGACAGACAATCGATATATTCATCTGCCAAAATAGGCTATTCCCCATATGAGGTGGTTTGCGATTTTATAGTTTATTATTTTATATATGATCGACTCTCCCGTTGAACTCGACGTATGAGGGTCAGGCAGATCAGTTCCCAGAAACTGAGAGCCCGACACCGACACATGAAATTTGATTATAGTGGTGAAGGCTTTGTGCAGGGCCATCCACACTTTTTGGAGGGACGAATACAGGGACCTGGTGCAGCGAATGCCAGAAGGTCCCCAAACGACCCTCCGCAGGTTTTGAATTCAGAGTTGTCCTTCTCCTAGACCAGTTGCCATTCAAGGCTATAGAACCCAGTCTGTCCTGCTATTTACCCATAGTTGGAGGGAGAAGAGGAGGATTCACACCTTTCCCAAGGGTATAAGCACGTAAGTGAATGTAATGGATTCGACTGGAACTCAGCTCTCTGATTCCTCAATCCAAGCCGTTATCAATTACTCCACCGTGCCTCCTTATATATATATATATATATATGTAAATAAATATAAAAGTGAACATAGAAGTCAACACTTAGAAGCCTCTAAGTGTTGACTTCTATGTTCACTTTTATATTTACACACGCTCTATCTCTGATATAGAGCACTTTATCCCATAAATATAGCACACTTTAAGACAATATTTCTTCATATATATATTCTTTATATATATATATATATATATATATATATATATATATATATATATATATATATATATATATATGGTGGTTGCCAACTTGTGCCTGAGTAGAGCAATTATTACATATCTTTTTGGAGAATATCTACTGATGTGCTGAACGAATGTGGCTCTTTAGCCCAGCAAGGGACCTCTCACTTTTACCCTCTCAGGTAGGCATTAATGCATCTCTTGGTCATCTAGTTGTCCCACGTATGCAAATCCTAAGCTCACCTGGGTCAATTTTCTGTTTATGTTTTTTGACAGCCACTGACATCTTTGGCAATCCAAATTCTGCACTTGGTAGCTCGGAGGTGGCCTTCCAGGTCAACCTTCTCTTGCACCTGTGGTTCTTTTGATGTTCTGGTAGGACACAAAGGGCATCAGCTTACTTAGAGCATGCCCAACTAGGGTCACCAGAGATCACTTCCTCTTTGAACAATGGTTCCTTATTGGCATTAAATTTGATCCAGAACATCCCGTATTACTGGTCATAAATCCAAACACCTTTACGGGTCACAAAAAACATGTTCTCAAATATTCGGTGTATCCTGTTGATATGTGAACAAATAACAGGGGCCTCACCCTCTCAGATTGTCACTGATCAAACCGTGTGTATGCGTGTTTTCCCAAGGTCCTAAAGGATGTAAATGCGTCGTATAAAAGTATTTCCCAAATATTGTTCCGATAGATAAAAATTTACATTCTTACATTCTCCCATATGCAGTACAGCTCCTCTAAGCCGAAGTGAGGATACTGTATAGATTCAAGGAAGGAAAGGCTGCTGGGGTAAGATTAAAATTTTTAAGTTTTAGAGTTTAGGATACAAAAGGAAGGTTGTAACATTGATTCATTTTTCATTTAAAGTGTACATAGAAAACATAAATGTTAGGTACCGCCACGAGAGCGCTAAAAAAAAAAAAAAAAAAAAAAAAAAAAAGAGCATAGCATGATGAAAAAGACGCGAAACTTGACGAAAACAAAATTATGTCGTCTAAATATTCATGTTATTATTAAGAGGAAAGATCAAAGTTTATTTTAATTATTTTTAAAAAATTTTTCCTTCTTTTTAGAACAATCTGAATTTTCATTTAAAAATCCTTGTTTCTCTTTGTATCACCGGAACTAGTAAAATAACATATACAAGTTTTAGCACTTTTTTTTTTGTATGACACATTAATTTGGAAAATCTTGCAAAAATAAAAATAATTGTCAGATGTTAATGAAACTTTCAGAAACTATTCACAGATGATTGAAATTATTATAAATATTTTTTCTTTTATTAAAGTCATGGCAGAAATATTTTTTTTAAATTTATCCCCCCCCATAACTAATTTTATGAAAATGTTAGAAATTCGATCATGTCAGGTTTAGTGATTACAATAGTTAAAAGCACAAGGCTTTGAGGAATGCAAATCATGTTTTTTTTTGTTTTTAATTGGATTCCCCCCCCCCCTGAAAATCAGCTCTGAATTGTAACATACAAAACTCAATAAAACAAAGATATTATTTAATTTCAAATGCTTTTATTTGCTTTTAGTTGCTTTTAGTTGTTTTTATGAATATGGACAATATTTTCTGAAAGCAAAAAAAAATTTTTCAATGAAAAATGAATTTTTAATACAATTATTTGTTATTTTTTAATTATAATAGATTTTTACATTTAAGTTGTTATAAAATTTAAGTTATTATAAAATTAGTTAAAAGCCGCATCAGGTTTTGTAAGTGTCCTTATGAGATAGATCTTTTTTTAGCGCGTTGTAAATTGTATCGTTTTGACTAATCAGAAGATCCGCAGTAATTAAGAAATGTAATTTTGTGTTTATAATTGGGCTGTAATTATAAAGTACAGAAGACCAACTAGAATACAATTAAGTTGCGTTATTTGAGTTAAGCATTGTTCTCTGCTGTTAAGGCCTTTACTTTTGCGAAAAACGTGCGGAGAAGTTTATTTGATTTTTCAGTTTCAACTGAGAAGGGTACCTAAAAGTATCAGTAGCATCTTATGAAATTTATATGATCTTATTTTTATATTAATCTCAGTTATGACATTTTTCCACAAATGAAATATCAAAATTAATAATAAAATGAATGGAAATACAAATAACACAGTAAAATGTAGTAAAGGTACATAAAATTATAGTATTTTATGTACACTTCTGATAAAATTTCATAAGAAAGGCACCTATAAATTAATTAGATACCTTTGTTATGAAATTTAATCTCATTCGTAACAATCTTGTTTTAATTTCTTTATAATATGTTTTCCATAAAGCATCGTAAACATAAAGGTGAAAGCTAAGTACAAAAAACAAAAAAAATTAGAGTGCTGAAAGTTTTCCTTAAAAATAATGAGGTAAGTAATTTGTTCACTTAAATGTAAAATATTTCACTTTTCTCCTTTCATAGAACAAATTATCCTCACGGAATCCGTCAATATGTCATTCATCACCTGTCAAGTGACGTGAAAGTTTATGACCTGCTTTGTTTTATTTTCAAATTACATCTTTTCGGCGCAGAAGCTAAGTTAAGCTTGGTTCAAAATGTTTTAAATAAACATTACAAGTTCTGATTTTCTTAAAATAAATTTTAAAAAAATGATAATTGATATTTAAAAGAATTTCAAACTGAGATTTTCATTGATTTTATAAAATGGAAAAAAATGGTTGCCATCTGTCAACTTTGCTGACTAAAAAAAACAAAAAAAAAAACAAGATTTTGAACCAGAACAGACTCCCAATCCCTAGCATGACTTAATATAGCCCAGTACCCAGATATCCTGATTTCTGGTTTTGCTGTTGTTTCAAAAAACCCCTCATCCACTCCTTTATCTCCCTGTTCCCCCTTCGGTCAAAGCAGATGCACTTAGAGTAATAGACTTAAAAAAAGAACCACTGACAGAAACACTTGAGAAGGAGATAAAAAAAATAAATTACACCTCCCCCCTCTACGTGGGTGTCCATAGTGTTGCATCTGCCCAAGTTTACATTAACAAGAAAAAAAAAAAAGGGTCAAAGAGAGGGAGGTAGATACTATAGCTTCTTGTGATGTAATTGCTGGACCGAGACGGATTAACTTGACACTTGTGTCTGAGTATCAAGTGACTACGGAAAGGATTTTTAGACCATCATTCTAACTCTGGGTAGACCAAGCGATGCACTTATTTAGCCGTTAAATCTGCATATTTCTGTAGACCTATTATTTATTTTGTTGGAGACAATAAAAAAAAAAAAAAAAACTATGTCAAATATTAATCACAAAGTTGAATAACCGTGGAGACAAGAATAGACAAGATATTCTTGGAACTCTCATGTCTATAAATTATACAAAAGGACGTTTTGAAAGCTTATTTAAGAATGCAAATTTAATCACCAGAAATGCTGAGTGTAGAGATAAAACAGACTGATAAAGTAATTAGATATGTTAAAACTTTTATATCAATCATGGATAAATAAAACCAGATAAAAAGTTTGCATGACTGCCAAAATAATTATGGAACGAGTACAAAAATGGTCACTGAGGACAAAACCCGGCGGCAACAGTCTGTTTCAAGCTTAAATGCAACTGTCAGACCTGATGATTGGGGAGGCGGGGATAATCACTTATAGTAATTAATCGAGTCGATAAGAATCCTCAACAAAATGCAGAAAGCGCTGGACGGCCATTTCATCCTATTCAGGACTTATCAGCAATGCGCATCCACTACCAAGAATCGAACCCGGACCATTACGATACAATGCAAGTGTCATACCACTGGACCAATGGGCCTTGCTGACAAATAGGAAACCGACTTTATATAATACTGCTACTCACTAAATTCCATAGTGATACTCGTCTGAGTATACATAACCCAACAGATTGTGCCCCAAGAGCCACGTCTTCTTTCCCCAAGCCACTCACTCCAGAGCATTAGAAGCTGGATCAAGCAAGGATATACAAGTGATAGAAATTTTATTGAAGGAGGGGAATAATCATTTATAGTAATTCATCGAGACTAGAAGTATCCTCAACAGAATGCAGAAAGCACTGGACAGCCATTTCATCCTATCAGCTAAGTGACAAATTTTATATATCTTGTGGACTTTCCCCATCACTGATCAACGCAGGCTGTTGACCCACGCCTACCGGGGACCATTTTACAACGTATGAGGGTCAGGCCACTCAGTTCCAAGGAACTGACAGCCAGACAACTTGCACATAGGATTTGATTTCGTGGTGAAGGTTTTGTGCAGAACCAATCACACTTTCCCCAAACAACCCTCTGCAGGTTTTGAATTCAGACCAGATGCCATCCAAAGCTATAGAACCCAGTCTGTCCTGCTATTTACCCATATATAAAATTCGTCACTTAGCTGATTGATATTCAGCACCCAGACTCCAGAGTTTCATAAACGAAACATTTTGTAATCGTTTGGTCCACTCATCAGGTTGACTTGCGGAGTTAAAAAAATAATTCATGCACTTTCTTATTGGAGTTTAGGTTGATTTTTTTTTTCATGTGCACACACGCATATGTGTAGAATCTTGTGATTTCTAACTCAGTTCTCCGATTCCTCAGTCCGAGCTGCTATCCTTTACTCCAACATGCCTCTTAGTTTAAATTCCGATAAAGTTCATTCCATTCACTTACATGTAAATAACCTTGGGAAAGGTATGAATCCATCTCTTCCCCCCAGCTATGGGTAAAATAGCAAAACAGACTGGGTCCTAGAGAATTGGGTGGCAACTGGTCTAGGAGAAGGACCACTCTGAATCCCATACCCAAGGAGAGTCGTCAGTGGACACTTGTGCAACAGTTCTGTTTTTAACTCTTCTAAAAATCTCTACACAAGCCATCACCACTCTAATTAAATCATGTGCAGATTAGTCTGTCTGTTTGGTTATAAGGAACGAGCTACTGGACCCTCCTCATATATCGAAAAACAACAAAAAAAAGTCCACCACCACCACACACACATTATATATACATATTGTATAAAATATACTAGGGAGTTGATGCTGGTACTAATTGAGTAGATTTATTTTGAGAAATAGGTATCAGATTGTAAATATGAACATAGGTTACTTAATTGAGTAGATAGCATAATTATTTAGTTATTTATTTATTGTTAGTAGGCCATCAAATTCTTTTAGTCGGTATATTACAAAACGTGTATACGTTTTTTTTTGTTTTTTGACCAGATGGTTAAATTAGTGAATTTGTTTTGAGAAAGCTCTAGCATAGATTAGTTTTTAGTTGGATATTAGTATAGGTTTAGTTAAAGATTTGGTATGGATATGGGATTAGTATTTAAAAGGTAAAACACGGATGTAAACAATGCAATAAAGATACCAGCTTACCTCGGTATGGATTCCGGAAATAAAAAAACGGATGTAGTAATAAGACACCATTATATAGAAGAGGAGTGTGAAAAGCCCGGTTTTCATTGGCTGACGCTGACTGACATATGTCAATAAGAACGGTCGAAGTCCGGCCCTTGCTATTGATTACTGTTTTTTTTGCAATGTCGCGGTGCATAGCACGATGCTTTCAAGGAAGCAGCCTGTTTCACCTAGAATCAGGTCAGGGTTGCTGTTGGAGCCGATATGATGCGAAACCCGAAATCGGCAATGAGAACAGTGCATCACTGAAGACCACCCTTGACGTATCTAAAATGTATGATTTAACTATAGTTTTGTATTTGGGAAGAAATGCATTTTTAATATATTTATTGTTGAACAAGACCGACCAAGTGCGTGTGTAAATATGTTTGTTTGTGTGTGTGTGTGTGCATCTCTCAAAATCCAAAAGAAGAATCAGCAATATTATTGGTCTTGATCTGGCAGCTCAGCTTCAGTCACTTTCCATCCACTGTAATGTTGCCTCTGTGTGCCTTTTCTATAAATACTTTCATGGTAATTGTTTGGATGAGCTCTTCATTATAGTAGCAAGACTTTTTTTAATTTAAGCGCAGTACCAGACTGGCATAGAGTCCTTATCAGTTTACAGATGAGTTGGCGAGACGTAACCATAAATTCTATGCTAACAGTTTCTCTTCTTGCACTTTTTGCTTGCTTTCCAATCAACTTTAATCTGCAAAAATTTAAATGCAATGTCAATCGCTATCTACTATCCTCCTGATTACTCTTTCCTCTTCTTGCTCATTATTAATGTTTCTGTTCCTAATCCTTCCACACCGAGTAAACCCCTTGTGTCTTAGTGGCTTTACTGCCTTACTTGTGTAACTCCCTTGACTTATTCCTATTTTTCCTTCCAGATAATTTTTCTTTCAATATATTGTTACTGATAAACCCAATGATTACAATGAAACAATGTCAAGCAATCTTATTGTATGAATGCAAACTGGGAAAAAGAGCCACTTTTGCATCAAATCGTTACATGCAATGAGAAATGGATATTCTTTGACCACAGTAAGAGAGTAGGTCAGTGGTTAGATGCAAGTGAATCACCAAAGCAATACACAAAACCTCAGCTGCATCCTAAAAAGTTAATGGTTACTGTATGGTGGTCTTTCAAAAGGGTTATGGGCTTTTTTGAATTTTGAGCTAAAAATCTTGAGGTTGACTTGTACATCACAATTTACAGTAGTTTTATGCTTATTCTCATTGTCGACAAAATCTATAAAAATGGTATTTTAACTCTGAAGGAATAAAGAAAAAAGGAAAATGAAGCAAACTGTTGGGTTCTTGAATTTAGTATTTTTTTTTTTAATGGTATGAGATTTCTTGAAGTGTTCTATCTGATAGAGGAAACTATCGATCTACAGAAACTTACGTCTGGTGAGGACGACAATACAGAAACATTTCAAATGTCATCAGGAGTATGACAAGGAGGAAATTAGAGTCCCTGTCTATTTAATGTTTAACATTAGATTATGCCGTGTGCATTTACAAGCACAGATATGATGGGTACTGATCATTTAAGTATTCCATACCACATCCCAAACAAATTTACTGACGATCAGAGAGCTATGACATAGGTATTCAGAAGTCGGATAAGAATGATCTTGAACAGAAATCTCAAATGATCCAAGAAACAGGACGAAAGATGAGACTTTCCTGTATTTTTACAGCACCCCCCTGATTAAGATGCCCCATCGTCCAACAGGCAACGGTAACGAAAATACACTACCTTGTTTTCTGGACCTCAAAGATCATAAAATGTACCGAGAAAAACACTACTAATCACCCCTGTTTTCGGGGTAAAATTAACAAGTAATTACCATTTTTTCCGGCATGGAAGATGCACACTAATATTGGAAAGAAATTTCTAAGAAAAAAAAAACGTCATTCTCATACAACAACGCATTCACCATGCGTCCCTCACATACTGGTGCCACGAATTGTTTACATTAATCACTCGTCCAATTTTGTTTGTATGCTAATCACATACTACTCAAGAGCAGAAAGGTTCCTGCTGCTGCTTGTAAACAGAGCATGTTTAAGTTTGTGGCTCGGCTCCAGGAAGGTTTATAGTCTTGGAAATACTTGTAACAGCTAAGTTACTGAGGTTACATCATATAAAAGGCTGAATTATTTTTTAATTTTATCGTCCTAACTAATAAACTGGACATTGACTTTGTGGCCATCGCTCTGTTGTCAGATTCTAGATATGAATTGATCTGCGATCGATATGAATAGATTGAGATATACATGAATCGATTGATATTGATAGACAGGGAGAGAGTGAGATGACTATCGATAGGATGCTAAAGCCATGGTTGTTATTGGCAGGATTTTGTTTTGTTTTTTCCCCCCATTAAGCTTCAAGTCAAGAGCAGAAAGGCTCCCGTTGCTGCTAGTAAACAGCTTGTGGCTCGGCCCCAGGAAGGTTTATAGTCTTGGAAATACTTGTAACAGCTAAGTACTGAGGTTACATCATATAAAAGGCCGAATTAGATAGCTAACATTATAGTGTAATGACTCAACATACAAATCTGCATCTCTATCAGTCAAGCTAATAAGGTAACCATTCAAGCTAACTTTAGCCTGGGTGTTGCCTTACATTTGTCTTGAAAGATGCACATGTATTTTTCAGGGTATTTTTAGGGAAAAAAAAAACTGCATCTTGTTAGCTGGAAAATACGGTAATTTATCCAAGTGGCCGAAAAGTTTTCCAAACCACTGTATGCAAACTAACGACAAACCAAAGTAATTTCTCCTTCATTATAATGTGTATAGACAGAAATGTAGATTACAGATAGAATCGCCTTTTTTGCTGCATGCTAACATGTACTCCCATAGACTTTTCAGAAACTGGTAATTTTAAAAATATTTTACCTAAACAATATATTTTTCTAAGGCTGACCTGTTTACTAGGGCAACTCCCTTTTGCAAACGTCTGCTCAGGCACCAATGTGCTGATGATGAGGGGGTGCTATTCCGAGGATATAGGTATTCAGAGTTGGAATAAGAATGATCTCGGTCAGAAAATCAACATCCTCTACGAAATGTTCCGAGAAATAGGACTAAAGATGAAACTTCCAAGAAACGGAAACTACGATCTGGAACTGGAATGAAACCATTGGTGACACCTATCCGGAATCCATCATAAAAATTCACGACGTGGAATTAGTAAATAAGAAACACTTCAGGTATATCTCAGTGTCTGGATCAGTCATAAGAAATTTAGCACAGTAGAAGAGGAAATTGAACATAGAACAAACAGGCTGCACCAGAGGTTGCTTCCCCCAACACGGTGAATTAGTGCAAAGCCAAAGACATCAACCTGAAAAATAAAGTAATGTTCTTAAATAGCTTCATCAGACCGAGACATTCATATGACTGTCATGCATAGTGACAAATCTGTTCAGAAAGAGGAAATTGAACATAGAACAAACAGGCTGCACCAGAGGTTGCTTCCCCCAACACGGTGAATTAGTGCAAAGCCAAAGACATCAACCTGAAAAATAAAGTAATGTTCTTAAATAGCTTCATCAGACCGAGACATTCATATGACTGTCATGCATAGTGACAAATCTGTTCAGAAAGAGGAAATTGAACATAGAACAAACAGGCTGCACCAGAGGTTGCTTCCCCCAACACGGTGAATTAGTGCAAAGCCAAAGACATCAACCTGAAAAATAAAGTAATGTTCTTAAATAGCTTCATCAGACCGAGACATTCATATGACTGTCATGCATAGTGACAAATCTGTTCAGAAATATCTAAACCGTCATCTGTCATCTACAACCACATTCTAAGATCAATGTTGATAAAAGGCTTTGAGCAAGTGTAGCCCGAGGGTCTTGGCAAAGGTCATCCTTCTTTGAACATTATGGACTGGCGCTACAGAATGACAAAGAACTGTACCAAATAACAGAAACCCCATCCCTCGAGGACTACCAGCAGCAGCAACAACTAAAATAAATAGCACACGCAACTAGAAAAGAAAATAATAACATAACCAAGCTGTTGACATTTCACACTACTTCAAATAAAAGTGACAAGTCTTCAACTGCAGCAGCAGCAATGTAAACATGAGCAGCAGCAGCAGTGACAGCCTAATCAGCAGTTAAGGTTAGGTTGAAAGTTTTAAGTTTACTCCAGCAAGTGGAATACAGGACAATGGTCTAGTGGGTAAAAGCTTTGTTTTGTGAATTTGTTGATGCGGTGATTGTGAGTTCAATCCCACATCAAGGGTCGAGGAGTATGTGCTTGCGCTCAGTGGAAATGGGCAAGGCTGATATTTACGTGGTAAATCATAGCTGCCACCCCTCGACACTCAACATTTTAGAGCCTAGCGGAAGTAAATTTAAAAACACAGATTGTGTTAGGTTAAATTTGGCACCAAACACAAGCTTCGGTGTGCGGCCGACATCCATGGAATGTTTGGTTTGGAGAGAATTTTCGGTTTCCATAATTTTCGTTGATATCTGTTCTAAAAAAGAGAAGCATTTTCATCATTTCTGTCTCTAGAATCTTTCATTGATCAATTCATGAGTCAGTTGCCAAAAATATATTTAGACTCAAGAATGATTCATTCTTCAGCCAGAGAGAAGTGTGTGTGTGTGTGTGGGGGGGGGGGGGTTAAAAAAAAAAAACAAAAAAAAAACTCAATCACAACAAACCAAGAATAAGGTAATTAAAATAACAGCCAAGACTTCTAAATTACTGATAAAGACTTTTAAACGAGAAACTTTAACCCATAGAATTTAAATCCATGTTCAGTCAATCCAGAACAATTTCGAGAACCAAGAAAATTTACTAATTTGCAGGATCTAAATAAATGTTCAACCAGTGGTTCTTAATTGGGTGTCCATGTACCATTATTGGGGGTCCACACAAAAATAATAGCAAATTGAGTGTTCACACGAAAAAAAAAAAAAAAAAAAAAAAAAAAGCAAATTGGGGGTCCACACAAAAAAACAAAATAGCAAATTGGGGGTCCACAGTAATATTTTAGTGGTCTATAAAGCTATTTCACTCTGGAGCGGCTGTTACAGCTGAGAATTGAAATTTCTACAGTAATCTCCACCATATTAAAATACTAAAAATGGAAAGACAATTCTAAAATTAGCAGAAAACAAAATCAAACGATGTAGGTTAGCATCTCTTTTTACTCTAGAGGATGTTTTAATTGTAAAAGTTGAATAAAAATCGAGAAGGATATATAAAGGTAGGATTATATATATATATATATATATATATATATATATATATATATATATATATGAATGAATGAATGAAAGAAAATTGTATAAATATTATAATTTATTATATAAATTAATTCAAAATATTAATAATAAATTTTAATAATAATTTTAAATATTAAAAAATAAAACATTAATATATTAATACAAATTAATTAATATTAAAATTACACTAGACATTGTGAAAAGGGTTGATCTTTGACTAACATGGACATCGATGGTGCCGAATTTGGAAAAAACTCACAGAGCAGCATCAACAACAGAGATCTCATTAAATAAATTTGCCCTTTTTTAATTTATTAATTATTCAGATATTTTAAAATGGTCCATTTTGAGTTATTTTACTAGTGTACATTTGCACCCTAGAATTTATTTGTTAAATAAGCGATCTAATAAATAAATACCGTTTAACATCTTTGTTGTCAGTTCTCAAGAATAAAGAACATGTACAAATCTACGAGGGTCATTCAATAAATAAGTTGAATTTTTCGGTATAAGGACTTCTAATACAGATAGAAGCTTACTCTTTTTTATTTTTTTTTGTTTTACTTCTTTTTCACATGGATTCAATTTCTTTTGCAGATAAAAAAAAACTTTGAGAGTTTTGGTGATTAACAAAGATGGCCGACCAAGAAGCATGCTCCAGGATTGAACAGCGGTCAGTTATCAAGTTTTTGGTTGCTGAAGGGTGCAAACCAGTTGAAATTCATAGGAGAATGTCAACTGTGTATGGTGCCACATGTTTCAGCCAAAAAATGTCTACAAGTGGGCTAAATTGTTTAAAGAAGGACGGAGCAGTGTTGAAGATGAAGACAGGCCTGGGAGGCCTACAGAAGTGAGGTCTCCTGAGGTGATCGAATCGGTCAATGAGCTCATTCAGTCTGACAGAAGGGTGACAGTGGATGACATTTTAAGGACTTTGAAAGACAAAGAACAAACGCAGAGATCATCAGTCAGAAGGAGTCATCTTGCATCATGACAACGCAAGGCCTCACACAGCAGCCCAAACGGTGCAGACCATCAACGAGCTGGGCTGGGAACTGCTCATCCCCCCTTACAGCCCAGACCTTGCCCCTTCAGACTTTCACCTGTTTGGTCCCTTGAAAGCGTTCACGAGAGGCACGAAGCTTAAAAGTGACGATGAAGTCAAAAGTGTTGTGAGTGACTGGCTGAGACATCAGTCCAAAGATTTTTACGCTGAGGGAATACGGAAGCTTGTGCACAGATGGGAAAAGTGTATGACAGTGCTGGGAGACTACGTTGAAAAAGATAAAGAAAAAAGTAAGCTTCTATCTGTATTCGAAGTCCATATACCGAAAAATTCACCTTATTTATTGAATGACCCTCGTACAAGTTAATTTTCATTACAAAAATACTAGAATCAAGCAGACACGGAAGTTTAAATATCTGGGAAGCGTTTTGAGAGGAGGATAAGTGCGACACTGAGATCGTATTGGGATGGCCAAGGACACATTCCAAAAACTGAACAGAGTATTGCGAGACAGGAGGATATCTTTGGTAACAAAAAAAAAAAAGAATACTGAGCAGTTACGTAACATCTGTCCTTCTTTACGGCAGCGAATGCTGGACGATTTCCTCAAAGATGAAGAAGAGACTCGAGGCGAGAGAGATGTGGTTCTACAGAAGGATGAACCTAGCAACGATGAGGTCTTAGAGAGGATACAGACAAGGAGAAGGCTTATACTTAACATCAGGAAGAGGCAGCTGAACTTTCTGGGACACATAATGAGGAAGGTGGGCCAGGAGAATCTGATACTCACATGTCGAATAGAGAAACAAGAGAAAACAATGTATGACATACCTATTGGGCTTAAGAAAGTGGATGATAGAATGTGGTTTGGTGGAGGGAGCAGAGGGAAGGAACTTGTTGAGAGCTGCAAGGGATAGAGGGAGGTAGAGAGCCATGATCGCCTATGCCCTGAAAGGACACAGCACTTAAAAAGAAAGAACAACACATTTACTATTTCTACAAGACGATTCCTAAACTTATCTATTAGTAAAAAATAAGCTTTATAGTCAAATGGAGATGGGAGTCCAAAAAAAAAAAAAAAAAAAAAAAAAAGTTGTGAATCACTGTCTTAGACGTAAAGTGGGTGGCTGGCTACTCCTATCCAAGAATGCTGGTCTACTAGGTCAGCCAGCCAATCCCTGTTGCAGACGTCTGCTCAGGCACATTTGTGTTTGTCCATCACCCACAGAGATCACCCAAATATGCTGGGTGGACATTAATTACAGTTCCTGAAAGAGAGAGCACATTATCTGGCATGATCAACAGTCTGAACTAGGCTAGTATGCTCAAAACCTCGGTCACGATGACTCGTGATTTTGTGCTAGCACAACCATTGACAGCAACCAAATAGTTCCATGTACCCAATTCCACTCACAAGACAGTTTGGTGGTTTACAGGCACTTTCCAAAGGTGCCGTGTGCTAGGATCCCCACCCCGAGCCGATGACACCAAATAATCACCCTCCTGATAAATTGATCAGGATGAGATTTGAATCTGGGTCTCATGGTTAGAAAGCGAACATTCTAACCACTTGGCCACATGCCCATGTTAGATATACATATACAATATGTACATACTTTTTATTTAACGCAAAATGCAGTTTCTTGGGCCAACATTTTCCACATCTGGTCTGCTGCTCTTGCTAAATATTTAGAGATCCTTGATAAAATCCAAAGAACAATCTGCAATGTCATCGGTCCTGACCTGGCATCTCAAATTCAGTCACTTTTTCGTTGTCGTAATATATTTGCCCTCTGCCTTTTCTATAAATATTTTCATGGTAATTACTCGGATGAACTTTCCACTATGGTACCTCGACTTTATGAAATTAAACACAGTACTAGATTGGCAGCTAGGTCTCATCAATTTACAGTTGAATTGGCAAAATGCAACCATAAGTTCTGTGCTAACAGTTTCTTCTATCACACTTCTCGATTGTGGAACTCTTCCAGCTTCTTTCTTTCCAGACTACTTTGATTTCCAAATATTTAAATGCAATGTTAATCGTTATCTACTGTCATCTTGATTCCTCTTTTATTCTTGTCACCCCTTAATAATGTTTCTCTTTTTCTTATTCTTTCACATTCAGCCTCTTGTCTTAGTGGCTTTATTGACTTGCTAGGGGCAAAATAATTAAAAAAAAACAAAAACAGTACTATTGAAAAATGTATTTTTCCATTATAACGGGAGTGATATAAGATTTCGAGAAAAGTAAATGCGTTAGGATCTGTGAGGATAAATGGGAATCATGCTGATTTAAAATTCAAAAATAGAAACAGCTCTAATATAGATATAGAGAAAACAGGCAGACAGACACTCTCTTAAGTCTGGACATTGGGAGATGATAAGCTGAGGTAATTTAATTTGATTTATGTTTCCCACTTATCGTCCGTGATCCCAAGATATTTTTCCTCAAACACAATTGTGTCTTTTTTTTTCATTCTTACATATGGAAGCCAAAGAGGGTATACACTCTCCAGCAAAACATGTCATTAATGAATTTCCCACTTTGCCTTGGATACAATTACACACAGAGGTTTCATTAAAGACGACTGACAAGGTACTGTAATTAAGCTTTTTATTTCATTTTTCGTATGTTCGTACAAATGTCTTCTTCTCTGGAAAGAAGGTGTGTAAAAATCGTCAAAATGTTCTGCATATCCAAGCATTTTCAGTTATTCTTTTAGACATTATCAAGGACAATTTTTATGGTTTATTTTTAACCGAGTGAGTGGGCTTTTTATTTATGTATATGAAAATTATAAGAATGTTTTATTTTCCAAAAACAGTCAGCACATTGTGGCCCTGTTCATCGTTAATGTTACTGACTGTTGGCTTTACCTTTTTTATTATTAGTGCTACTATTATATTTTAATCTTTTTTTTTTTTTAACATATGGGCTACTTACTATGTAACTTCAGATACATGCATAAAAAAAAGAAACATCCAGTTAAAATTAAAAAATGCTCTTGATGATGGCTAAAAAAATTGGCCAAAAGCTACTTATTAACACAATATCATCATCAGGGTTTTGTTTTTTCTAATGAAAAAAATTGTTGTGTTCATCATTTCTCCTGATGATGACACTGTGCTAACATCGAAAGTACTTAGAATAAAATGAATATGTATCAACGGAGTAATTTTCTTTTATCCTTTAATAAGGATACTAAGAACTTTGTCTGTAATTATGAGAGGATTCTATTAAAAATAAGTAGACAAAACTTGTCTAAATTATTTAATGAGACATCTTACTGAAAACATGTTGTTAAATTATGTATGTATATATATATTATGAAATGGATTAAGTCCAACAATTATTTAATATATTTGCTGTTTATACATTATTTTTATAGATATAATTTATTTAAGTAAATGCTTTGTTTTTTTATTAATTAAATGGTATTAATTACATTTAGTGGCCTGAATATTCAAGAAATTTCATAGAAAATATGCACTCTCCGACAGGAATCGAACCTGTAACCCTTATGGTAATTGTCATTTAATCTGACGTGCTATTAACCATTCAGCCATAGAGAAACGTCTAGTTAGCAAAGTCCAAATTTTATTTGTGTTTATAAACAGTAATTCGGACTTTGCTATCTATATATAAAATTCTGTGACTTCCATTCGTCCGTACATCACACCCTCTAAAATAGCCATATATTGACCGATCGAAACCACATTTGGGGGCGAAATGCAAACAGGTAAGTGGGTACAAAGTACAGTTGGTTTTATTAGGGTCTGTAATAACCGAATTTGTTTTTAGGTAAAGTATTTTTCCAAATAAATCAGCTTATTCAAATTTCATCAATTTGTTTGCGAAACTAAACGAAACAGTCTATAAATCTCAACAAAAACGGTTTACAATAACTTCAACAACACAAAATAAAATGAATAGTGGGTTGCAAAAAAATTATTGTATCTTAAAAGGTAAAACTATAACGACGTTTCTATTCAACATAAGGTTTAATTATCCAAATACACAATTCTTTGAAAATCTATTTCAAAATATATTCGCTATATGTAGAGAAAATAATCTGACAGCATTGATGATGGCAGGAGGGGGGAACATAACAGACAGGTGCAGATATCAAATGATAATGCCATAAGAGATTCTGTTTATAACAATACTGAGAAAATCTTAGATCAATAAACACTAAACAGTCTTCATGCTGGGGAGCTAAGAAAAAAGGCGGGTAATATTTTTTGTTACAAGAAGACGTTCTTTAAGTGTCAGAAAGATTAAATTGGGGAAGGGATTGGCCTAAGATGATACACACACACACACATCTAGTGACCCAGACAAGTATGTATGTATGTATGTATGTATATATATATATATATATATACACACACACACACAAATGACCCAGGCAAGTGCATGCACACACACAAATGACTCAGGCAAGTATACACACACGATCCAGACGTGTACACGCGCACACACAATGACCCAGACGCACACACAATGACCCAGACGCGCGCACACACAATGACCCAGACGAGTACACGCGCGAACACACACACAATAACCCAGACAAGTACATGCACACAAACACACACGTACACAGTGATCCAAAAGGACCTATGTGTGCGTGTGTATGTGTTTTTAAGAATTTTTTCTGCGAAAGGAAAAGTCTCACAAAATTTGGATATCCTTTTGAAAGTCTGGAATTGACACCATAATACACACACGTATACGATACACGTATATACGATACACGCATATACGATACACACACGTATATACGATACACGCATATACGATACACACACGTATATACGATACACGCATATACGATACACACACGTATATACGATACACGCATATACGATACACACACGTATATACGATACACGCATATACGATACACACACGTATATACGATACACGCATATACGATACACACACGCATATACGATACACGCATATACGATACACACACGCATATACGATACACACACGTATATACGATACACGCATATACGATACACACACGTATATACGATACACGCATATACGATACACACACGTATATACGATACACGCATATACGATACACACACGTATATACGATACACACACGTATATACGATACACGCATATACGATACACACACGTATATACGATACACGCATATACGATACACACACGTATATACGATACACGCATATACGATACACACACGTATATACGATACACGCATATACGATACACACACGTATATACGATACACGCATATACGATACACACACGTATATACGATACACGCATATACGATACACACACGTATATACGATACACGCATATACGATACACACACGTATATACGATACACGCATATACGATACACACACGTATATACGATACACGCATATACGATACACACACGTATATACGATACACGCATATACGATACACACACGTATATACGATACACGCATATACGATACACACACGTATATACGATACACGCATATACGATACACACACGTATATACGATACACGCATATACGATACACACACGTATATACGATACACGCATATACGATACACACACGTATATACGATACACGCATATACGATACACACACGTATATACGATACACGCATATACGATACACACACGTATATACGATACACGCATATACGATACACACACGTATATACGATACACGCATATACGATACACACACGTATATACGATACACGCATATACGATACACACACGTATATACGATACACGCATATACGATACACACACGTATATACGATACACGCATATACGATACACACACGCATATACGATACACGCATATACGATACACACACGCATATACGATACACACACGTATATACGATACACGCATATACGATACACACACGTATATACGATACACGCATATACGATACACACACGTATATACGATACACGCATATACGATACACACACGTATATACGATACACGCATATACGATACACACACGTATATACGATACACGCATATACGATACACACACGTATATACGATACACGCATATACGATACACACACGTATATACGATACACGCATATACGATACACACACGTATATACGATACACGCATATACGATACACACACGTATATACGATACACGCATATACGATACACACACGTATATACGATACACGCATATACGATACACACACGTATATACGATACACGCATATACGATACACACACGTATATACGATACACGCATATACGATACACACACGTATATACGATACACGCATATACGATACACACACGTATATACGATACACGCATATACGATACACACACGTATATACGATACACGCATATACGATACACACACGTATATACGATACACGCATATACGATACACACACGTATATACGATACACGCATATACGATACACACACGTATATACGATACACGCATATACGATACACACACGTATATACGATACACGCATATACGATACACACACGTATATACGATACACGCATATACGATACACACACGTATATACGATACACGCATATACGATACACACACGTATATACGATACACGCATATACGATACACACACGTATATACGATACACGCATATACGATACACACACGTATATACGATACACGCATATACGATACACACACGTATATACGATACACGCATATACGATACACACACGTATATACGATACACGCATATACGATACACACACGCATATACGATACACGCATATACGATACACACACGCATATACGATACACGCATATACGATACACACACGCATATACGATACACACACGTATATACGATACACGCATATACGATACACACACGTATATACGATACACGCATATACGATACACACACGTATATACGATACACGCATATACGATACACACACGTATATACGATACACGCATATACGATACACACACGTATATACGATACACGCATATACGATACACACACGTATATACGATACACGCATATACGATACACACACGTATATACGATACACGCATATACGATACACACACGTATATACGATACACGCATATACGATACACACACGTATATACGATACACGCATATACGATACACACACGTATATACGATACACGCATATACGATACACGCATATACGATACACGCATATACGATACACGTATATACGATACACACACACACCACTAACTTCCGTTTGTTATTACAAAAAAAGATTAGAAATAAAAGTAAAACAAATGAAATCCAATTTGTGTTTTGTTTTTACCCGAGAGATTACAAAGTGCAAGTCATTTCCAGCGCCGTGTTCTAGGAATTTGTTTTTAATTGTATTTTAATCTTTGAAAATAATCTTTTACAATAATTTGATAAAAAAATAAATAAAACATGAAATGTTCTAGATTACAAAAAAAAGAAGAAAAATAAAGGTAATTTATTTCTTTTTAAAAGTTTACAAAAATCAAAAGAAAATAAACAATTGGTCATTAATTGTTTTTCCTTACAAACACATGGACATTAAAATATGGACAGTGGAGAAAAGGAAACAAGATTTATTTAAATTTATTTAAAAATAATCAGAAAAAAAAAAGTGACCGTGTCTACTTTTTTGTACTTTAAAGTCACGGCCTTCAATGAATGGAGATTACGAATCATTTATCAGTACAACAGATTTCGAAATCTAACAATTAAGAAGGCGAATAAGACTGTCCCTTTGTTGCCTCATGTATTTTTTTTTCGTGAACTTGTTTTAACTTTTTTAAATTGTCACTTTTTTACCCAAAAATGTAAAAAAAAAGAAGATCCGGGTACACGGGTGGGGCAGTGGGAAGAAAAAAAGTTGTAATTATTTGTTAATTGGGCAAGCCACGATTTTAGAAACTTTTTATTATTTTTAGTTTGCTTTAATTACCAACAAAATTAATAGCGAACAAGACTGTCCTTTTACTCGAGTTTATATTTTTATCGAGGTTTGTAGGGAAAGGTGGAAATCATAAGCTGAGACGGAAGAGTGGTTAACAACAAAAAAAAAAAGCCAAAGAGGGGGAAAAAATGGCATATCGATACATATGTGAGTCAGGGTTAGTGATCTTTCCCCTACCTTTTTCGGCATGAGGGTAAATTTTTTTTTTAATATTTGAAATAAATAAAATAGAGACAAAATAAGTTTAAAGTCTGGAGGTAAAATTTTAAAACAAAAACATTATCAAATTTGAAAAAAAAAATTAAAAAAAATAGAAGTTTCGAGTCGATTTAAAAATGTAAATATTTTTCAATTTTATCTTTTTAAAATAAAAACAGAAGAAATTTAAAAAAAAAAAAAATTCTTTTTTCAGTTTTTATTTACAAAAAACTGAAGGAGAACAAAACAAATTAATAAATTTTTAATTTAAATTTTTAAAAGCGCAATTTTTTAAAGTTAATTTTCCAGGCGGTTATTTAATATTTTATTTAAAAATTAAATTCTAATCTTAATCCTAACGCAGAACACCTTAAAAAAAAATAAAATAAAATAAAAGTTTTAAGTCTAAAACTTTTTTTTTTTATTTCGGAAAATCAAGAAAAAAATAAAATAAAATAAAATAAAAAATCTTTAAAAAAAAGTTCAATTTTGTTTTGAATAAAATTATTTGTTTTTTTGTAAAAACAAATTAAAAATTAAATCAATGAAAAAATAGAATTTAGATACTTTTTTAAAAAAATGTTATAAAAAATTTCGTATATTATACTAGTATTTTTTTCTATTATTTATTACTAATAAGTAGAGATATTTTTTCTCCGGATAAAAAGAGCTTTAGATTTTTTTTTGTTTTTCTTTTTTTATATATATAAAAAAATATTTGTGTGTGTGTGTGTGTGTGTGTGCAAAGTTTCCTTAAAATGTGATTTATTACGGTTTTTTTTTTTATTAACATTAAATTTGTAAATTAATTTAATACTTAATTCTTTTTCTTTGTCATTTTCATTATTTCAGTATAATTTAATTTTTTTTTTAAATTTACATTCATTATTTTATTCCGAATTTGGTAATATTTTACATTTTTTTTTAAATTTTACCCTAAATATTATAATTGAGAAATATACATTTTTATTCTCACATTTTAATTATTTTTTTTTTTAAAAAAAGATCAATTCCAAGAGACAAATTCATTCATTTTTGATTAAATAATAAACATTTTTTTTTCTAAATGAAAGACTCGTTAAAAAAAAAAAAAAATTAATGAAATATTTTTAAAAAGTTACATTTTTATTTTACATGAGAAGCATTTTTTATTTTTATTAAACATTTTTAAATTTTAAAGAGGAAGAATTTTTTTAAAAAATCAGTTGAATGTTTCAAATTTTATTTTAATTTTTTTAACTTTATTTTTAATTCTAAATTCCAGAAATATATTTTTTTTCCGAAATTAAAATCAAAATTTAATTTTAATGTAAAAAAAAACCGAAAAATACATTTTTTTTAATTTTAAAAATATTCTACGTAAATAAACTTCATAAAATAAAGAAGCATTTTTTTTTTTAAATCATACATTTTTTTTTTTTAATTTTTAATATAAAAACAATTTTAAAGTTTCGTTTTTATTTTTTTTTAAGTTATGTTTTTTTAAAAAAAACAAGAGAAGGAAAAAAAAAGACGAGGAAGGTGACATTTTCTTACCTTTTTTTCTTTATCAACCTTCTTGGATAAAATATCCCGCGCTCCCCCAAAAAATAGACAGGGAAAGATTTTAAATCCTTATCTATCTCCTTATTTCTCTTTAAAATAAGCTGACATCCAGGTTAATTCTTCCCTGCTCAAAATTTGTACAAAATACGCAATAAAAATCAGATTTCGTAAAACCTATTTCAAATACCATGACTGCTGAAAATAAAACAGCAGGCCACACTCATAACAGAGCATGGTTTTGTACACAATGTGTACTACGTCACTGGCTTTATGCGTTCTACGTCACAAATCTTGAGCGTATCGTACAAGGGTTCGTCCCAGACATTTCAATTATACAATGACTGCAAAATCTGTTGATGTATCAGTATTACTAGCTTACTACCCGTCAAAAATACCACAATCACTAAAGGTTAACTGTGGGCTCGCTCCAGATCATTAGTATTTATGCCCTTTTGGATTAATGACGGCAAACTCTTGATATATATCATGATTACCAGCATACTACCCGTCAAAAATGTCATAATTATTAACCACAACTCCCGCTGTGATCTTTGTGCTCGCTCCTCATTACTAGTGTGCCATTTTTTTATTAAACAGTGACTGCAAGCTGTTGACATATCATTATTACTAGCATAGCACCCGTCAAAAATGTCATAATTATTAACCGCAACGTCCATTAAAGTATCTGTATTCTCTCTCCACATCACTAGTACCTATGCTATTTTTTTTTCATTATTATACAATAATTGCAAACTGTTGATATATCATTATTACTAGCATAGTACCCGTCAAAAATCTCAATCCACATCACTAGTATCTGTGCCATTTTTCATTATGCACACTGACTGCAAACAGTTGGTATAACATTATTACTAGCATAGTACCCGTCAAAAATGGCATGATTATTAATACCATTAAATATCTGTGCGCATGCTTCACTTCACTAGTATCTGTGCATTTATTGATTATCATATAATGACTGCAAACTGTTGATATATCATTATTACTAGCATAGTACCCATAAAAAATGACATGATTATTAACCGCAACGTATCTGTATTCTCTCAACCAATAATAATACCTCTATGTGCTCGCTCCACATCACTAGTATATTTCCGTCCAGAATATGACAATAAACTATATCCTGCAACAAGGCATCTCATCAGGAGGTTTTGAGAACTATGAGACCATCTCTTAATTGCTGGTCTTCCCAGGTCCACTCTGACTCGGTGTGGTGGCACCTGTTTGGGTCCTAGCTATGGGCAAATAAGTTTCTATAGTAAAAATACCAGCAATACATTTTTTAGGAAAAAAAGTTACCAGCAATAGATTTTTGGAAGAAATATTACCAGCAATACATTTGACTCTCGACTAAAAACCTCTTTACGAAAATGATTTCTTACAAAGAATAGATATTCTATTCATACAAACTTAACCTAAAAATCTTGTCTGCATTAAATAACCCATTGAGGTTGATATGCTGTAAAACAAAATAAACCATAAACTAGTATCTGTGCCCTTTTTTGATTATTATACGATGACTGCAAACTGTTGATATTCTATTGTTACTAGTATGGTACCCGTCAAAAATGGCTTTATTATTAACACCCACTATTAAAGTATCTTTCTCCACAACACTAGTATCTGTGCTCTGTATGAAATGCATTTAACAATATATACATGGATATGCACGTGGATAATCTATTTTAGCGTTTCAAACAATGTAAATATATAAAAAGAAACTTTCAGTGACCAAACACTGAAACTCCCTTACTTTGCAAAAACGTTTTTTAACTAGTCTCATATTATGAACTGTCTCTTGTATATGAAAGTTTATGCATTAAAAATAAAATGCAGTATAAAAAATACAATATCACGACCATGCATCTGAAACATATTATTATTATTATTTCCTTTGATATCTGGCGTTTACACATTTCTTTCCGGGTCCCGCCCAGGGACCTAAGGTTAGAAATGACATCATGACACTGCAAAAAAAAATAATAATAATTACATAGATAAAGCCCTTCGTAAAGTGTGGGCTGTACTTGTCAGAACAATTTTTTGTATCTCTTTGAGGCATGGACTTCCAGGGATCCCTTCAATCAGCCTACTGGAATCTTTTCCAACCAGTCCAAGGGCTCCAACTACAACAGGAATTGTTGATGTTCCCATGTGCCACATTTTTGAGATTTCGATTTCAAGGTCCTTGTATTTTGACAGTTTTTCGAATATCTTCAAAGACACATTGCAGTCTGCAGGGACTGCCATATCAATAAGGAGGCACTTATTTTGTTTGTGGTCTTTAATAACAATGTCTGGAAGGGAGTTGTTGTTGTTTATTATTATTATTATTATTATCATCAGTATTATTATTATTAGTAGTAGTAGTACTACTACTACTACTACTATTATTATTATTATTATTATTATTATTATTATTATTATTATTATTATTATTATTATTATTATTATAATATGGGCATGTGGCTGAGTTGTTAGAACGTTCGCATTCTGACCAGGTGATCCAGGTTCGAATCCACTTATGTTAATGGCTGGCCACTCGTATTCGCAGATATCCATCTACTCGGGCGGCTAGCCAATCTCTGTTGCAGACATCTGAACATTTTTGTGGTGGTCCAACACCCACAGGGCCCACCTGTGGTTTATACTGCAACTGTGCTGAGCAGAACCTATTTACTGTTTCTGGGAAAGAAGCGTTATCTAGCGTGATCAACAATCTGAACAAGGTCAGCAAGCTTAAACCCTCGGTCACGATGACTTGTGACTTTGTGCCAAAAATAAAACCATATATCTTCCGGCTATATGTTTCCAGTTAACTTTAATTTACAAAAAATTAAATGTAATGTCAATCGTTATCGGCTGTCCTGATTATTTTTCCTCTTCTTGCTCATTATTAATGTTTCTGTCACTAATTCTTCCACACCCTGTAAACTCTTCCGTCTTAGTGGCTTTACTACCTTACTTATAGAACTCCCTTCCAGCTCCATGCTTTCCAGCCAGCTTTAATCAGCAAAAATTTAAATACAATGTCAATCGCTATCTACTGTCCTCCTGATTACTCTTTCATCTTCCTGCTCATTATTAATGTTTGTGTTCCTAATTCTATCACACCCAGTACCCCTTTCTGTCTTAGTGGCTTTAATGCCTTGCTTGTAGAACTTCCTTCCGGCTCCATGCTTTCCTGTTAATTTTGATCTTCAAAAATTTAAATGCAATGTCAATCGCTGTCTACTGTATTCCTGATTACTCTTTCCTTTTCTCTCTCATTGTTAATGTTTCTGTTCCTAATTCTTTCACACCCAGCAACCCCTTGTGTCTTAGTGACTTTACTGCCTTACTTGTGGAATTCCCTTCCGCCTTTACGCTTACCAATTTCTGTGTTCATATGTAAACAATTAATGTACATGAAACGAGCTTACGTCAATCTTGCACAGTGTTGGAACGACCAAAGAAAAGTTTATACTTACTTCATCGTTGGTGGTTTACACATAGTTAAAATGGTATATCCGTTTTCTTTTTCTTGGTCTAGAAGTTACGGCAAATATAAGCATTGTTATAATAACAAGCTCAAATCAGTCTTGCGCTGAGTTGGAACGACCAAGCAAAGCGTGTACTTACATCATCGTTAGTTATAATGGTCGAGCTCAAGTCAGCCTTGTACTGCGTTGGAACGACCAAGCAATGTGTGTACTTTCTTCATCGGTAGTTATAATACCCAAGCTTGCGCTGAGTCAGTATGACCAAAGAAAAGGTTTATTTACTTCATACATGGAGGTTTTGGAAAACACGTGGGAACATTCGAGTATGGAAAAAAAGAGTTCCGGGGTCAGTGGACTGGGTAAACGAACGTGTCTCCAACAAGGGCGTAATTTCCATGTTGTGCTACATCTTTGAGCCAGAGGTAGAAAAAGAATGAAGAAGGAAATGTTTTGTTTTTATAGGCTTAAGCAGCGCCACCTAATGGGCATTTGAGGAAGCTAAGTCGAGTAATTAAATTTACAGTTAGTTTCTTTATTACTAGCATCATAGGAAAATATATTTATTTATTTATTTTTTGTTTTTAATATATAATAGGAGAAAGCTATGGAAGAAGGATATATTCTCCCATTTATAATTCTCCCATTGTAGGCATTATTATATCAGTGATATAATAACACCGTACTTCACGGACGGAACAGAATGGCTGAAATGAAAAGGAGAGACAAACATGCTTTGAGACTTTTATATTACTAAGATATACACAAAACTATATATACACATGTGTCTCGCGCGGAATATAATATATCATATATATCTACACAGCAAAGTAGCGTGTAAGGGGAAACAAGACAGATGGGCCTTACATATAATATGGAGGTACTCCTGTGTCTGGAGAAGTCATGTTTAGGACTTCAGATTCAAACAGGCCAGATTCATCTACTATGCCCAGGAGAGGACATATTCCATGAACGGGAAACAGCGAGCCTTCAGTTTTCTCAAATTGCCGACTGCGAACTTCTTTGCTCGGCTCATTAAGATTAAAGAAAGCAACATTTCGGTTTGTCTGCTGTAAACAAACTGAAATCGACTGCCAATTTCGTCACTGATTGTAGGTTATTTTTTTTAGATGAGCTATCAATTTGACAATATTGAACTATTAAGATCGGAGTAAATAATTGTGTCATCAGTTTAGATACAGAGTTAAAGGTGTCAATCGCTATCTACTGTCCTCCTGATTACTCTTTCATCTTCCTGCTCATTATTAATGTTTGTGTTCCTAATTCTTCCACACCCAGTTAATGAAGGTGTCCCTGGGGCGGGACACCTTCATTAATGCACAAAGATCTAGAAGAGTGGCCATTCAAGAATACTTTCATTTTGCAATTTGATAACAAAAGACTGAATCAGTTCCAAAATTCGTTCAGAAATATAACTTTTCAACTTTTGAAGAATATGCCAAACTCTTTCAAATGCCATCGAGATGTTCAAAGCCACAACGCGGGCTTTACTATTCTTATCTAAAGCTTCATAGATTCTTTCAGAAATAATCTTTAATGCGTCAGTAGTTGACCTCGAGAAACGAAAGCCATATTCTTTATCTGGAAAAAGATGGGCTGGCTATACTGACGGCACGGGTGTTCATAGCTGGGATAAGAATGATCTTGAGCAGAAAATCAGCACCCTCTCTGATTAAAAAGGAGCGGTTTTGTTTGGGAGGCGTTAAAATTAACACTTCATTCTTTGCCCCCAGTTAATTATAGGTTATTTTTTTAGACGAGCTGCCGATTTGACATTATCGGATGTACTACTGAGACGGGAGTAAATAGTCGTGTCATCAGTATAAGTACAGAGTTGAGAATTGATAACATCAGCAAGGTCGTAGAGGAAAATTGTGTTCTTGTACAATCTTCGAAGTTAAGCAACATCAAGCCCGATCAGTACCTAGATGGGTAACCTCTTAGGAATATCGGTTCCTGTAAACTTGGATGTGCAGGTGGTATAAAGCGCTTACAATCGTATCATGTTGAAACACTGGTTCTCATATGATCACCGAAGTTAAGCAACATTGAGCCCAGTCAGTATCTAGATGGGTGACTTCTTTAGAATATCAGTTCCTGAAAACATGGATATGCAGATGGTATAAAGCGCTTACAACCATATCATGTTGAAACACCGGTTCTCATATGATTGCCGAAGTTAAGCAACATTGAGCACAGTCAGTATCTAGATGGGTGACTTCTTGAGAATATCAGTTCCTGAAAACATGGACATGCAGATGGTATAAAGCGCTTACAACCATATCATGTTGAAACACCAGTTCTCATATGATCACCAAAGTTAAGCAACATTAAGCCCGGTCAGTACCTACATGGGTAACCTCTTGAGAAGATGAGTTCCTGTAAACTTGGATATGCAGGTGGTATAAAGGGCTTACAAATATATCATGTTGAAACATCGGTTCTCATATGATCACCGAAGTTAAGCAACATCGAACCTGGTCATTACCTAGATGGGTGACCGCTGGAGAATATCAGTTCCTCTAAACTTGAATGTGCAGGTGGTATAAAGGACTTACAATCATATCATATTCAAACACCGGTTCCCATATGATCACTGAAGTTAAGCAACATCGAGCCTGGTCAGCACCTATATGGGTGACCTGTTGATAATATCAGTTCCTGTAAACTTTGATGTGCAGGTGGTATAAAGGGAAACACCAGTTCTCAAACAATCATCAGTTAAGCAATGTCTAGCCTGGTCAGTACCTAGATGGGTGGAGAAGCGATGGTTTCATTACTTACCCAAGAATTGGAACTCGGCTTACCAATTAACAATTCTGAGTTATTATCCATTGCACCACCCGCACATCCAAGCTTACAGCACCTGGTTTTTCCAAGTGGTTACTCTTTTAGATAGAGATCATCAGGCTCGAAGTTAGTTAACTTTGGTGATCATATGGGAACAGGAACCTTCGTTGCCCTATCACATTTAAAAGGCTCACTCCAACTACAGGGACCCAATTACACTAAATTATTCCAAAATAGTTCAATAAAACACCATTAAATCACTTCTGTTCTTATATCTTTTTTTTTTGTTTTATCAGGCCACCATAGTAACTCAATATAAAACAGGTACAGGCAACCTGATAAGCGATTTTGTCAGATTACAGTTGGTTACATTACAATATCCTTAGCACAAAAGCTAACCACTTCATCCTACCTTTAAATTGCCCTGTCAATCAGTAAATGTCAATCAGTCAACAAGACAAGAGCCATTCAAGGTAGAGGGTTACTGAGTGAGATTCTATGGGAGGGGCAAGGGAGTAGTAAGAGAGTATTATGAGGATAGAGGCCCAAGAGCAACTCAAGTAGAGGGTTACAGTAAGATTATAATGGAGGAGGGGGAAGGGAGAAGTATGAGAGTATTATGAGGACATTTTCCCCAAAGCAAGGCCCAAGAGCCACTCAAGTTAGAGGGTTACAATGATATTGTAACGGAGGAGGGGCAAGGGAGAAGTAAGCGAGTATTATGAGGATAGTTCCCCCAATACAAGACCCAAGAGCCACTCAAGTAGAGGGTTACAGTGAGATTGTAATAGAGAGGGAGGAAGGGGGAAGTAAGAGAGTATTATGAGGATAGATCATCCGATACAATGCTTAAGAACCACCCAAAGTAGAGCATTACGGTGAGATTGTAATGGAGGAGGAAGAGGAGGGGGTGTAAGAGATTAATATGAGAATATTTCAAACTGTTGTCAAAACACTGTGAAATTATAAAAAAACATTTCTATAGTAAAAATACCAGCAATACATTTTCTTGCTTAAAAATTACTAGCAATACTTTTTTTTGTAAAAGAAATTACTACTGATCTCTCATCCCAGGTATGACGATAAACTACATCCTGCAGCAAGGTATCTGATCGGCTGATTGGAGGTTTTGAGGAGCCTGGAACCAATTCTTAGTTGCTTTTGTTCCCAGTCCACCCTGCCCCGGGGTAGTATCACCTGTTAGGGTTCCAGCTATGGGTAATTAGTGAACCCCTAAACAAAAATCAGTACATTTTTATTGTATAATGAGCAACAATACATTTTTATAGAAAAATGACAAACAATACAGCATTAAAAAAATATAAAAGTACATTTTTATAGTAAAATTACCAACAATACATTATATGATCTGCAAACTATATATAAATCAAAATAATAAAATAAAATCAAAATTTGAAAGTAAAAAAAAAAAAAACTTTTTTACATTATAATTGATTATAATGTAAAAAACTTTTGCATTTTTTTTTTATCGCATATTCCATTAATAAATTTTTAGATTCGTTTTCAACTACTTTTTACAAATTTATATCGACTCCGTACTCTGCCAAACAAAAAAAATAATACATTACAATTATATTTAATTTTCCTCAAGCACTTTAGCGAAAATAAATATTTTTTAAATTATTTTTTTTTATAAATATTTTTTATGGAAAGAAATTAAATATAATCGAAAATTTAATAACACTTTCTACTCATTCTATAACCTAATACATGAATTTAAACGTTCAACTGGGCTGGCATCTCGCTCTCACCCTTTCACTGTCGAAACTGTTAAATGTAGCTGTCTCTTCTACTCCGTACTTCTCGCCTGTGGAACTCCCCCCCGCTCGTTTCTTGTTTCCCTGATAGCTATAATCTCCAACTATTCAAATGTAACGTCAATCGACGTCTCCAGATGCCTTGATCTATCCCCTATCCTTCTCTTCATCCTTTCCTCTATCACTCCTCCTTGCTGTCGCTCCAACTCTCTGTAACCCCTTGCGTGCTAGTGGCCTCCCGCCTTGCTTGGGGTGAAATGCTTAAAAAAAAGATTTTTACTGAGGAACACGCCCCTCTAACTAAAAATGCTGGATCCGCCCCTGTCCAATAATAAACTAACTGACATTGTTTTTTATATTAGCTGAAGCAAAAGTGATTCGTCAGTCCTTACATATATACGAGGGTCATACAATAAATAAGGTGAATTTTTCGGTATAAGGCCTTCTAATACAGATAGAAGCTTACTTTTGTTTTTCAACGTAGTCTCCCAGCACTGTCACACACTTTTCCCATCTGTGCACAAGCTTCCGTATTCCCTCAGTGTAAAAATCTTAGGACTGATGTCTCAGCCAGTCGCTCACAACACTTTTGACTTCATCGTCACTTTTAAACTTCGTGCCTCTCGTGAACGCTTTCAAGGGACCAAACAGGTGAAAGTCTGAAGGGGCAAGGTCTGGGCTGTAAGGAGGATAAGGGAGCAGTTCCCAGCCCAGCTCGTTGATGGTCTGCACCGTTTGGGCTGCTGTGCTGTTTGTGCTCTGCAGTAAGCATCTTTGGCACCCACCGGCAGCTGACCTTGTGTGCTGTCTCAACAGATAAGCTTAAAGTCCTTGCAATGTCATCCACTTTCACCCTTCTGTCAGACTGAATGAGGTCATTGACTGATTCGATCACCTCAGGAGACCTCACTTCTGTAGGCCTCCCAGGCCTGTCTTCATCCTCAACACTGCTCCGTCCTTCTTTAAACAATTTAGCCCACTTGTAGACTTTTTTTTTTGGCTGAAACATGTGGCACCATACACAGTCGACATTCTTCTATGAATCTCAACTGGTTTGCACCCTTCAGAAACCAAAAACTTGATAACCGACAGCTGTTCAATCCTGGAGGATGCTTCTTGGTCGGCCATCTTTGTTAATCGCCAAAACTGAAATTTTTTTTTAAATCTGCAAAAGAAATTAAATCCATGTGAAAAAGAAGTTAAACAAAAAAAAAAGAAAAAAGTAAGCTTCTATCTGTATTAGAAGGCCTTAAACCGAAAAATTCAACTTATTTATTGAATGACCCTCGTATATATTATATAGTAGCTTAAAAGCTACCTTAGCTGGCGACATTTAAGCTAACTCCTGCGGAAGGCTCTTAGTTTGGCCTTCATCACAATAAGGAGGGAGGAGTAGATGCAATAGGCAACAATAAACTACAGGACTCAAAATTGATCGCTGCCTTTAAGTATTGCATTAATATTTAAGCTTACCTTTTAAAAATTCAATCATAATTCTTCTACCGCCACTTATTTTAAAGACAATTGGATGTACGTAGGTCCTTACTTTCTGTACAAACAATTATTTTTATTTCATGGGTGACTTTCACTGGATTTCACAATTAATTTCGATTATTCCCAAATTTATTTCAGAGTTATAAAAATTGTTATCGTACAAAACAATTCGCCGCAACAAAAAAAAAAAAAACACGTTAAAAATTGCCGAAAACAATTGCAGTAATGAAAACTTGAGAATCCAAAATTTCAGGATTGCAGGTCTAGATCCGACCCAAAATATTTTTAATTTGCTCACAGTGTCGGCCTGATTCCAAAATGGTATATATATTTTGGGTCGAATCTAGACCTGCAATTTTGGATTCTCAAGTTTTCATTACTGCAATTTTATATATATATATATATATATATATATATATATATATATATATATATATATATATATATATATATATATATATATATATATATATATATATATATATATATATATATATATATATATATATATATATATAAAAATAAATAAATAAAATTATGAAATGGACAAAGCCCGACAATTATTTTAAGACATTTTTATGTTTATACATCCTTTTTATAGATAAAATATTTAAGTAAATACTCTGTTTTATAATAAACAACATTTACCGTCCAGAATGTCCGAGAAATTTTCATAGAAAATATTCGTCCTCCGACAGGAATCGAACCTGTATCCTATATGGAACCGTCATATAGCCTGACGTGCCTTAACCGATTGGGCCACAGAGGAGCGTTCGGTTAGCAAGGTCGATTTTACTGTCTTTAAATCGAACCTGTATTCGACGTCTCCAGATGCCCTGATCTATCCCCTATCCTTCTCACACATGACCACGCGAGAGTGAAAACGAGAAGTATTAAGTATGGGAAGCCGTTGGTATAAACCAATGGCTTCTGTTATCAATTATAGACATTTAAGAATATTTGTGGAGATTTCATAGATTATTTTGCTCAAGTTAGGTTTCAACTGTTTTATGTATATAGCGTCAAGAATATTTAGTTTTTGTTTATTGTTTTCATGTTTAAGTATAGTTGTAACGTCACAAGCTGCGGTGCGATTTTCGCTTCCGCGTCTCGTATACACGAATTTGTCGTTGCTTAGAAATTTTTCATGCAACAAAAAAAGACTATCATTATTGTTATGTTCGTGTATTGTTTAATATATTGAAATGTAATTGTCATCTTTGATAATGGCTTATGTAAGCCGAAAGCTTAGATAGGATTTAAAAAACCATGTATCAATATGGTGATTTTCTTTCGTCTTTCAATGATAATGTTATTTAGCTTATCAGACGATATGAAAGGAATTTACTTAAGATAAACAGACAATATTTAATGAAACATGCATCAATATATATATATATATATATATATATATATATATATATATATATATATATATATATATATATATATAAGGCAGGATGTGTGTGTGTGTGTGTGTGTGTGTGTGTGTGTGTGTGTGTGTGTGTAACGAATGCACGGACGCAATTTTCGACGGATTTGCACCAAAATATACATGCACATGCTCCAAGTTAGCGAGAAGGCCAAGACCGACTTTCATTTCACAACCATCGATAGTGGAAATAATCGATTTTTCATGCTTCTACGGCAGTTTTCATGTAGTTTGCGGCCATTTTCTACTGGCCAGAGTGAGAGCCTATAGCTGGCTGCCACGAATAGGCAGAAAGATTCTATTGGCTAGCGTCAGAGCCATCAGCTGACTGACACGAATGTTAACTAGCATGCTAGCATGCAAAAAAAATCGATAGCTGCATTCGTCACAAGAGGGAAAAATTTAAATCTGCATGGCACTTTACTCCAATTGGCTCATTCGCTTGATTAAACTCAACGTTGATTCTGATTCCACAGAACTGTGTTGGGTGTGAAAAAGTATTTGTTGTTAACATTCTTTTTTCATTCGGTTTTTCCAGTTTTTCCGAAACGTTGTAATAAATATGGCGACAAAGATGAGGACAACAGTCCGAATAATGTAAACAGTGTACATAATACCTCATCTCAGAAATATAGACAGATACTGAAGGGCTGGAACGTTGTAATAAATATGGCAACAAAGATGATGACAATAGTCCGAATAATGTAAATAGTGTATATAATACCTCATCTCAGAAATATAGACAGATACTGAAGGACCTAAACGTTGTAATAAATATGGCGACAAAGATAAGGACAATAGTCCGAATAATGTAATAATAAAAATGTTCCTACAAATGTCTGGAATCGATTTTTGATTATTATAAACGTTAAACTAAAGATGACACCATAGAATAATGATTAAAAAATAATCAAATCTAATTCTGACAAATGTCATGTATTGAAGATGTCAGGAAAGCTAACCTATAAGAATTATTCTAGAAAAAATTTTTATAAGTGGGCCAGTCTCTTTTCATATCACTTCTATAGTCTCTTTGTTTTTGTCTTTGACAAACTCAGTCGCAAAAGTAATGACTGCCTTTCTTTGAATTCCTCCAAGAAGCTACTGTTGTCTGGCTAACTCTTCCTCCAATATTTTCAATACAAAATCGAGGTTTCATTGACACAGTTCCAGGGTCGGCACTATTTGAAGTCTCTACAATAATGGTAATATACAAAAACCAGTCTACAATTAGTTGAAATTGTAGTCTGATAATATCAGCCATTTTCTGCAATATGAATGCTTTCGTTTTCATAGTAAGATTTTCCTAATAGCGATGTGGTACAAGGCCTCAAATATGGAGTACTCCAATGAGGATCGAACTCACTACTCAGTTGTAATTGATTTTTAGTGAGACATTTTTGTTAACCATTACCCCTCATTGAAGTGCCCAATATTTTCCTAATATCCATTTTAGAATTTTAAAAAATAAATTCTTCCTTCTCTAATGAGAAAAAGTTATGAGTGCAGGAAACGGAAAACTTCTAGGTTCAATCCCACTTTGTGGATTTTAATTTCTAATGACTTTTTTTTAACAGATTTTTATAGAAAGTAAAAAGAAAGAAATCGTTCATGCCAGACTTCAACCGGAAGTTATTTATATGGTCCATCACTGAAAATGCTAAAAGAATGGTCAGGAATGGTCAACCCCAGGAAAGGAACGAGGAAACAAGGAAAGAAAAAGAAAGAAAGAAAGAAAGAAAAAAGAAAAAAAGAAAAAGGGAAGAAAGAAGGAAAGAAAAGGGAAAGTAAAAAGAAAGAAAAGGGAAAGTAAAAAGAAAGAAAAAAGAAAGAAAGAAAGAAGGAAATTGACGACCACCACATCAAAGTCACTCCCATAAAAGGAAAATTCGGTAAAATTGAAGATTAAGACCTAGAACCCAATGTAAGTGAAGAGCATCGTTCCTGGTGTAAAAAAGCCTGATTATTAAAAAAAATACCATTAAAAATTCGCAGAAACCTACTGTTTAGGAGATATAGACAATCTTAGTTGGGTTTTATTTGTGTCTCTGTTACAGCCCAGTTGCCATTACTGACCTTGCAGATAATGTCCCAGTAAACAATTTAAATAAAAAGCATCATTCCTGGTGTAAAACAAAGCCTGATTATTCTAAAAATAGCATTAAAAATTTGTGGAAATCTATCGTAATCTTAGTTGGGTCCCAGGTACAGCAATAAGGCCTTTGCAGGAGTAGATTACTGCGGGCTGGCCTCCCCGATTACTGCGGGCTGGCCTCCTCGATTACTGCGGGCTGGCCTCCGCGATTACTGCCGGCTGGCCTCCTCGATTACTGCCGGCTGGCTTCCGCGATTACTGCCGGCTGACCACCGCGATTACTGCCGGCTGGCCTCCTCTATAAATGCCGGCTGGCCTCCTCGATTACTGCCGGCTGGCCTCCTCGATAACTGCCGGCTGGCCTCCGCGATTACTGCCGGCTGACCACCGCGATTACTGCCGGCTGGCCTCCTCGATAACTGCCGGCTGACCTCCTCGATTACTGCCGCCTGGCCTCCGCGATTACTGCCGGCTGGCCACCGCGATTACTGCCGGCTGGCCTCCTCGAAAACTGCCGGCTGGCCTTCTCGATTTTTGCCGGCTGGCCTCCTCGATTACTGCCGGCTGGCCTCCTCGATAACTGCCGGCTGACCTCCGCGATTATTGCCGGCTGGCCTCAGCGATTACTGCCGGCTGGCCTCCTCGATAACTGCCGGCTGACCTCAGCGATTACTGCCGGCTGGCCTCCGCGATTACTACCGGCTGGCCTCCGCGATTACTGCCGGCTGGCCTCCTCAATTACTGCCGGTTGGCCTCCTCGATAACTGCCGGCTGGCCCCCCCCCGATTACTGCCGGCTTGCCCTCCGCGATTATTGCCGGCTGGCCTCCTCGATTACTGCAGGCTGGCCACCGCGATTACTGCCGGCTTGCCTCCTCGATTACTGCGGGCTAGCCTCCTCGATTACTTCGGGCTGGCCTCCTCGATAACTGCCGGCTGGCCACCGCGATAACTGCCGGCTGGCCACCACGATTACTGCGAGCTGGCATCCTTAATTACTGTCAGCTGGCCTCCTCCATAACTGCCAACTGGTCCCCGCGATTACTGCCGGCTGGCCTCCGCGATTACTGCCGGCTGGCTCCTCGATTACTGCGGTCTGGCCTCCTCGATTACTGCGGGCTGGCCTCCTCGATAACTGCGGGCTGGCCACCGCGATTACTGCCGGCTGGCCACCGCGATTACTGCCGGCTGGCATCCTCGATTACTGCCGGCTGGCCTTCTCGATTACTGCGGGCTAGCCTCCTCGATTACTTTGGGCTGGCCTCCGCGATTACTGCCGCCTAGCCTCCTCGATTACTGCGGGCTGGCCTCCCCGATTACTGCCGGCTGGCATCCTCGATTACTGCCGGCTGGCCTCCTCGATAACTGCCGGCTGACCTCCGCGATTACTGCCGGCTGGCCTCGTCGATAACTGCCGGCTGGCCTCCTCGATTACTGCCGGCTGGCCTCCTCGATAACTGCCGGCTGGCCACCGCGATTACTGCCGGCTGGCCACCCCGATTACTGCCGGCTGGCATCCTCGATTACTGCCGGCTGGCCTTCTCGATTACTGCGGGCTAGCCTCCTCGATTACTTCGGGCTGGCCTCCGCGATTACTGCCGGCTAGCCTCCTCGATTACTGCGGGCTGGCCTCCCCGATTACTGCCGTCTGGCCTCCTCGATTACTGCCGGCTGGCATCCTCGATTACTGCCGGCTGGGCTCCGCGATTACTGCCGGCTGGCCTCCTCGATTACTGCCGGCTGGCCTCCTCGATAACTGCGCACTTGTCTTCTCGATTACTGCGTGAAACTTTACCTATTTACTGGATAATTAAAAAAACAAGCACTCTTGTAAAAAAGCCTGATTAAAATTTAAGTTAACTCTACCGTTTACGAGATGTAAAAAAAAAATATTTTGGTAACAAGACTTTCTAAAAGAAAATCTCAAAAATAATTTCCTTCATTTGTGAATATGTCCTAAAAGAAAAGACCAAACTAAGACTGTCAATATCTCCTCAATGGCAGGCTTCCGCAAATTTTTTATGCTATTTTTGGGATAATCAGGCTTTTTTACGCCAGAAATGATGTTATTGTGTCTACATACATATTATTATTTTAATTGCTTTCTGGGTCCTAATCTGCAATTTTACCGAAAATTCTTCGGCTGGTGTTATTTTTTTTTCTTCGCTGTTATCACGAACCTTGCTTCAAACATTGTACCAATTCTTTGAAAATTATTCAGAGAAGTATGTAGCGATTACTACTATGTTTGATACGCCTACATTTTTCTCAACTGCGATTGGTCAAATAATAAATACTAACTATCACAGGACAATTTACTGATCGCATTTCACCACACTGAATTTTTCCTACTGTTAATTCACAAACATGCTTTTGTTACAAAATCTCCGATTGGGTAATTTTTCATCCAATCAGATATTTTTTGTGTGCTCTCGAAATTTCTCACGCCATTGTCCTGGGAGCCCACCCATGGTTATATAAACCGGAATTCGTTCCAAAATAGACAGTCGAAGCAGAACTCAGTAGGACTCAGCAACTCACACGCGTCTACACAGACTATTCATTCTACTCACTGCACGCACACATAACTTAAATATCATTCACCATCAGTTCTATGTAACAAGCCAAGTTGCAACAGCTCTGTTAGTTATATCTAATCCACAACTGATTTATTACATGTTCTTCTGAAAACATCATTCTATCTGATACAGAACTTTGAACATTCTTTCAGAAAATTTGTTTATTTACATTTAATCTTTCAGCTAACAGATAAAGGGAAACAACTTGTCCTATCTTATTGTTTCACACATTACAAAATATGTTTTGTATTTGTTGATTTTAATATATATTTTATCGTTGAAACAAAAATCGGTTTTCCATTGTTTTTCCTTGATACAAAAATGTATAATTGTTAAATGCTATTCAACACGCAGCCACATCAACCTTTTCAACACAACCAGCATTTACAAGTACATTTTCCCGTTTTTACATTTGTCTTTACGTTATTTAACTTTTCCTGACTAAAAACAGGAATATTTTATTTACAGTGATTGTGTCTACATACATATTATTGTCCATTCTTTGACACACAAAGCACTTAATTTGTATGATTCTTTCATTTTTTTTTGTGCGTTCATAAATTTATCCACTGACTTCTTTAAACTCGGCTCGTGTCGTCTGTCTTTGTTGTGTGCCCTTGGCCTGATGGATGTTATTTCAAACATTTATTTGAACTATATTTTTTCGTCGTTTTTTTTTACCATATGAAAAATCTGTTATATATATATATATATATATATATATATATATATATATATATATATATATATATGGTATTTTAAATATTCGGACGATTGTCCTCATCTTTGTCGCCATATTTATTACAACGGCCGAAACGTTGTAATAAATATGGCGACAAATGTAAATAGTGTACATAATACCTCATCTCAGAAATGTAGACAGATATATATATATATATATATATATATATATATATATATATATATAATAAAATAATATATATATATTATTTTTATTATAAGAGATTTTAAAACCGTGTGTGTTTCAACACTTCAGTGGTGGTGGTGATTCCGAAATATATATATATATATATATATATATATATATATATATATATATATCTGTCTACATTTCTGATATATATTATAAATTTACTTATTTAAAAATATGCTTCCATCGCTACACAGGAATTACCATGTTTCAAAAACAGAAGATAAAAACTTCAAATTCCATTATAGAATTAAAGTCCCTAGTTCTATTTCATTTTCAAGCGAATTTATTTTGAAATGGTTATATATATATATATATATATATATATATATATATATATATATATATATATATATATGACCAATTTAAAACTTAGGCACGAATATGTATTGTAACGTCGAATTACAAACACTGTGTTGCTTCCCTTACATTGTTATGCTGTAAGGAAATATCTCTCTCTCCTCTCTCTATCTCTCTCTCTCTCTCTCTCTCTCTCTATATCTATATCTATATATATATATATATATATATATATATATATATATATATATATAATATTAGTGTTAATATACACATACATATGCAATCATATATTTAAAATATAAATATATATACATAATAATAATAATAATTGGCCACTCGATATCAAGGACACCCGTTGCAATGCGCAGCTAGCTAGCGTATATTGCAACATTTGCACAGGCATTTTTGCAATTTCCCAACTGGGAAATGCCCACAGAGCCCACCTGCAGTTTATACTGTTATTGGCGTGTGCAGAGCCAATTAACAGTTTTAGAGCGTTGGTGCGAACCCAGCGTGATCATAAATGAACAAGGCTGGCCACCTCAACTCGCAATCACGGTGTTTTGTGATATCGTGCTAGCTTTGGCCCACGAGGTCTTCCACGCAGTTTCCTCTCCCAAATTCCCTCACATGGTTTTTGGTGGACCCGTGGCTATGGAACAGACACTTGCCAAAGGTGCCCTCTGCTTGGAGTCCGATAGCTGCTGAAATTAATTCCAGCCAGGATTCGAACTCGGTGCCTCGTGATTCTAAAGCCTTAGACCACTCAGCCACACAGCCACACTGTTCCCCATCTAAGTACTGACCTGGCTCTACGATGCTTAACTTCGGTGATCGAACGGGAACCGGTGTGTTCAGCGTGATTTGACCGTAATATTTATTTTTTATACATACATACATACATACATACATACATACATACATACATACATACATACATACATACATACATACATACATACATACATACATACATACATACATACATACATACATACATACATACATAAAAAAATAATTCCAAGCGGATAGAATCCAGGTAGAACTCAATGTCCAGGACAGAGTAAGGATATAATAAAAAAGGCTTAAACACTAATATTCCATGGTCATAATTTATTCCATTGGAATCGTAAATACGATACAATTAATCAGACCTACAAATTCAAAAAGAAAACAGAAAAAACATCTCCGGGAATAAAAAATAAAACTTAGTGAAAGTGTATGTATGAGAGTGTGGGGCGAATGCTAGAGTGAATGAAAGCCAAAGGGAGGGGTAACAGACGAGAGAAGAATAGGAAGGTCTAAAGATGAAGGGGGGATTAAAATTTAACAGAGAGAAGTTTTAAAAAGGGGGAGGCAAAGACGGTTTAAGTGAGAAAAATATGAATATTTTCAAAAGTCTGATACAATTGAAGATACACCGGAAGAGTGTATACATTTCTTGGTGACATACACACACAATGGACGATAAAATCTTAAAGCTCGGAAGATGAGAGACGGAGAGGAAAAGAAAAAGGAGGTGGGAGGAGGTGGGTTGGGGGGGAACTAAAACCGGAGGGCCTTTATAAAAGTGCCGCTGTGTAATCAAGAAAATTTGACAAAGGTAATATCGACTACAGGTTACAAATCTAATCTAAACATATAAAAAATAACGGTTATCTAAACTAGCAAGGACCTAAATTTCTATGTTCGAAAACACATACGTATCCACACATACACAACAAATATTTTTCACGTACATATATACATATAGGGGTATACTCACATTGCCATACATATACATGCATATACATATAACCATAGATATATACATATACACACACATATACACATATACATATATATATATATATATATATATACATATACATACACACACATACACATACATATACAAGTCTTTTTATTATATATATAATTGTAGGTTTGATGAATTGGATCGTTTTCACGATTCCAATGGAATAAATTATGACCATGGAATATTAGTGTTTAAGTCTTTTTATTATATCCTTATTCTGTCCTAGACATTGAGTTCTACCTGGATTCTATCCCCTTGGAATTATTTTTATACACATATGTATGTGTACGTATGTATATTTATTTATATATTTTAGATATATGATTGCATATGTATGTGTATATTTTCCACTAATATCATATATATATATATATATATATATATATATATATATATATATATATATATATATATATATATATATATGGTAGTTGCCAACACATGTCCGAGTACGGCCATAACTACATATCTTTTTGGAGAATATCTACTGATGTGCTGAACAAATGTGGCTCTTTAGCCTAGCAAGGGATCGACATACTCTGGCACAAACAGGTCTAACAGCGGGTGGTGCATTATTATGCAATTTAAAATGTCGCATGAAACCGCTTCTGGACCCGCATGTCTTACCACAAATATCAAATTTCAGTTGCCGGACGTCTACGGCTTTATAGTCAATTGCCACCCTGTGCCAGTGCGCTCTCAAGTGACTCCTTAGACCAGCCATCGACGAAAAGATTCTACCCCATTTTGTACATTTGAGATGCCAGCGGGTGTCTTCAGGAAGCTCAACGGAGACGCATTTACACACATCTCTTTTCTAAGCTTCGCGTGCCCCACTCTTCTCATCTTTAGCTACTAGCAGCTTCATTCCAAACATTGCGATCAGATGCACATTCTTCCCAGTACTCACAAGGAAAATATATATATATATATATATATATATATATATATATATATATATATATATATATACAAACAGTATACAATGGATATAATGAATTGTGGTCTAAATGACCCAACAATGAAAATAACACTGCCAGCTCATTTTAACACGCCCCCACACACAGACACACACACACGCACACACACACAAACACACACACACACACACACACACACACACACACACACACACACACACACACACACACACATATATATATGCTTAATTTTCTCATTTCCATTGATTAAATCCATTATCATTGCGAATATAAAATTTTATGTAGCACAACTTAAGAAACATTTTAATATTCTCAATTATCCATTTATTTTAGCCAAATTAGCATCAAATTTAGGTTTTCAAAGGTATATACGCGTATATATATATATATATATATATATATATATATATATATATATATATATATATATATATATATATATTTACTGCCTTTAACTAAGATCTAAAGACAAAAATAGATAAATAAAAATTTGGTTGAAAAAGAAAACAAAAAAACAAACTATGAAACAAAGGGAGATAATATAAACGAAATTATCAAAGTTTAATCCGGTTATCTCCCTTGAAATATAATGCCTATTTTCGAAACTATCTGATATTTTCTGAAGAATTGCCTGTTTTTTCTTTTTTTTAGAATTTTTACTGGGTTAATGTGGGATTCGTTTTGGGCCTTATTAGGATTAGTCCACTATAATGGATGTATGAATGGGTATATAAAACACGATAAATCACATCTTAAGAACAATCAAGTACGTAGTTTCATATTATACAAAAACAGTATAATGTTCATAGATAGCACAAGGCTGGTATTTCAAAATGTTTTTATTTCAATGAATACAAGAGTTTGCAAATCGCAAATCGCCGAATGTTAGTGCCAAATTGTATGCTTGTGGTGAGGAGTCTTTTCACAACTGAAATCGAACTATGAAACGGCAATTTAAAAAAAATAAACATTTTATAGCTGTGCATAATATGCACCCCTAATTTTGATTATTATTTTTTAGAAAAACGCGTATTATACATGGGGAATTTCGGTAAGTGACCGTCCACACTTACTTGAGCCTCGGCGTTGCCTTACATTCGACTTGGAAGACGTGTAGCGGACCGTGCGTGTGATGATGTGAAGAGATATCAGATGGTTAAACTTTCCTGCTGGCCGGTCCAGCTACAAGGGAATGTTGGACTTTAATTAAGTCCAAAGAAGACAAAGAAACAAACAAGACCGATATATATGGGTAAACAAATATATATTAATAACAAAACAAGTTAAACAAAGACATGGACTGTTACATAGAGTTTGTATGAGAAATTATGTGTGTGTGTGTTGTGAGTGTTCGTACGCACGTGTATTGTTCTTAGCGCGTTCCCGGGATTTGGGAAACGCTGTATCTGTGAGAGGTCACATATTGGTGTTCGTTGAAAAGAGAGATTTTACCTCGTCTCCGCGCGAGGTAGCGGCCCAAGGCCTCAGTCGATAAAGAGAGAGAGACGAAGGGTCAGTCAGTATTTATAGCCAGTGGAGAAAGACCCCTGCTGAAGGATTAACTGAGGAGGAGCTGATTCCGACAGACGCACACATATTTTTCAGGGTATTTTTTCGGAAAAAAAGCGCGTCTTGTAAGCCGGAAAATACGTTATGTAGTTCTCAATGGTCAAGTTTACTTTTATTTGTTCTTTAATATGGTAGTGTGGAGGTTTTGGTAATTGATTGAATTATATGGATCAATAATTGTTGAGTAAAATAGGCTACGTGATGAAATTAACAATTTCCTCTCATATTAAAATCTTAGTTTTCAACAAACATAGAATAAGGACAACATGAGAGACAACAGTTTTTGCACAACAATGAATAAAATATTTATATAAACAAGAAATACTAACAACTGGAGTAAAGAGGTAGTTTTAAAAAGTTCAAACGTCCTTTTATGTTTAGATTTTTGGGGATTGCTATGAAATCAATTTGTAATCAGAAGTTTTTTTGTTTAAGATGATAAGTGTGAAAGCATGTTCTTCATATTAATCACAACAATATTAAGCATAGACATACAAGTTGAATAAATCTCAAGGCAAAATTGAACAAGAAATAACGGTAGTCGTGAATTCAATGAGAAAACATCGAACATTTATACACAATTAATACAATTTGAAAAAGCTTGTGTTTTGGTTATATGAAAGTTGACGAAGTGTTCTAGTTTCACGTGCCATGTTTAATGGATGTCAGCTATCAGTTATCCCCTGTTAATTTCCCTCTGAAAGTTCTCTACTGCCTTAAATGGGTATTGAACTCACACTCTTTAGGTTCTCAAGGGCACATGGCACAGTGGATCGCGGTTGTGGTTGCTTAGCAGTGAGAGGGGAATAAACAAAACCCAAGGCTTGAAAATAACTGTCCAACAGCTTTTATTTCTGGTTGAAAGAAAGTGAAAAATAGTAGTATTTTTGCTGGAAAAAAAGTGAGGTTTCCCAGTTAACAAAGTTCTTGAGTAGTTGTTTTTTGTTGAGAGAGTTTTCTCAGCTATTTCCCACGGAAGGAACGAGAGATCTGAGTGAGAAACAGCTAGGATAGACCTCGTCTTCTGCAACAAGTGTTGTGTGTAGTCTTTCGAGCTGGCCTTGAAGGTAAAGGCGGCTGAGATGGAAAAGCGAGAAAGAGACCGAATAGGGCATGCTCAGCATTTTATGGGTTTTGGGACTTCCGGTTGTACCCTGCTGATTACTTCCGCTGCTGCTGCTGAATCGAGCAATGTAAGGAAGCCCCTACATGCCACAATAGCCAACAAGTGAGATAGTTTCTATAAAAGTGTTAAAATTACAAAAGAACTGACATCGAAAAAAGCGACAAATATGGATAAACGTACCCACAATAAAACAATGACAAAAGGACGGTTTTTTGTTCCGTGACAGTACATTTTTTAACTATCTTTATAGCAGCGTGGGGCTTCGGGGTTAAAATGAACAGTTGGTTTACCCACGCCAAAAAGATTAATAGAGGGTGATAATGACGAGGAAACACGTGAGTAAACTGGAACAAAACAAGATATGGAATTTATTTTCGAATTTACCCGCTTGAAGTAGTGTCAGTAACTCATCTCAGGAAAATAAATCAGAAATTTTTAAAAATTCGTAGTTCTAACGAACTGTCATGAAGAAGAAATGTTCATACAACTGATTAAATGATCTGATACAAAATAACATTAAAAAAATGTTTAAGACAAAAGTTAGTGAGTTTGTTACTCAACGAAGGAATATAGGATTTGCGTATATTCAAAAGAAGACAAAGATAGATAGTTTGAAATACTTTCTTGGGTTGTCGAGAGAACATTCTTTGAAGTGCTACGTGCTGGTTAGATGCCGATAATATAATTGGTGGGTAATTTTATACTGGCGAGTACTTCCACGCTGGTTGCGTGGAACTGAAACGAAACCTTTCACATGACTTCAGACACTCTTCTTCGTTTAATGTAATTTTTCTACTAATTTTATATAAAAAGAAATTCGCGTATGCTTGCTATTTTCTTTCCTTCTACTTCTTGGCTCACCATCCAATTTCTGCAAAGGCAAGGTTTTCATTGGTCAAAAAAAACAATGTCACATAGGCTCGCGAATTTATTTCCTTCTTCTCCTTTAGTCCTCCGAATATGAAGGTAGTGGGTGAAGAGTGTTATTATTTCGCACTCACTAAAAATTCTTAAGGAGGCACGGTGGAGTAATGGATAGCGGCTCGGAGTGAGGAATCGGAGAGCCGAGTTCGAATTCCATTCACTTACGTGCTTATACCCTTGGGAAAGGTGTGAATCCTCTTCTCCAGCTATGGGTAAATAGCCTTGGATGGCAACTGGTTTCGGAGAAGGACAACTCTGAATTCACACCGAAGGCGGATGGACGGCACTTTGTGCTACCTTCTGGCAACTCCTGCAGCCGCGTTGGTAACAAACTGTATTGGTTTATCGTCTCCTTTGGACTCTGCTAGCCGAAAGGGGGAACTAGACGTCTGGGCAGCCCTAGTTCACCATATATCCCGCCCAGGCTCGTAGCCCACCACGCTACTCCATCGTCTCTCGAGACTGACGGATGCCGACGACGACGATAAATTCTTAAATTTACTAATGCTAATAGACTTCAAAACTCATCTCTAGGATAAATATTGAATTTTAAAGTATTTATAATTTATTGTTTACATTTTTTCTATGCAATGGCAATTCGACCATTCAAAACTGTTTCGATTTGGGGTCCTGAATTAACATGTTCTCTCATCTTCAGTGACATTGTATACGGATTCGACTATATTATGCTAGCCTTCTCTGTCATCTGCGGATACATGGCAGATCTTCCTTGATTGTAAACTTCTCCAAAGGAAAACCGGGATCTTTCTGCCTTGTTCTTTGAATGTCTCGACTATGGTGCTTCTTGGATAACCTCTGAACTTTTTGATATCAGTCTTTTCAAAGTAAAACTCCATGGTTTTTGTTAGTTGGGTATTCTGGTTCCATTCGCAAAATATGTCCAGGAATTTACCATCTTGCTTTCAAAATTCATGACGTTGGAAGTTCAGTTGCATTTTGCGAGTATTTTCTTTCTCAGTATGCAAAGTCTTCAATTTATGATGAATATATATATATATATATATATATATATATATATATATATATATATATATATATATCTATTATGTGGTACGTGATCAATTTATATAACATAAATCATTCATACGAATAACAAATAATGAAGCTGATTATGGCAAGAATCACTCCTGCTAACAACATTTAATAATAAAATATAATCAACATCACATCCGTTACTGAATGGTACGATCCTTGTTTATAAATTCTGGTGTTGAGTGGTCTTATTTTTCTACTAGCCAGGGCTTTCAATCGTATCGTTCGATCATCTTCAGGTAGTAAATTAGTTACATTTTTTAAAATCCAGGTAATAATTAGACATCGAAAGTGTAATCCGAAAGAAGTCTTTTTTACAATTGTGATATTGTTAACAGTAAGAATATTCTTACTGTTAACAATATCACAATTGTAAAAAAGACTTCTTTCGATTTCGATACCAAAACGATTCCTAAATACACAGGTTGTAAGACAAAAACTTCTAACACAGAACTGTACTAGGTTTTACGTAATGCTCCTAACTCCCAAACATTTTTTTACCTTTTCCTAATCATTTTGATTTTTGAATCTTTTCAATTTCAGGCTAATCTAACTTTATGCACAACTGTCCCACTGACATTCACGATTATTATTTGATACCCGATATTGAATACAGGATATGTTGATTTTTTATGTGAATAAAAAATATTCTTATACAATATTCTTTGTTTTTTATTATTTTATTGCAAAAAGGCTTTATGAGTGGAAAATATTGATTTTTTGTGATAGGTGTGCCGCGAAAATTTAAAGAACTCAATAGTGTGCCGCCATGTAAAAAAGGCTGGGAACCACTGCCCTAGAGAAATGTTTTTTGTGCAAGCCTTTAGTTTACATGGACACGTTTTCTTCCTTTAAGTTAAAAGGAATTTTCTTCTCCCTTTCTTTCTCTCATATTATGTATGTATCCCTATTCACTTTTTTTTGTGGATAAACATTTTCTTTTTCTATTGTTATACCCCGAGCAGGAGTTTGTTGGGTCTTTCTTTATTCTTCTGCCTAAAAGAGAGAATTGGCCGCTTTAAATTTTCAATCCGTTGTTGCTTTTATCGATTCTGTTATCTTTAAACTTAACCCTTTCATATGGGAAAGCCGTGACAAATTTCCCACAGAACTTTATTGTAAAAAAGAAAAAGAAAGAAAAAAAAAAAGAATATCATGGTGGTTGGCGTAGAAAATGTAACTTGGGTAGACGCCATTAAAGCGGAAGTAGCAAACTGAGTTGTCTCCCTTTGCAGTGTTGGGCTTTTGCAGAGCGTGGAGGAAAGGCGAGGAAGAAAGACGTAAAGAAATCCGAGGGAAAAAAAAATGCTCGCCAAATTGATATAAAGGGCTTAAAGTAAGCAAAAATTACATATTCGGGAGAGAGAAGAAAGGACTCTGCATTTTTCTGCCACTTTATATATACATATTTATAATTCCCTCATTTTTTTACCGAATCCAAGGAGGAGTACCTCAAGAAAAAGAAAAAAGTTTTGCGAAAAACTAACGAGGCAAAATAATTATTTCGTTTGTTTTTTCTCTTCTCTCTATAACTCTTATTTTTCTAAATATTTGTAAAGAAAAAAGGAATCGGATATTTCCTCCAGTTGAAAAGAAAAATTGATGAAAAAAGAAAGAAAATCTTTTTATATTTAAAAATTCTTCGAATTTATTTTTAATTTGACATTTTTTTTTGGCGAATGAAAAACAAAAAAAATAATCCCAACCAAAACAACAAAATTACATGTTTACAAATAAGTTCGACCAAAAAAGAAAAGAAAATGAGATTTATTTAAATATTAAAAAAAAAAAAAATAGTAAAAAAATTGACAATTCTAGTCAAATATAAAAGACCCAAAAAATTAGAAAAATTTAAAAAAAATCATTTAAAAAAACAAACTTTGAACTTTAGGGGAATTAAAAAAAAACAAAAACCAAAATAAAGCCCCCCCCCCCCAAAGAAAGAATGGCCGAAAGTCTTGAAGCCAAATTAGAGAAATACACCCACGAAAATATCTTTTTACACAAATACTGCATTCTCAAGAAGAAATGCGATGTTCTACAACAGGTAAAAATAAAATTCATTTTATCATTTATTAATTACTTTTTTTAATTAATTTTTAAAGAATTGAATTGATTGCAATATTTTATTTGGTTTCTTAAATGTTGAAAAAAACAAACATGTTTTACACTGCAAAAAAAAGTTTTCTACAGTTGAAAATAATTGGGGCGACAAAAGGAGGGAATAGTTTGCTAAGATAATCTCTATTTTTTTTAGACAGACTGAAGGTGAAACAATATTTCTAGCCTCTTAGTTTTAAATTAAAATAAATAATTGTTGCATCGTTTTTTTTGTTTTTTTTTATTATTAAAAAATGTTATGTAAACAAGAAATTTTATAACAAGAAAAATAATCTTTTTATCTTCCTAATAATAAATTGTGATATATATATTACAAAAAATAAAAAAATAATGACTTCAAGTAAATTCTCCAAGTACCTCTGCTTATAACTAATTAAAAATTGCACAATAACAAAAATAAATATCTAGAAATTTCATTAAATTACATAAGTAAAAGTTGGAATTGGGGGTAACATGTAAATATATATATATATATATATATATATATTTTTACGAAGATTTCCTAAAAAAAATAAAGGAATATAAATAAACGTTTCTAAAAATGATTTTATTTGTGAATAAGCTATGAAAGTTTCATTTAAAAATCCAACAAGTCTCTGATTTTTTTTTGCAATTACCAAATCAATGTTTTTCACCACAAAAAAGACACTAAAATTTCTCATAGTAAATTTATGGTCACCCGTTGACGATGCAAAAAGTTTTTTTTAACCAAAATTTTGAAGGTTCTAAAAAGGATTTTATATATATATATATATATATATATATATATATATATATAATTTTAAAATTAATTATTAGTCCTCACTTTTCTTTGTAGGTACAAATGTGTGTGTGTCCTTACCAGAGACTAATGAAATTGATTACTGTATTTTTTTTAATTTTTTATTTTTACTTTCTTTACTAAGCTACCTGACCATGTTCAGACCTTTTAAATTTGGTAACGTGGTTTTAAAAGCGACAAAAGGTCAGTTTTTTTTTTTCGCTTAAAACTGCTGAAACCTGTCAGAAGTTTTACATTACAATAAAATGAAATTAAATAGCTTTTCGTAGGTTCTTCAAGCAAGCACGAATTGATGAAGGAACTTTCTAAAAAGAAAAAGGAGAGGGTTATTGTTTGAGATAAAAATAAAATGTATCCTGAAGTAAAAAAAAAACTTAATAAAATAAATATCATTTTTAAGTGACAATAGAATCAAATTTTTCTGCTGCCCCGATTTTTTTGATTTTTTTTTTTAAACCATTTTTTTTATTTTATTGTTAAACTAAAAAAAAAGAAAACATAAAAAAATAATTCATAAACTAAGGAGAAAAAAAAACAAAGCAAAAAAACATATTTGTAAAATTTTGCGCATGAGAAAAAATAAAAAAAATGCTTTGAAACAAATGACGATTATCTTTTCAATCTATGGATGTCTCTAACTTTGATTTTATTTTGTTTCTGCTTAAAGACCCTTCAACTACTTCATGGTTAAGAGCAGATAAAGATTTTGAATCGTGGTTGTTTTGGTTTTATATACCTACATTTTTTATATTTATTTATATTTTTTTTTTTTTGGTGGGTGGAGGTAGGGGGTGTACAGGTTCGTTGGTAAAAGTTTCTTTTTTTTTTTTTTAGTTTCTTTTTAGTCAGTTTGTTTCCAAGAAGAAATTCTATTCGTTATTTTGATTTCAAGATGAATCTTCAGGTATCAGAAAAAAAATGTTCACTTCATTATTAAATTTTTGACAAACATGGACGTACATGCCTGTAAAAGAAAACAAAAAAACCAAAAACCCCAAAGTGTCAAAAAAGGACGGTTTTTCCCTTGACACCGTTTTTAATTTAACTCTCTTCACTTTTCGTCAATGTTTGTTTCAAAAAGTTGAAATTGTAATAAAACCTAAACATGATGAAAGTGAATTTGTTTTTGAGAATTGACAACAAAATTAAACAATCAGATAAATTTATCTGATTGTTTATTTTATTGGAATGGTTGGCAAAACATAAGCTAATTGCTAATCGATTCGAACTTCATAAAATTGTAAAAAGGATTTCCTTTTTTTAGTTCAGGTAATTTAATAATTTAGTAAATGTTTATGAATAAAAATGTTTCATATTTCTTTCTTTATAAATTGGTAAATGATAAAAATTGCATTGCTTTAGTTTTAATTAGATTCACTTTTTTAATGTTGTAAAGAGAAAATTATAATAAACAATCAAATAGTGTTTAATATTTTTGGTGTAAATTCTCAA
>OZ038518.1:18443334-18520834 GCA_964036315.1 Acanthosepion esculentum
GAGGAAGAAAACCAAGTGGAAAAGTACCTATCGAAACATGATTTCCCTATCATATACTTTCTAGTATAATTTTAGAAGTTTGTTCTCTTTTTAACTTGTGCCACAACTTTAAAGAACAACTTTGGTTAAATTATGCCAAAAGTTCAAAATAAAATCTTATTAAATTTCCCCAGGAATCAGTTTCTAAGTCTGCAGCTACGAAAGTTGGTTCTCTGTGTTGTGCCGAGACAATTTTTCTCACCAGAATCTGTCTTACCTGTCTAACATTCTTCTTTGCTTTGAATATTGCTGCCACATCTGGTCTGCTGCTTCTGCTATATATTTAGAGATTCTTGATAAAATCCAAAGAATCTGCAATGTTATTGTTCCTGACCTGGCATCTCGGCTTCAGTCCCTTCCTTACCACCATAATGTAGCTTATCAATGCCTTTTCTATAAATACTTTCATGGTAATTGTTCTGATGAACTTCCCCCTATGGTACTTAGACTTATGAATTTGAGTGCTGTACTAAATTGGCAGTTAGGTCTCATCATTTCACAGTTGAAATATTTAAATGTAACCCTAAATTCTAGGTTAACAGTTTCTTTTATCGCACTTTTTGCTTGTGGAACTCTCTTCCGGTTTCTTGCCTTCTAGTCAACTTTGATCTTCAAATATTTAAATGCAATGTCAATCTGTCATCTTAATTCTCGTTCTTTTATTGCCCTCTCTCCTTGATAGTAGTTTTTCTCATATTCTTGCATCATAATGGCTTTACTGACTTGCTTGGGTTGAAATGTTTAAAAAAAACAAACAACCTATACATGTGCAAATTAATTGAAACAATTGCTTTAGTTTACTTTCTTTCACCATATGCTCAGTTTTCGACACATTTGATTTTTTTTTTCTGGAAATATAAGATTAAAATGCATTTAATTTTCACACTATTTTTTATCATATTCGACAAACATATCTGAAAGAAAGGTTGCTGGCCAAATATACATTTATATATATATATATATATATATATATATATATATATATATATATATATATAACGTTTGCTTTCTGACCATGAGACCTGGGTTTGAATCTCACCATGGTCGATTTGTCAGGAAAGAGGTCGATCCCAGCATGCAACACCTTTGGAAAGTGGCTGAAAACTATACCACGGTTTCACCCGAGCGTTGTAGATGGAACTTTTGAGGGCCGTCGATAGCTATGCTAGCACGAAGGTACAAGTCTTCATAACCGTGGGTTTGAGCATGCTGGCCTTGTTAAAATTGTTGATCACTGTAGATAACACTCTGTCTCCCAGAAACTGTAATTAAGGTTTGCTCAGCATAGTTGCAGTATAAACCACAGGTTGGCTTGGTGGGTGTTGAGCAAACACAAATGTGCCTGAGAGAGTGTCTGCAATAGGGATTGGCTAGCCTCCCTAGTAGACGGGTATCCTTGAATACAAGGGGCCAGCTATGATATATATATATATATATACACACACACACACACACACACATACACTGACAATGCGCGTAGGTGAAACCTAGGTAGGTTTACTTGGCTCTTTAGGTTCATAGTTAGATTTGCTCTACTCAAAGTATTGAGCACTTTACATAATTACTTTTGCTTTACTCGTTTTGGAGGTTTTTTTTCTTTGGACTCTGAGCTGGGATTCTGGACGATTGTTTTCGCCTCAGTTTCATGTTCTTAGTTATTTCTTTTTTTATCCCTTATTTTTCCTCGGGTATTGGTTGGTTCAATTACAAGCCAAAACATCTAAGGTTTTTCCAAACGAGTATAACTCTTTATATATATATATTACAAAGAGTCAATCATACCTTGAATCAATCAGCAATATGTATGCGATTATTGGTGAAATCACTTCGCTAGTAGACATAAACATAAGCATTCCACTATTGATAATCCTCCGAATGATGAGATCCTAATAAATAAATAAAATGGATATGGTTTTTTTTATTTCTGCTAGTACTTTCATATTTCGGTTGGATAAGCAAATATAAATCGTCTCCCAGTTTTGATTCTGATGGATAATAAAGCCTGATGATGGAGTGCGTGAAGCATTCGAAAGTACTAGCAGAAATAAAAAAAAATACACCATGTCCATTTTATTTAATTATGAGGATCTCATCATTCGGAGGATTATCAGTAGTGGAATGCTTATGTTTATGTCCACTAGCGAAGTGATTTCGCCAATAATCGCATTCACATTACTGATTGATTCAAGGTATGATTGACTCTTTGTAATGTAAAAATATGCTGCCTATTTTATATATATATATATATATATATATATATATATATACACCTACACAAAAAAAAAAAAACTTACCTGATGCATTTTGTTCTGAGAGAGTTATTTTGCCTTGATAAAGTTCATCAAAAGACGAAAAGCATTGGTTAATATAAGTTTGCCTTTTGTCTTTATTCATATTGTCCTTTTATAGATATATTCTACCTGGAATTTTTACATACACACACTGTGTGTGTGTGTGTGTGTGTGTGTGTGTGTATATATATATATATATATATATATATATATATATAATACCCTACATTGATAGCACAACTCAGAGTTTCATGATGTCTGCAATCCTCAGGTGCCAATTTTTGTTTTTTAATATATTTAATAGCTCTGTTATATAACATTGAGCACTGATTTTTTTATGCTGTAGTGTGTGTGTGTGTGTGTGTATATATATATATATATATATGATTGTTCATAACCAATTTCGACTCTCACTCATCGAAGTGCAGTTGAAATGCACTGAAACAAAGTTGCATCTTTGTAGTGAGTAAAATGGTTTTGTCTATATGATAAAATTATAATAAATAATTATTGCTCTACTATCGGTATCGAGCCCTCTTTTGAATTAATGCTGTGAACGTTGGAATTTATATATTACTTTCGTTCTCATCGGATATATATATATATATATATATATATATATATATATATGAATGCTTGCTCATACATTTACCTATATTTATCCATTTGAGATATATAATCAATGTGTGCATTCTTTAGAAGTTCTGCTCAGTCATAGCAAGTTTATTCTGACTCACTTGTGGAGTCATTTGCCAAAGTAATTTGTATCTGTTCTCTTGCATTCTTTGTCAAATTCCTGCAAGTATGCATATTTAGGTATGGGACGTGTGAACCCGACCACTCATCATTGTCAGTGGAATGCAGGCGATAAGGAGAGAAGGCAAGTTGATTTTGTAATCAAGGAGAGACTCTTTGCAAATTTTCAGTACTTGCACCCCCCCGACCCCCCTCGACCCCCCCCCCCCCAAATCCCAAATGCTTCTCTTAATTCTTGTTTTTTTTTTCTTAGCAAAAATGCATTACTTCCGTTGTTGGGAGAAAAAATTTTCAAAAACCAAAAACAATGCTGTTATGATGGAAAAAAAAATTTTTGATAAATTTTCTTCCAGCCCTTTGTTTAGTTGAATAATTTCAAATGCTTCCACTTGTTCATGACCACTGACAATCCCTTTCTTCCTCATTTACAATGCATTTATATAGTGAAACACTGCTACAAAATAATAATTCTGCATATAATAGCCCTATTCTGCAATTAATGCTTGCCTTCATTCCTGACCACTGACAATCCCTTTCTTTCTCAATGACAATGCATTTCTATAGTGAAACACTGCTATTCAGATCCTAATGTCTTTCGCATTTAGAGATAAGTAATAGAGATATCTAAATTGAAGTCCTTAAAGAATCATTTCACTTTGCTTGTCTGTTGTCTTCTTCATTTATTAAAAGTCAGCAACTATTGGTGAGTAGAGTTTTTTTTTTTAAAGAAATAACTTGCATTTAAAGAAATAACTTGCATTTAAAATAATTTTTTTTTATATCCCATCATTGTTCCTACACTGTAAAAAAAAAAATAAATTGTTAGAAAAAAAAAAATTTTTTTGCTTCATTAAAATAAAATTATTTCTTTGAGAAAGATCGTAATTTTTTTCATGTTTCAAGATAAGTAATAAAAATATCCAAATTAAAGTCCTTCAACCTTTATTTTTCATTCAGGTTTCGTTCCCCCAGTTCAAGAAGTGCCTAAGTTTTGTTTATTTATTTTTATTTTTGTGCATGTGTGCTCCATTTATTAAAAGCCTGGTGTGAAGTAAGAATTTTATTTTAAGAAATGAATTGCTTTTATAATAAATATAATAGAAATGAACGCACCATCCCCCCAAAACTAATCAGTCATCCTAAATGGTGGAGAGCCATAACCCACCCTCTATTTCTGAAGGTTCGTAGCCCCCCCCCTGCATTATTAATCTCATTTCCATTTCCACTGCATTCTTTTTCGAGGCCCCTCAGTTGCTGTATCCTCATTGTTAATTTCACTTAAAGTTGTTTTCTGTTGCCATAGCAGGATATGACAACACAACTATCAAATTCAAATAGACTATTGTTCAGGGATCAGTCATTATCTTCAGTGGCAGGATAAACTTTCTGTACAAAGGATGTCACATGCAGAGAGATAAAGGTTTAGAAAGAAGGCAGGACACTAATGAATACCAAGTTCAAATACGTTTTATTTGGCTGCCATTAGTTGGCTTGCTACAGAACTATATGAACCAAATGTCATTGATATTGCTTTTGTAGTCATCCAGGTGATTGTGCTAAGGAACATCTAGTCTTTTTGAACAGATATTTCCATTATGTTTCGGTGATTTTTTTTTTTTTTTTTTTTTTTTTTTTTTTTTAAGAAAAAAAACATGTAACAGCCAGTATTTTCAAGGGAAATGTAGACAATTTACATAAGTGCATTAATGTATCAGGTTTAGCATAAGCTGAAGAGTTGATTAAAAACCAGCTGTGTATCCATATTTTTTTAGTCCAGACCTGTTCTGACTGCTGTGTAGGGGCTAATACTGATTATCACGTGAAAGTTTGTGAATCGGTGTATATTAAGTCCTATCAGCCGTCTCTGTGTAAGTTGAATGTGTGTTTTGTGGGCTTAAAGGTAATTAGTCTTTCATGGGTTTTTTTTTTTTTTCAGTTTGCATATGACATTAGTCTGGGGTTGTATACTTTTTTCTTTTTAATTGTAAGTTTTATTTATTTTTGTTTCTTTCTAATTAAGATATCCCCCTCCCCAAACTTTGAATTTCAGGTTCAGCTGTGATAAAGACCTGTCTAAAATACTTTTTCTTTTCTTTCAGTCAAATGAAAGGATTGTGAATCGTATCCAACATGTAAAGAAACTAATCAAGCGTTTTAAGAAAGAAAGAAGGTATGTTGATTATTATTATTTTTTTTTTTTCACTAAGTACTGCATATACTTGTGTATGAGGTCAGGTGTGAGTTTGAGGTCCAATGTCCTCTTGAGGCATGGAGCTTCCTTGAGGGGACATCAGTTCATTGTAACTGGTGGTAGTTGGGGGTCTGATGAGCAAAGGAAATTGTCAAACAGGAATGGGGAGTGGATTAATTACCAAAAAAACAATTAAAAAATTTGTATTACTTTCAGTAAATGAGATTAGCCAAGAATCATCTGCAGTCCAAAGTGAGGTTTGAACTAGTGGATAATTTTGTAAACCCTTCATAAGTAAACAAATCCATCGTCTTCAATGTAACTTTGGCCTGATTGACATAATGGAATAAATCCTCGCTAACAACTTTGCTAATGGCCATATCATATTGAAACAACTGTTCTCGTAAAATCACGAATGTTAATCAATGTTGAACCTTCGATAGATGACTGCTTGGATGCATGGGGAGTGTAATGGATAATGATTCCATTTGGAAATCAGTGTGCTGAGTTCCAATTCCAGTCGGGTTTTTTTCTATTCACTTATGTGCAAATACCCTTGGGAAAGATATGAACAGTGGAGTAGTATGGGTGGGACTAGAGAGGCGATTGCTCCAGGCACTAAATGTTTAGGTGCGCAAAAAAAAAAATTTATATAGAAAAAATGAGTATGAAACTATAATTTATAACAGTTGATGACTGAGGAGGAGGCACAATAGTTTGAATTGCCCCAGGGGCTCAAAAACCCCACCCTACACCCCTGGATATGAATCCACCTTTTCTCCTTCCTGCTATGGGTTAAATAGTAGGTCTTGTGTCAGTAAATCATCATTATTATTATTGCCAAAAAATTCTTATAATCTAAAAATATTTTCTGGCTTTAAATAACCCGCAGAAGGTTGATAAGCCATAAAAACACAGTAAACAAATAAGAAACGAAACGATGAGTAGAGAAATGATATCATGTGTGATGATGACACAAACCGAATCGAGCGTGGGAGGTGGCGCGTACGGAATTCGAGCGTGGGAGGGGGCACGTACGGAATTCGAGCGTGGGAGGTGATGCAAATGGTATCAAGCATTATGATGTTAGAAATGGTATTAGGCATAAAGAAACGGTAAAAATGATAAAAAATACAATAATACCTAAAGAAAGATAAAAAAAAAAAAATTTCAAAATTAATTACAGGACAACTTATGACCAAATTTATTTACAACCCCCCCCCACTTCACTTGTAACCAATTGATGAACTATAAAGCATTGTCAGCCGTTATTCATTTTTTTTTTTTATTTTTTATCTTCATCTTAATTTTAGTCACTTTACATTACAATTAGTTACCGACCGTAACATTCTATGACCATCAATAAACAGCATAGATTGCAACGAAGATTAAATTTCAGGGGAAACTTTGAGGTGAAGTCAATATGATTTTAATTTTGTTTCTAATTCTCAGGTTCCTGTTGAGTAAGTTGGATGAGCATGGGGACAATTACCGTGACACACCCGTTCCTGTCATGTGGGAGGTAAGCACCAATGAATTATCAACGATGTAAGGAGTAGAAATAACAGAGGCCTAAGGGTGGTGATCAGTTTTGAGAATAGTCTAATAATTTTTGGGATGTTTTACAAATATATAAATTGGCTGCTTGCAGCATAAATGCAACTGTAAGTCCTATGTTAAGAGTTTCTTCTCTTGTGTCTTGCTTGTGAAACTCTTTCAGCCTCTTGCTTCCCAGCCAACTTTGAACTTCAGTTAAGTTATATATATATATATATTGTGTATATTTAGGCAGCAATTTTCCATTAATGCATGTTTCATTAAATAATATAGACATGTTTTGTCTATTTATTTTAAGTAAGTTCCTTTCATATTGTCTGATAAGCTTAATCACATTATCCTTGTAAGACGAAAGGAAAACACCATATTGATACATGTTTAAATCCAATCTAAGCTTTCGGCTTACAAATGCTATTATAAAAGATGACAATTTTAATAAATCAAACAACACATATACAAAACCACAATAATGGCCCATATATATATATATATGTATAATGTGACTATAGCTATACTCGTGTCGAAAAACCTTCGAATTCTTGATTTAACAATAGCCAAATCAATCTCGAAGGGAAAAAAAGGTTTTAAAAAAGAAAGAGACAGGAACATGAAAGTCTGTCGAAAATAATCGCACAGATACAGGTTCAAGGCCCAAAGAAAAAACCCCGATACGAGTAAACAACTAACTAACTAAAGAGCTCGATACAAACGTAGAGCAGACCTAGTCAAACCTAATGAGCCAGAGAAACCTATCAAGGTTTCACTTAGGCAGATCGTCAGGGTCAGCTGGCCCTGACGATCTGCCTAAGTGAAACCTTGGTAGGTTTCTCTGGCTCATTAGGTTTGACTATATATATATATATATATATATATATATATATATATATATATATATATATATATATTTCATTAATGCATGTTTCATTAAATAATATAGACACGTTTTGTCTGTTTATTTTAAGTAAGTTCCTTTCGTATTGTCTGATAAGCTTAATCACATTATCGTTGAAAGACGAAAGGAAAACAAGCAGAGCTCATTCATCTGCACACTGGTAAAGTGATTCCACGTATTTAGTGTTTTATATTTTTTGGTACAGCCTCATTTCCTTTGGGGAATCCAAAAATGCTCAAAAAGGTCCTTCAGGTTTTCAACCTGGTAATGTTTGGAACTGCATTTCCTTAATATGACAGGCAACACAGAATGAAGGATCTTCCCCTTTATGCAGATATGAGCGTGTTTTGTTTGTGTGGCCTTTGTGGAATCAAACGAGGGCATATATATATATATATATATATATATATATATATATATATATATATATATATATATAAAAATAAATGGTGTGGGTGTGTGTATATGTATTAATAACAGCACTAAGAAATGGATCTGTGAAATTGAGAGGCTTAAAATAAAAATATGTCTAGATTATTCAACCACACACATACATACACTTTATTTTTATATATATATATATATAGGTTTTTATACGTTATTTTTATAGATATAATTTAAGTAAATGCTCTGTTTTTTAGTTAAACGGTATTAATTACATTCGCAGTTCTGAATGTTTTTGTAGAAAACATGTGCTCTCCAACAGGAATCAAACCTGTAACCCTTATGGGGTTCGTCATTTGACCTGACGTGCTGTTAGCCATTCAGCTACAGAAAACATTCAGGCCGGTAAATGTAATTAATACTGTTTAATTAAAAAGCTGAGCATTTACTTAAATAAATTATATCTATAAACAGTAAATATATTAAATAATTTTTGAACTTCATCTATTTCATAATATATATATATATATATAATACACAATAAAATCCCAAATCACCTCATATGGGGATATAAGCTTATTTCAACAGATAAAAATATAATTTGTAAGTTTTATTCAACCCCAATATAGACTGAGTTTGTATTTATTCCACAGTTAGATTTATTTTTTCCAACACAAACTCAGGCTATACCAGGGTTGATAAGACTGATGAAATATTTTTTTTGAAATATGTTTATTCCCCATATTAAGTGATTTTTGATTTTATTGTGTATAAATTTTTTTCTCTGTAATAATAAATACATTGAGCTCTTTTTGTGGATCAGTTTTAATATTTTATATTACTAGGATCCACTTGGATTATATATTAACAGATTTGTTATCTTTACTATATATATATATATATATATATAAAGTGGACATTGAAGTCAACACTTAGAGGCGACAGGCTGTTTCATACTAGACGCAATTATCAGGCCTAGCATAAAACAGCCTGTCGCCTCTAAGTGTTGACTTCAATGTTCACTTTTATATTTACACATGCTTTATCTCTGATATTGAGTACTTTATCCCATAAATATAGCACACCTTAAGAGTATATTTCTTCATATATATATATATATATATATATATATATATATATGTTATTTTTAATCTGACAATTTTAATACTTCATGTGTTAAATGATTAAAAAAATGAATTAACCCAAGCTTTTTTTTTTTTTTAAGCTAATACTTGAGCCAACCCTGGTTATTAAATCTAAAAAGCCATATCTTTGTATTAGCTGAACTATGACTCTTTATGCCATTTTCTGTTTATTAGGAGGATCAGATTTATCACTTGAACCGGCGCACACACAGAAGTCCCCTGAATGATAGTGAGGAGGGTGCAGCCACCACTTCCAAATCAACTTTGGCCTACAGCAGTTTGTTGGACATGACAGGAGAAGGCCCTTTATCGTCGGCTATGGCGAAATTACGTAAGATGAAGGCCGAGAAAAAGGACAGCACTTGCATTAGTGACTCTGATGACCGTATTCCTCGTCAAAATGCATTCTTGACCTTTAGGGAACATCAAAAGGAGGTCATCCGTGATGAATATTATCAGGTAAGGTGGTCACTCAACATTTTCTCATTTTTTTGTTATTTTAAAATTTAAAACAAAAGATGTGAACTGAGCTGGTATCTTGGCTTCAGTCCGTTTCCTGCCACTGTAATGTAGCTTCCCTGTGCCTTTTCTATAAATACATTCATGGTAATTGTTCTGATGAACTTTACTCTATGGGAATTGTAATAATTGTAAATATTCATGGGGTTTCATTTTTAAAAGTTGTTAATTTTATCCCCCCTCCCAGACAAATTGTACAGATGGGAACTAGTTAGGACTGCATAGAGACTCTGTGGTATTATGGTGACTGTTATAAGAATGGTAAGTAAGAATGTGTTGTTTTGGTGTAAGGAATATGTTTGGCTATATCATACTAGCTAAGTTTAAGATAAGACAGACTGATGACCAGACTTCCCCATACCCTACTTTTGTTCTTGTGCCACATTGTTGTATTAAAACAAAATATTGCTTTCATCTTTGGTACCCACTCCCTGACAGATAAATTGTACATAAGAGGACTAGTTAGGACTTCATAGAGACTCTGAGGTATTATGGTGGCTGTAGTAAGAATGGTAAGTAAGAATGTGTTGTTTTGATGTAAGGAATACTGTTGTATCTTTGGGTCAGTAATCGTGGCTAGCTAAGTTTAAGATGAAACAGATTGAAGACCAGCCTTCCCCTATCCCTCTTTCTGGCTTTGTGCCAGTTTATTTTTATTTTTTATTAAAACAAAATAAATATTTCTTTCCTCTATGGTAAATTAAGGATTGTGTTTTTTTTATTACTAACAATATTTTTAGTTTGTTGTATATAAAATTGTAATCATTGTAAATATTCATGGGGGTTTCATTTTTAAATATTATCATTTTTATTTCCCATCCTCCACAGGTAAATTGTACATGTGTGAGCGAGTTAGGACTTTGTAGAGACTCTGAGGTATTATGGTGGCTGTAGTAAGAATAGTAAAAATGTGTTGTTTTGATGTAAGGAACGCTGTAGTATTTTGGGGTCAGTAATTGTGACTAGCTAACTTTAAGATACACCAGCCTTCTCCTATCCCTCTTTCTGGCCCTGTGCCACATCTTTTTTTTTTATTTTTTTATTTTTTTAAATTAAAACAAAATAAATATTACTTTCCTCTATGGTACCTAGATTTTAGGAATTTAAGTATAGTACTAGATTGTCGGCAAGGTCTCACCTTTTTACAGTTGAAATGGCTCAGATCAATGGTTAAAAATGGTTTCAAGTAGATGAAGACTGTGGGTCTTAAGGAATATATTTCATCAGATCCAATAGACTTCATTTATAGATGGTTTCATTGGAACTGATGTTAAGTCTTCTGCTCGAGAAGTTGGTTCACCGTGTTGTGCTAAAAGATTTTTCTCACCAGTACCTGTCTTACACATATATAAGTCTAACACTCATTGTCATAGCTGGGGGGGTCATACTGGGGACATGCACATACTCACTGTAAAATACTTCTGTGGCATGCGTCTCAAATAGCCTATGAAAAATAACTAGGAAAATCCTGATTTTAAATCCCCGCTGCCTATCTGTCATATCCAAACAAGTAGAGTTCTAAGCTGAAAATGGGTGAAGGCGGACAACTGGTGCCTCATAACCAGCTGCTTCAGGAAGATGGAGCTCGACAACCCAGGAAGGCAGTCCATCCAGGGGAAGGAAAATCCTGATTTTAAACTTCTGCTGCCTTGCTGTCATATCCAAACAAGGAAAAAGGCTATGAAAGTAAATCCAAACAGAAAACCCTAAGGTGGTTGGCTGTCAAAACTGACAACTTTCTGGCAACTCCTACATCCAAACCATCTCCATCTTGTCGGTCGAGATGGGGGGGGGGCTATGTAGTCTTGGCAGTGCACAACTTCCATAGAACTAAGGCCCTTTTGAGTAGATTGAACATATCCCCGTCAGTGGTATTGGGCATTATCTCTAACTTAGATCACCACAAGGCTACTGGTGGAGATGGGATACCAGCCATTGTCCTGAAGAAATGCACGCCTGAATTGGCGCCTGCCCTCTCTAAATTATACAACTACTACCTCAAGGATTCTTGTTTTCCTGACTGTTGGAAGTCTTCATTCATTGTTCCTGTCTTTAAGAACTCTGGTGACCCCTCCGACCCTTCTAATTACCGTCCTATCAGTCTCCTACCCCTCTTCGGCAAAGTCTTCGAAGCCCTTATCAACACCAAAGTGATTAATCATCTTATATCCCATGCTCTGCTCTCAGACAAGCAATATGGTTTCCGCTTTGCCTGATCTACAGCCAATGTGCTTACGGCCATCACTGAATTTGTCTACGAAGCTATACATAATAACGGTGAAGCTCGTACCGTGGCCCTAGACATCTCCAAAGTGATTGATAGGGTTTGGCATGCCGGCCTTCTTCGCAAGCTTCAGGGTTATGGTATTACAGGTCGATTGTTTGACCTAATACAATCATTCCTGTCAAACCGTGAATTGAAGGTCGTTCTCAACGGATTCATCTCCAGCTCCTATCCCACTAATGCAGGTGTTCCTCAAGGCTCCATCCTAGGCCCTGCTCTGTTCCTTATATTCATAAATGATCTTCCTGATGCCATAGATTCCCAAGTGGGCATCTATGTGGATGACACCACAATTTACTCCTGCCTCAAAAACAAATCTAGTGATGCTGACAAAGTTAACCTGGCAGTTTGACTCGAAAAGGACCTACAATCGGTTGTGAACTGGGGCAAGAATTGGTTGGTTAACTTTAACGCCTCTAAAACAAAACTGCTCTCTATTAACCACCACAGGGATCCATCCCTGCATCCCATTAGAATGTCTGAAGCCCAACTTCTTGAGAGCTCCTCTCTGCGGCTGCTCGGTCTCACGCCGTCCGCTGACCTGAGATGGAACAAATACATTGAGTCAATTGCTTCATCCACTGCAAGGAAAGTTGACTCTCTGTGTCGGGCCAGGAAATTTTTCTCCTCGGAATCGATCCTCCAAATCTATAAATCGACCATTCGCCCTTGCATGGAGTATTGCTGCCATATATGGTCTGGAGCCCCTGCTGTTTGCTTCAGGGTTCTTGATAAGATCCAGAGACGGATATGCAATGTAATTGGCCCTGATCTGTCATCTCGTCTGCAGTCGCTCTCTCACAGACGCGCTGTTGCCTCGCTCTGTCTTTTTTACAAATACTTTGACGGTAATTGCTCCAAGGAGCTGCTTTTGCTGGTTCCCAGGCCTCATGAATTTAAGCGTCCTACGAGGCTGGCATCCCGTTCCCACCCCTTCACTGTTGAAACTGTTAGATGTAGATGTCTCTTCTACTCCAATAGCTTCATGTCTCGCACATCTCGCCTGTGGAACTCCCTTCCTTATTCCTGTTTCCCTGACAAATACAATCTTCAACTATTTAAGTGTAACGTCAATCGACATCTCCAGTTGCCTTGATCTATCCACTTCACTTCTCCACATCCTTTTCACCTTTCATTCCTATCTGCTCTCGCTCCAAATCTTCTGTAACCCCCTTGCCTTGATCGATCCACTATCTTTCTCCACATCCTCTCCTTTACCACTCCTATCTGCTCTTCCTCCAAACCTTCTGTAACCCCTTGCGTGCTAGTGGCTTCCAGCCTTGCTTGGGGTGAAAAGCTTTAAAAAAAAATATACCATCGCCTAGGCCTGCACCCTGGAGAGATCATTGCTCTTTGTTCCTCCATGTTGCACACTGCTCATGAATGTTTACACTGTAACAGCAGCAATAAAACTGGTTCACACAAGTTTTATTGCTGCTGTTACAGTGTAAACATGGCCGCAATAGTTCGAAATATAAGCATGCACGAGCAGAATGCAGTGTGACAAACCTAAAGATATATTATGATGAAAGTGCAGATAATTTTTGACTTACCCTCATATATATATATATATATATATATATATATATATATATATATATATAAAATCAGATATTGCTAATTTTTCATGACTTAAGTTTCATGGAGTCTCTGTCTTGCATCCTTCAAGTGGTTCAGGGACAAGATACTCAACTTTCTATTTAAATATAGTGAAACCTCTGTGCAACAAATTGAGTGTCCACATGAAACTTTAAGTCCCCAGAAAGCAGCCATATTTGGGTGTCTTTCATTTATATATTTCTCATATATATATATATATGTTATAATTTTATCATATGGACAAAACCATTTTACTCACTACAAACTTGGTTGTTTTAATACCAGAAATACTTTGTAAAAAAATTATTACCAGCAATAAAAATCTTGTCGGCATTAAATGACCCATTGAGGTGTTGATATGCCGTAAAACAAACTAAACTGAACTATTTATTTATTAGAGGAAGTCAAGAGTGTATACAGCAATAGTTGTGTGAAGGGAATAATTGTCCATTTGACATACCTTTTTTTTTTCCTTTGCAGTCACAAATGTTAAACATTGCTACTTGATTATTGTGCGGTTGTTTAGTCAGCTTAATATGTAAAGCTTCCTGGCTATCTGATGAATTGAAATTGTTTGTTGCTGGATAGAGTGAGAGTTAAAAACGGGTGCCACATGGTGACGTTAAAAAGTGGGGTGTGAAAAGCTTCTCAACCTGACATCCTAAATAATTTTTTTTTTTTTTTTTTTTTTTAGGTTGTATTGGAAAATTTTCCTCACCCTCTCATATAAAACGTGAATTAGGGTTATAACCCCCGAGTTCTATAACTTATCTTTTTTCTTTTATTATTAAAGCAACATTGTGAAGAAATTCCCCACCATGAATTGACAAAACGGTTGACCAATCAGTGGGAAAGTTTGACACCCGAGAAGAAACAGGTACGTTATATTTATGGCTTTTCTGTCTTGAATACGCTGAGGTTTTTTCAGTTTGTCGTTACACTTTTGTCACCATGCTCAAAGCCTACACAGTGGGAAGAGAATCAGGACAGTGTTTTTAGTTTCGTGGGTGGGGTTGAAACTGATTTGACTTATACTAAGGAGTCTCTTGCCTGGCTGTAAAGTTTCTGAGGCCAACCGAAGAGAATGTTTGATGAATGGATTGATTTTTTTTTATCAACCCTTTGCAGGTTTATACTTTTTTTTTTTTTTTTTAGATAATAATGATTTAGTGATACTAGTCTTACTAATTAACCCATAGCTTTGGGGGGGGGAAGTGGTGTATTCATATCTAAACAGAATTTGATAAACAAAAAATGATGTGGATATAAAGTGGGGGGATCAATTTTATTTTAAAATCATATATAAACTGATCCCTCATTTTGTGGCCACGGTAGTTTCTATATCAGAGAATGTAAATAAATCTAAAAGACATGCCTGTGTAGCTAATCAGTATTTCAATGATTGATTTGTTTTCTACGGCATATCAACAAACAAGAAATTATATTGTGGATATAAAGTGGGGGATCAATTCTGTATTACAATCAATATATAAACTGATCCCTCACTTTGAGGCCGCGTTAGTTTCTATACATTTCTATTCCAGAGAATGTAAATAAATCTAAAAGACATGCCTGTGTAGCTAATCAGGATTTCATTAATTGATTGATTCGTTTTCTATGGCTTATCAATAAACAAGAAATTATAATGGGAATATAAAGTGGGGGATCAATTCTATACTACAATCAATATATAAACTGATCCCTCACTTTGAGTTCACGGTACTTTCTATACATTTCTATTCCAGAGAATACTATGGGTTAATTTGTAAGACTTGTATCACAGAACTATTATTATCTAAAAAAAAAATAAAAATAAAATTCTGAAAATATTTTTGGTCTTTAAATAATCTGCAAAGGGTTGATAAGCTGTAGAAAATGAATGAATGAATCAATTTTTGAAGTAACGGTGAATTTGAAAGGATTGCAATCATTAAATATTCACTGATTTTTCTTTTGTTTTTATTTATTTACTTTTAGAAATTGGTTTTGAAAATTCTTTTTCAGGTCTACTATGACATGTATGATCCGCTAAAGGACCAATCGTCCAAGAAGTTCCTCAATCAAGAAACAAGTGAGGAATTGGCCAGGAAGCAATCTGAAGAAGCAGCTGTAGCGGCTGCCAATATTTTGACCGATTCCGTTGCCATCAAAGAGGAAAGAATGGACACATAAGCAGCTGTGAGGCCTTATTCATCGGAAAAACAAGAAAACATCCCAAAAGTGACAGTTTAACCAGCTAGAGATTTTATTTCTGGACTCCTAAAGATTTTGTTTTTACTTTTGGGAATTTGGCAAAAACAAATGTTTAAAAATCACTTGGATGCAATGTTCGCTTTTTTATTTTTTATTAAAAAAAGAAAAAAAAATTAAAAAAAAAAAAAAAAAAAAAAAATTAAAAAAAAAAACACTTTGCTTTTCAAGATGGATAATCTCCAACATGCGAGTCCGGGTTTACAAGCAACATCTTCTTCAAAATCACGACTCATAAACTATTGTATTTATTTATTCTTTTTACAAAATACAAGTTTTTTTGTCTTCACCCTCAAAAATCAGTATTTGTAGTGAAAGTTAAAAAAAAAAATAAAAATAAATTATAAATATGAGGCCAACTAAAAAAATACAAAAAAAAAACTCATAATATGAGCTCAAGTAAAAAAAAAAAAAAGGAAAAACGTCTGCTCCTTTCACCAGACATAAATTGGAGTGGAAAATAGGCTAAACTGCTCATCTTATCTCTTTTTTATCATCGGATAAGATATACCTGCATAAACTTTAAGAGTCTTTTTTTCTCCAGAAACCATTTTTTTATGTTATATATATATATATATATATATATATATATATATATATATATATATATATATATATATAAATTATTTTTAGATGGTGTATCTGTAAAGAAACAAAATGAATACAAAGATGAATAACTATTCTTAGCCAACGCATTTCGTCCACAGAGGACAAAACACATTGGCTGAGAATAGTTTTTCCTATTGTCTTTTTACTCATATATATATATATATATATTAATTGGTGCAGTATGTATAATATTATAAAGTAGTAATCATCCCAAAGAATTGATCAGTAAAGTTAATGTAATTAATGTCGAAATCACTTCGCTGAAAGATCATTAAAATCTTAACTTACTGACAACTCTTTGAATGACGTGATCCTTATGTTTAGAATTATGCGATGGGTTAGATATTGTGTGACAAGTACTTTCGAAGAAATTCGCTTCTTTCATCGTTAGGTATTCATGTTGCTTGCATTTCAGGCAAATTTCCAAGACGAAAATGAATGTATTGCAAACTAAAAGATGCCTTTTTTTTTAAGTCTGCTATTTATTAATGGTAGAAATTTGGAATGTATGGTGTCGCAACGCTAGAGTTGTATTTTGAATATATCAAGTGAGAAAAAAAAAATGTTATTTTTTGACAATGAAGGAGTGAATTTCTTCGAAAGTACTTGTAACAGAACATCTGATCCGTCGCATAATTTTAGCCATGAGGACCACGTCATTCAGTGGCTTGTGAGTAAGTTAATATTTTGTCGATCTGTTAGCAAAGTGATTTCAACATTAATTACATTAATTTATTAATTCTTTGGACGATTACACACACACACACACACACACACACATGGGAGAAAGAACAGATGAAGTAAAAATTTCACCGTTCGTAGCATTTACTTTTAAAAAAGTGCTCAATAAAAAGTAGAGCAAGATATTGTTTTTATTATAAGAAATTCGAACAAAAACATTGTTGAAATCGCTACACAACAGCTTTCATGTTTCATTATAATGTTGTACCTCTTCAGGCAATGGTGACTAAATGATTCTTAAGCAATTTTCAAAAGCAAAGCGTTACCTCTTTTCCAAATGATCAAATGGCGCGTCGGGGGGGGGGGGGGTTGGTGAGAAAACACACGGTCAGAATTTCAAATAGACTTGTGGGTTTGTCTTGATCAGCCAATTAAATGTCAGATCTACGCTAAATAGAAAATTAAGCTCGGTGGGTGAGGAGTGGGGAGGAGTTATTTTTTTAATGACCTGATACACTGGAACTTAGGTCATCATTGACACTTGCGGAAAACATGTAAGCAACAAATGTATTGCGATTGTAGACAAATATGCTGTTCAATTTTTCAAAGGGCGCTGGGGAGAGGGGTAACACACGTAAAGTTAATTTCAACAGAAAACAGTGTTTTTTAAATAAAATTTCCAGATTCAGGAAGCTTCTTAAAGAAACCTGTAGATAAAATTAAAAATGTGGAATTTCTATATAAGATATTAATGACAGTAATTGGACAGCATTACATAGCAAAATACTAATTCTGAGTAAATGAAATAAGATAATTACACAGAGAGGGTGACCCATTATTTATTAATAAATTATGGCCATAACAAATGGTACTAACTAATTTTTTTAATTACCATTGCCTGAAGAACTACAATCAAAGTATTGAAACATGAAAGCTTTTATGTAGCGATTTCAATGTTTTTTTATTATCTTTTATTATATATATATATATATATATATATATATATAAAAAAATTAGTAATGGATTTTTTTTAAGCTGACAGATTTAATAACTTTAAGCATTATTTTTAGTGGATACTTGTTTCGAGTAGACACTCTATTTATTTATTGAAGAGTAGATTTATTTATTTCCATCTACTGGACCAAATATTCAAGAAAACTTATCAAAAGATTCAAACCTGTAACCTCTGGGAAGATTTCTTGAATATTCAGGCTTGTAGACAAGAATAAATAAATATACCGTTAAATAACTAAACCGAGAATCTCCTCAAATACAAATGTCCACTAAAAATAAAGTTTAATAAAATCTGTCGGATTGATAAATTAGAAATTTCATCAGTTCTTTAGGCATTGCATTGGTTACCTTTGAATTCAAAACTGAGCAGATTTGAAATTTTCTCAATTATTTGGGCTTAGATGAAAAAAAAATAGATATAGTGCTAAATAAATAGACTCAAATATGAGTATCCACTAAAAATAACATCTAAATGATTTTATATATATATATAATATATATATATATATATATATATAAAAATAAATAAATAAGCACACAGTGAGTGCTGGTGGTAATAAAAGACTACTCGATGTAAAATAACAGCTAAAATTTGTATCAATAATAAATGTACTTCCCCACCCTCCATTTGCTATAACTTCATTATTATTAGTTATATATAATATATATATATATATATATATATATATATATAATATAAAAAATGATATGCTACAAAGCAAGGGCATGAAATTAAGTGTGGGTCATTTCCTGTAAAGTTGAGATCCACCTTAAACAAATTCAGACCATTGGCTCCTTTTCTACTCAGATTTTCTTTCCCCTCCAGCCAACTCCTGCAAAGCCAAATGGTGAGAGGGAATTGATGGCAGGAAAAGGTTTTGGTGAAACTGGTTGCTTCTCGTCCAGAACCTGCACGTTGGTGGGGAATTTAGTCATCAACGCCATCATCACAAGGGAAATAAAGAAATTAAATTCTTTATATATCTATATATTAGACAGACAGACAAACTTTGTCTCCTTATTTTCAATAGGATCCTCTTATATTCATGTACAAGCTTCTTAGTAGCTTTATTCAAAGAGAGAAACTTATGTTGATATATATTCATTTATTCTAAGTACTTTGACATTAGCATATTTTGTTAGCATCAGGGTGTTTTTTTTCTAAGACAAAATTGTGTTCATCTAAAAGTTAAATTTTTATTTATTTATTTTTTTTAACTGAAAAGAAAAACGCTATGGTTATGTACTTTGTGGTTTAAATTTCCCAATGCAAAACATCAGGGGAGTTAACTAGGATTGAAATGTCATATATATATATATATATATATATATATATATATATATATATAGCATAATGAGAAGCCACGTATACTTTCTTAATATGTATATATAGAAAAAACAACTGAAAAGTTGCAAATTAAAAAAATGAATTTTTTGTTTTTCATGTGATGTTCGCATCTCACGATGAACGCTACTTGTAAACAAACCTCTAAAACAGTTATTTCTGATGAAAGATCGGGGTCAATCTGAAATATCAAATATATATATATATATATATATATATATAAAAAATATAAATAAATACTTTCACAAAAAAAACATTCATTTATTTTTAATTTGCAACTTTTTAGTTGTTTTTTTTTCTCTATCTATCTATCTATCAATTAATTAATTAGGACTTCTCAGTTGTAATGAGTTGATTAATTGATAGACCGTAGTGGGGATTTGATATATGATAGGACACTAACCAGCTGAAATTGAAAATTCACAAGCTGATCCTAGCCAACGACACAACAAAATAGAACTTCCCAGAATAAATGGTAACTACAAACCAGCATGGATGTTTGGAACTATACAAATACTTCACCCTAACTTCCCTCTTCGTCCTATTGTATCCCAGATCTTAAATATGCTAAAACCTAATAATGAAACCATAGCCTCACTTGATGTTGACTGTTTATTTACCAATGTTCAAGTTAGAGAAAGGAATGATATACCATATTTTCTGGCCTACAAGACGCTGCAGCTTGGAAGATGCACTGTAATGTTGGGAAGAAATTTTTAAGAAAAAAAAAGTCATTCTCATACGACAACACATTCACCATGCGCCTCTCACATACTGGCACCATTTACATTAATCATTCATCTGATTTTGTACGGCAATGACATACTAGTCAAGAGCGAAAAGGCTCCTGCTGCTGCTAGTAAACAGAGATGTTTAAGTTTGTGGCTTGGCTCCAGGAAGGTTTATAGTCTTGGAAATACTTGTAACATGAAGTTACATCATATAAAAGACTGAATTAGCTAACATTATAATGTAATGACTCAACATACAAATCCACGTCCCTATCAGTTGAGCCAATTAGGTGGCTGTCTAAGCTTGCTTGAGCCTGGGCATTGTCTTACATTTGTCTTGGAAGACGCACACATTTTTTTTTTTAGGGTAAAAAAAGTGTATCTTGTAAGCTGGGAAATACGGTAATTATAAAGAATATTTACAGCAATCCATCTCTCCCTCCATTAAATATGAAACCTCATATATATATATATATATATATATATATATATATATATATATATATGTCATTCACAGACAGTACTGTTTCGCTGTATCACAGCTCCTCAGTGCGACTAGACTTCCGAATGCCTCAAGCCAGGATTGAAACACAACTAACTTGGTGTCAGCCAGAACTATCTTCACTCGGTAGAGTTACACGACTAAATCTAGCGTATTGTTTTAACAAATGTAAACAAATGCCAATCAGCCAAAGTGCTCCATTCATTTTACTGAAGAGCTTTGCATTAGTGCAGGTGGCTGTTGTTTATAGAATTAGCTTATCACTCAACAGCGCTCAATTGCAATGTATTTTCAAGAGCTAAATTATGTCATTCGCAGACATATATATATGCCCATTTCATTAAAAACAACTGACAGGGTGCTTTTATTTAGTCTTTTATACAATTTCTCATGCGATCTAATAAAGTTTTTCTTTTCGGATGATAAATGATATAAAAACTGTCCGAATGTTCTTTTTATCCGAGCGCTTTCGACTATACATTTAGCCATTTTCAAGGATTATATTTTAACTGTTAGAATTAGAAATAGTTTGTTATATGTATGTTTTATAAAATGTTTCATTTTTTTTTTGTTTCAAATTTCTATTTCTAATTCTAACAGTTAAAATATAATCCTTGAAAATGGCTAAATGTATAGCCGAAAGCGCTTGGATAAAAAGAACATTCGGACAGTTTTTATGTAATTTATCATCCAAAAAGAAAAACATTATTAGATCGCATGAGAAATTGTATAAAAAACTAAATAAAAGCACATTGTCGTTTTTAATGAAATGTGCATGAAAGAAGGATTGCTGCCTCAATTTACAAATACATACATATACATATATATATATATATATATATCTGAAATGAAGGTGTTAAGCTTAATATCACTAGACATTAAAATACTGAAGCAAAGAATGAAAAGGGAAGCAACTGGGAGAAAAAAAAAACTGCGTGAGTGTCTGTTGGAGCTCACTGTCGTTTGTCTCTAGCTCCAATTCCCCCCACCTCACACTCATTTCCTTTTTCATTACATATTCTCTGTTTTTTAATGACATTAAAATCTCCCGTAGAAGCCTGAAGAGTGGGAGCGAAACCGGTTGCTTCCCTTTTTATTCTTTGCTTTAGTATTTTAATATGTCTAGTAATATTAAGCTTAACACCTTCATTTCAATATTATAAAATTTTGTACCTACAAAAATATCTTTTTATATATATATATATATATATATACACACACACACACACACACACACACACACACACACACACACACACACACACACACACACACACACACAGGGTGACTCAAAGGTTACCAAGGTATTTCAAAATTCAATAACTCCTTTGCCTTTATTTTTTAATTTTAATTCACAATACCATAGTTTTATATAGAATAGATCTGGAAAATAAGTTTACATTAGTTGAGAAAGATGACACCTTTTAAGAGGTATCTATTTTCAGCTTCACATGAATGTGCTCTTTCTAAGGCCATTTCAACCACTGCCCAGATTAGATTGTTCTAGTTCCATGTGCCATGCCTCTTCCGGATGTTTCAGTTATCTCCCTTTAACTCAACTCTCCAAGTTTTTGTTCAACCTTGCAGTCACCTGGTATTAAATGCTCATCTGTTTGGGTCAAGTCACTAGGTCAAACCATCGCTTTCATCCACTGGGCCATGCGTCCTTGTGGACATCAGTGTATGAATTTTGGGGACTTATAAGCTTAATGTCTCCGTAACCATTTTTACCAGAGCTCGTATTGCAATTTTGTTGTTATTGCTTTTCTCTAGTATTCTGTATGACTGGTTCCCATATTGTATTCATTTCTATGCTTGGCCGGCTCAGGAGATTTTTGTGGCTCAGCATATGCACTGATTCCTTAAGTTTTTGTATTTTCCAGTGAATATGGCAATAAAGATGAGGACAATAGTCTGAACAATGTAAAAAATTACAATACCTCATAAAAGTGAACATTGAAGTCTACACTCAGAGGCGACAGACTGATACATGCTAGACACAATCATCAGGCCACATGTTGGTTTTTTTATCGACTATTTATATGTATGGGTCAGTGTGTATTGTGGGTAGTCCATTCTAATGGTTATTTTGGTGGGAGTGGTCTATTTATTTATTTGGATTAATTTATTTATTTTTGTTTATTTTTATTTTATATATTTTTATTTATTCTTTTTGGTTTTTAATTTTTAAGTAATGTAGTAAAAAGTTCAAGATGAGTTCTGATTGTTTATTTAGTAGTTTGTTTTCGTCTGGGAAGATAATTATAGCTATTTTTTTGTCCAATTTTTGGATTGATTGTTGTCTATTTTAATGGTTATTTTGGCGGGAATGGTTTGTTAATTTGTTTATTAGTTACTTTATTTATTTATTTGGATTGATTATTTTTACTTTTTGCTTATTTATTCTTTTCAGTCTATTTTAACGGTTATTTTGGTGGGAATGGTTTGTTTATTTGAGAAAAAAACAACACGTGGCCTGGTGATTGTATCTGGCATGAAACATTCTGTCACCTCTGAGTGTTGACTTTAATGTGCACTTTTATATTTACATATGCTATATCTCTGATATTGAGCACTTTATCCCATGAATATAGCATACCTTAAAACTATATTTCTTTATATATATATATATATATATATATATATATATATATATATATATAATTTCTCATATTTAACAAGAAGACTCACGCTACATCTTTCTGACCGTAGTTCAATTAGATCTTATTTAAAGACTCATGGAGACCTACCGGATCCTATTTGCAACATACTTGTTGATAATACAAATATTGTAGTATCATTTGCATTTAAAAAAAGGCTAAAAATAATAGAAACATCATTAATAACCCCCCCCCCAAAAAAAAACAGTAATACCAACTATGACCATGGATACAATCTGTTGACTGTTTTGAAAATAAAACATTCTATAATAGTAAATACATACACACAACAATCTATTTCCAGTTAACAGTTAATATATTTCATCCTTGAAAATGGCTAAATGTATAGCCGAAAGCGCTCGGAAAGATATAACATTCGGACAGATTTTGTATAATTTATCTAATCAAGAGAAAAAAAAATATACGATCGTACGAGAAATGATATAAAAAAACTTAATCAAAGCACCTTGTCTGTCATATTTAATGAAGCTCACACACACACACACACACACACACACACACACACACACATACGGACAATTGTAGTGAAAATTAGACTGAAAATTAATGTTTGTTTTTTGTGAAACACGTTTTTTTTCTGTTCTTTGTTCATATGTAACTTTCCTTTTTGAAGAGGCTAACTGTTTAGTCGTATTTCAGTTGCGTCCCTTTGATTAGGTAACATTTGTAACTAGACTCATAACGAAAGTTGATTATTAAAATGCAGTTTAGAAGATTGAGTATGTTGCATGTTAGAGATTGTCTATTGGACGAGTTGGTAAGAGTTCAGAGATTGTACTTGCGTGAAATGTTGTAAAGTTCTTTAACGTCTGACTGCGTTACTCAAGACGGGAGTTCCTTGAGAGTCACATTTTGGCAGTGGTGTTGAGTGACGAAGAGAAGTTAGGTTCGAGAGTCCGCGTCGAAAAAGAATTCTTCTGAGAAAGAATCACACGTGTTAGGCTTTATACCATGTTCGATCACGTGAGAGGCTCCGGGAAGAAATGCGCCAAAAATTGCTTGTGCACATGCGGGTGACTAGATTGGTGGAGAAGGACCAATTAGTGAGCTAGATTGACGGTGATTAACCAATGAATGCCTGTTGATTATTTGTAAGCATGATGTTGGTAATAATGTAACAGGAAGAGTGCATTTCCTAGCAGAAGGTAAACTGGTTGTCGTAGACGAGTCCACGAGATAGTTAAACAGCCTCGTCTCGAGAAGGGTCGGAGATTACGATGGAAATTCTAGTAAACATATTTTCAATTTTTCCAACGTCACTCTGACAGATTGAAATTAAGGTTCTCTCTCGTAGTTTGGATTTTTTGCATTCCACCTTCTAAAATTTGTAAGGAACAGGTTTTCTCTGAGTTTGAGATTATGTAATTTTCAATGAATTAAACATGTTCCTTCTGATAAGTGTTCTGCTATTAAGGCGAGACTTCTTGAATTGTCTAATGAATATACTTCGCTCATTGCTGAGCGGGATTTTCTTGCTTGGCAAAGCGTTCATTTTCAGACTATAAAATCGTTAAAGTTGTAGGCGGACCGTGGGGGTGAGGATGTGAAGAGATATCAGAAGGTTAAACTTTCCTGCTGGCGGGTCCAGCTACATGAGAATGTTGGACTTTAATTAAGTCCAAAGAAGACAAAGAAAACAAACAAGACCGATATATATGGGTAAACAAATATATATTAATAACAAAACAAGTTAAGCAAAGACATGGACTGTTACATAGAGTTTGTATGGAGAAATTATGTGTGTGTGTTGTGAGTGTTCGTACGTACGTGTATTGTTCTTAGCGCGTTCCTAGAATTTGGGAAACGCTGTATCTGTGAGAGGTCACATATTGTCCTAAGTGGAAAAAAGAGAGATTTTACCTCATCTCCGCGCGAGGTAGCGGCCCAAGGCCCAAGTCGAAAAAGATAGATTTTACCTCATCTCCACGCGAGGTGGGGGCCTGAGGAGAGAGAGAAAAAAAGAAAAGGGTCAGCTAGTATTTATACTCAGGGGAGAGAGACCCCTGTTGAAGGATTAAGGAACTGAGGAGGAGCTAACCCCGACAAAGTCAAGAAACGATGTGTATATTACTGTAGGGGACCGTGTGTGTTTGCGTGTTGTTGTACTAGAAACACGCGTGTAACTCCTGGTAGAATATTAAAAGATCCAACTACAAGAAAATTGCCGGACTCAAGTCCAATTGAAGATGTAAAGAAGACAAACAAGACCGATATATATATATATATATATATATATATATATATATATATATATATATATATATATATATATATATATATAAACAAATATATGTATTAAACAAAACAATTTTACAATGGACATAGACAATAATATTTGTGTGTCTGTGTGTGAACGTTTGTCTGTTCTGTGGTGAATGTTCGTACGTACGTGTATGTGTGTATAATGTTCATGGCGTCTCCCACAAATGGGAAAACTCGGACCTTCTAAGAGATCTTATTGTAGTCGCTGAAATGAAGAAATGAAAAAAGAGAACGAGGCGAGAAGTCGCCCAGTATTTATAGTATAGGGAGAATGACCCCTAGTAACAATTTGTGAATTAAGGAGGAGCTAACTTGGAGATTGAGCTTGAAAATAAACTGATGGTGTCTTTTGACATAGTTTGTATATTAATGTGCGTTTACATGAAACTGTTGGAGTTATCTCCTCCTTAATTCCCTAATTGTTCACTAGGGGTCTCTCTCCCTTCTCTATAAATACTGGGTGACTTCTTGGCTCGTTCTCTTTTCACTTTGCATTTCAGTGGAGACATTTAAAAATGTAATCTCTCGTAGAAATCCGCGTTTTGCCCACTCTTGGGAAAACGCCACAAAACATATACACGTACATACGAACATTCACCAAAGAACAAACACAAACGTTAATGTTTATGTCCCTTCTAAATCTTGTTGTTTAATACATATATTTGTTGACATATATATATATCGGTCTTGTTTGTTTGTTTTCTTTACATGTTCGGTTGGACAATTTGAATCAGCCATTTTTCTTGTAGTTGGACATTCTTCTAGCAGGAATAAATAGCACGTGTTTCTAAATTCAACAACACTCAAATACACACGGCCCTCTACAAAACCATTAATATGTGCTGATGTTCTCTATAGAAGTAATTTGGATCCGGCTAGCATTCCTGAAAATCTGTTTTTAGAATACATGCGTCTGGTTACTGAAGGAGTTTAATTCAGTTTTAATGATATGTCCAGACTGACGGTGTTGCTATGGGTAGTCCTTTGGGCCCGATATTGGTCAATATTTTCGTAGATTATTATGAGAGACTATTGTTTGATAAGGTCCATAAACCCTACATTTACATGAGGTATGTTGAAGACACCTTTTCAATTTGCGATTCTGCCAGTGATGCCACTGATATCTTTGCAGAATTCAGTTCTCTCCCTTCATCCTTCAGTTCTCTATGGAGATTCAGAGCGTCGGAACATTTTGCCCTTTTTGGATGTTCTTGTTGAGCGCAAGAATGTTTTTTTTATACCATCATCTTCCGTAAACCCACATTCACAGGCTTATACACAAGTTGGAACACTTTCGTTCCCAAGGCCCGAAAAATTGGTCTAATTTCGACCCTGGTTCATCGCGCTTCGATGATCTGTTCTCCTAGTTTGTTCGACGAAGAACTTGCCAGTATCCAGAAACTTTTTGAAAGTAATGAATATCCCACCAAACGCGTTATAGATAGTAAAATCAAACGTTTTAAAGAACCAGTGGTTTTAGGACCCAGTCGGTGCCCTATTTATTTAAAGTTGCCTTGGCTTGGCAGAAAGTGTCATCTGTTGTCTGACAGAATTTCAGCTTGAATTGCTTTGTGCTACAATTTTGTTAAGTTGCGCACTGTTTTTCAAACAAAATTTAAATGCCGATATGAAGCGGCGTACATAGTGTCGGAGTTAGCTCCTCCTCATTTCTTTAATCCTTCAACAGGGGTCTCTCTCCCCTGACTATAAATACTGGCTGACCCTTCTCTCTCTATCTCTTTTTCCGACCAGGCCTTGGGCCGCAACCTCGCGCTGAGGCGAGGTAAAACTTTCTCTTTTTCACTTAGGCCAATATGTGACATCTCACAGTTACAGCGTTTCCCATATTCTGGGAACACGCTAAGGACAATACACGTACGTACGGACACTCAACACAACACACGCACATAACTTATCCATACAAACACTATGTAACTTTTCATGTCTTCGTGTATTAATATATTTGTTTACCCATGTATATCGGTCTTTGTTTTCTTTGGACTTCATTAAAGTCCAACATTCCTATGTAGCTGGACCGACCAGCAGGAAATCTTAACCCAGAGATATCTCTTCACATCTTCACCCCCACGGACGAACCAATCTGAGGTTGGAGTCGCAACATGTTCCCGCCTATTTGCGTTCAAGTTGTCGAAGCCAAGATTTAAGAACTACTCAAGCAGTCCACGGATCTGTCGACTCGACAGAGTCGGGTTTCGGTGACAGAGAGGTAACAAACCAGACTCGATATAGCCTCAGCTCTTCACAAATTCCGTCGTGTGACTCATCCAAGTCTACTTATACCAATGGACTGTGCTCCCATAAGTTACCCTAAGCCGGTCCATCCGGAGCACTAGAAGCCGGTTCAAACAGTGATATATATATATATATATATATATATATATATATATATATATATATATATATATATATTGGTGCATGTTTCATTAAATAATATAGACAAGTTTTGTCTATTTATTTTATGTAAATTCTTTTCATATCGTCTGATAAGCTTAATAGCATTATCATTAAACGAAGAAAGGAAATCACAATATTGATACACACTTTTTAATCCTATCGAAGCTTTCGGCTTACATAAGCCATTATCAAAGATGGCAATTACATTACAATATATTAAATTGTAAAGGGACAAAAACAATAATGATAACCTGTTTTTATTTACATGGAAGATTTCCAAGCAACGGCAAACTCGTGCATATGAGACGCTGGAATATATAAATTAAGGTGGGATTTGAATAATCATAATTAATTCATCGAGTCTCGAAGAATCCTCAACAGAATGCAGAAAGCACTGTACGGCCGTTTCGTCCTATTTGGGACTCATCAGCAGTGCGCACCCACTACCGAGAATCGAACCCGGACCGTTACAATGTGACGTAAGCGACTGGACCAACGGGTCTCGGTGACGGAGAGGTAACAAATTAATATTGTTGATGAACAAATAAGATGTATTAGAAATTTTAATATGAAGCAAATGTAATATAATAGTTCTTCAATTAACCTCAAACACATTAAACTTTTATATCGCAATGAAATAGATTATAAATAAATCGAACATATACTAAAAAAAACTAATAAATACCACAGATCCTAGTAAAAAAATAAAATTAATTATACTAAATTCAATATATCCAATTTAATCATTCGTAATGTCTCCTCCCCATCAATGTGTTGCAGAAAACGAACATTTGTTGTGGACCCAGAATAGGTCCGAAAGAAAAACACGAACTCAGCAATTTAGTGAAAACATATTATTAAGCAAAAGATCGAATTCAAAAGTGTAGCACGTCCGACTGACGGCAAAGTACAGTCGTAAACTCGTCAACTGTAGACAGCGATATTTACTTGCCCTCCCCCACGAGGGAAAGATGTGGCACAAGGCCGAGTTTTACGTGGGTATTGCGAGCCCGTAGTCTCGCCCAAAAAATGCCCGTAGAAACTGTAAAAACAGAATCGGGTTGGTCAACCTCCCCGAACGAGACTCTGCCTTTCCGCGTAGCCTCGGCCGGGTTCCTCTCTGTTCAGAGGCAGAGAGTTCGACCGTCTTGCTGGAACAGGTCGCAGCAAGTCTGTCAACTGTAGACAGCTCTCTTGAGAGGCATAATCTCCCCGTATATATAGTAATAGGACGAGTCCATTTAGTCCATAAAGGTAGGTCCCATAACAACATTGTATATAAATTTAAATGTCCTTTGGGAGATTTTATCTCCAACGGTAGAAATAATATTTATGTTGGACACACTACGACCACGATGTTTCAGAGGCTGAGTTTTCATATGAATGATGCATCCAACGTTTCTAAACATTTGCAACAGCATGCCTGTCCACATTCGCAATTCAGAAATAAATGTTGTCGAAAATACATCTATACCTTTCATGAAAATAATAAACATAAACTAAAATTCTCTAAGCTATTTACATTAAAAAAATTGAAACCAAATCTTAATAAAATTAAATATGAATAATGCATAAATGTTTTAAAATGTTTACAGTAGATATTTTAAAAGTACCTAGTTTTTAACTATTTAAAAAAAAAATATGGACATTCCAAAACTTGTTTCCTCTCTTGAAGTGTACATCATGAAATTTAAATCAAGCGGTACATAACATTAGCATTTTTTCATATCACAGTTAAAAAAAAATCTAACTTTCAGATGCACACAATAATTTTGTCTTAGAAAAAAAGACAACACCCTGATGATGACATTGTGTTTATGCTGAAAGTACTTGGAATAAATGAAAATGTGTCATCATGGTAATTTTCTTTCTTTCTTTCTTTAATAACCGATCCGACGTGCGAATTCCTGATAATAACTGTGACATTACTCTATTTATTGAACAATTTAGTTCATGCCACCTTTACTAAAAACCTACTTCTACAAAAGAATTCTTATATTACTATATTAGTACAAGAACGCACAATTTTAAAATTTAAAAAAATTCAATCTCAGCGTCGTGACTGCACGCTCCAAAAGAATTTCTTACAGTTAACAATATCACATTTCTAAAAAACATCTTGCGGATTACATTTTATCTTTCGATGTCCTGTTATTACCTGGATCTAAAAAAAACTTACCTATTTCCCTACCTGAAGATGATCGTATGAAACGATTGAAAGCTAGTAGTAAAAAAAGACCTGATAAAACCGGAATTTATAAACAAGGATCATACCATTCATTAACGGATTCGAGGTTAATGTATTTTATTATTAAAAATTGTTTGCGAGAGTGATTCTTGCCATATTATTAACTTCATTATCTGCTTTTTGTATGAATGATTCACGTAATGTAAATTGAATCAGCACCATATAATTGATATATATATAATATATATATATATATATATATATATATATATATATGCAGAAATATAGTCTTAAAGTGTGCTATATTTATGGGATAAAGTGCTCAATATCAGAAATAGAGCGTGTGTAAATATAAAAGTGGACATGGAAGTCAGCACTTAGAGGCGACAGTCTGTTTCATGCTAGTGCAATCGTCAGGCGACTAGTGCTGTTATTTTTCTCGGCTATTTATATAAGGGTAAATAAGCGAACAAGCGACTTCCGGTAAATGACGGCCATTATAGACTACCAACAATAAGCTATATAAACAAATTTTTACTACGTTAACCAAAAACACCGATCAAAATAAAAGAATAAATAAATAAATATATAAGATAAAAAATAAAAATAAAAATAAAAAAACAAACAAAAAACAAGCAAAATAATTTGACATAAATAAATAAACAAATAAGCGACTTCCGGTAAAAGTAACCGCCAAAATAGACTACCCATAATGCACCACTGACTCTTATATATAAATAGCCGAGAAAAATAACAGCACTAGTCGCCTGACGATTGCACTAGCATGAAACAGACTGTCGCCTCTAAGTGCTGACTTCCATGTCCACTTTTATATATATATATATATATATATATATATATATATATATATATATATATATATATATATATATACATATTGATAGAAACGTTATTTTTAGTGGGTAGACATGTTTGAGTTGACATTTCTTCTTTTAATTTTCTTAAACTGTGAAATGAATAGAAAACAGCCGAGATTGTGGAATCTTACCAGGAGAAATAGACTGCTTGTGTATCGGTAAAAAAATAAATGGTAGATTTAGATATAATTTACATATAAATTATATATTTTGTTATGTGTTTTGACTGTAAGTCCAGTTGGATATTTGGTTGATAGCCATATAAATATTTCAGCAAAGTTTAGCTTCGAACCAGTTAAAAAAAATGGTGTGTCGAAAACTTAGAAATTCTTGATAAAATCTGAAGAATCTGCAATGTTATCACTATTAAACTTACCTGGCATTTCAGCTTTAGTCACTTTCTCAGTGGTATAACATAGTACTTGGATATATGGATGAGGGACATTTAAACGAATGGACATTTAGCCAAAAATATGGTTGTTTACTTACATGTATCTTACATTCTTTTCAACTTGAAGCAACAGATACAAAGAAAAGAATGCTGAAATGTTATGTAACATCAGTCATCCTATATGGAAATGAATGCTGGACAATCTCCTCACAGATGAAGAAGAGACTTGAAGCAACAGAAAGGAAGTTAAGTGTACTGAACTGTTACGTAATATTAGTCCTCCTATATGGCAGTGAATGCTGGACAATCTCCTCAGAGATGAAGAAGAGACTTGAAGCAACAGAAATAAAGAAAAGAGTACTGAACTGGAACGTAATATCAGTCCTCCTATATGACAGTGAATGTTGGACAATCTCCTCACAGTTGAAGAAGAGACTTGAAGCAACAGAAACAAAGTAAAGAGTACTGAACTGTTACGTAATATCAGTCCTCCTATATGGCAGCGAATGCTGGACAATTTTTTCACAGATGAAGAAGAGACTTGAAGCTAGAGAAAGAAAGAATAGAGTACTGAACTGTAATGTAATATCAGTCTTCCTATATGGCAGTGAATAATGGACAATCTCCTCACAGATGAAGAAGAGACTTGAAGCAACAGAAACAAAGTAAAGAGTACTGAACAGTTATATAATATCACTCCTCATATATGACAGTGAATGATGGACAATCTCCTCAAGGATGAAGAAGAGACTTGAAGCAACAGAAAGAAAGAAAATAATATTGAACTGTTACGTAATATTAGCCCTTCTATATGTCAGTGAATAATGGACAATCTCCTCACAGATGAAGAAGAGAGTTGAAGCAGGAGAAACAAAGAAAGGAGTACTGAACTGTTACGTAATATCAGTCCTATATAGCAGTGAATACTGGACAATCCTTTCACTGATGAAGAAGAGACTTGAAGCAAGAGAAAGAAAGAATAGAGTACTGAAATGTAACATAATATCAGTCCTCTTATATAGCAGTGAATGTTGGATAATCTAGTCACAGATGAAGAAGAGACTTGAAGCAAGAGGAAGAAAGAATAGAGTACTGAACTGTTACGTAATATCAGTCCTCGTATATGGCAGTGAATAATGGACAATCTCCTCACTGATGAAGAAGAGAGTTGAAGCAACAGAAACAAAGTAAAGAGTACTGAACTGTTACGTAATATTAGCCCTTCTATATGGCAGTGAATGCTGAACAATCTCCTCACAGATGAAGAAGAGACTTGAAGCAACATAAAGAAAGAAAAGAGTACTGAACTGTTATGTAATATCAGTCCACCTATATGGCAGTGAATGTTTGAACAATCTTCTCACAGATGAAGAAGAGACTTGAAGCAACAGAACCAAAGAAAAGTGTACTGAACTGTTATGTAGTATCAGTCCTCCTATATGGCAGTGAATGCTGGACAATCTCCTCACAGATGAAGAAGAGACTTGAAGCAAGAGAAACAAAGAAAAGAGTACTGAACTGTTACGTAATATCAGTCCTCCTATATGGCAGTGAATGCTGGACAATCTCCTCACAGATGAAGAAGAGACTTGAAGCAACAGAAAGAAAGAAAAGTGTACTGAACTGTTACGTAATATGCCACGCACATTGTAGCGAACCACCCTCATACTATCGTATGGTATATATTTCTCCTATCAGCATAAACTGTCTTTTACACTGTAGCTATCTACCATTAACCATTATCTGCCCCACCTATCCACATAAACTGTGTCACTTACTCTGTAGCCCTCTACCTGCTTTGTGGAACCGACTCCCAAGAGGATGCTTCCCCGATCTCTACAGTCTTCACCTGTTCAAGTCTAGGGTTAACCATTACCTTCCACACCTATCCATATAAACCGTGTCTCTTACTCTGTTGCCCTCTACCTGTTTTGTGGAACTAAGTCCCAAGAGGATGCTTTCCCCGATCATTACAATTTTAACCTGTTCAAGTCTAGGGTTAACCGTTATCTTCCCCACCTATCCACATAAACTGTGTCCATTACTCCGTAGCCCTCTACCTGTTTTGTGAAAGTGACTCCCAAGAGGATGCTTCCCCGATCATTACAATTTTAACCTGTTCAAGTCTAGGGTTAACCGTTATCTTCCCCACCTATCAACATATACTGTGTCTATTACTCCGTAGCCTTCTACCTGTTATGTGAAAGTGACTCCCAAGAGGATGCTTCCGCGATCATTACAATCTTAACCTGTTCACGTCTAGGGTTAACCGCGTAAACTGTGCATCTTTCTCTGGAACATTCTATCTCGAGTGGCTCCCCAGCCTTGTACAAGTTGAACATCGATGTAAAAAAAAAAAAACAAAACCTTTGTAACCTTCAGCATTGGCCGTTGCCCATGTGATATAGCCATGGATGTCCGTCTGGCGGTATCTTATTTAATGGCATCTAAGAAAAGGCGAAACTTATACGCATGATTAGTTGGTGTTTTGAATTTGCAGAATACCCAGAAAGAAGTGTCTTTATGTGAGTTTAAGGCGGGGTCGGGGCGCTTAGGGTACGGCCTGGGAGCCAAGGTGTGGCAAGTAGAAACACTTTGGTGAATCGTTGTTGTAGAGAAACACAAAGATCTTTCATGAATAAGAAAGTCATTTTTTTTATTCAAAGCTTCAATTGGCAATGTAGATGGTCTTGTGTCTTTCAATGATCTCAATGTCTCGTTCCAGCTGCTTCATCATCATCTCAAGCCGTTCCTTGATGTTCTTCTTCATAATTGTGTCGGTGACCACCGACATCCCTTGGTAATCGTGGTGTACGGCCTCCCAGTTCTTTTTCAGACCGGCCAGAATGCTTTCACGTTCTTCCTCACTCAGGTGCTTCATGGCCCCCTGTTTTACGTGCTCGCTGATGTAGGCGTCATATTGTTCTTGTGCCTTTTTCATCTCTTCTTCTCTCTTCTTCAGGTATGGAGGAACCTCGCCGTAATTCTGAAAGAGGAAATAAAAAATAGTGCCTAAGTAAGGGGTAGGCATTTCAGATTTCTAGTTGTCAAGATCTGAACTGGTGGAACGACAGATTGAACAATTGCCATGGAAATAGCGATAGAGTAGCGTTAGGCTACAGGGATAATTCATAAAATAGAAGGCTGAAGAGGCACTCAATGTAGAGAGTCACAATTAAAATGGTTATGATGAATGAGATGCGATATTTCCAAAAGAGGGGGTGATGGAAAGTGAAGATTATAAGGATAGGTTCGATAGATAACGACTGGCCCTTGATTTGAGGAAGTTAAGCGCACACACACACGGGTGCCACACAATGGCAGTTCTTGAGAAAAAACCTACTTGAGGGGAACTTTTTTCTTTACATTTCGAATACGAAATATTGAAGCTCATATGAAAATTCGCCATGGAAATAGCGATAGTGTAGCGTCAGGCTTGCAATATATATTTTCGGTTTGATGGATCTGTAGCAAATGTCTTCTTTTTTTCCTTTAAAGACCCCAAGAAAAACAAGAAGAAAATATTCCTTTTAAAAATACTGGGTGGGGGTGTGAAACAGCAAACCCCAGCCAAGTATAGGTGAGACGGGGGAGATTTTCAGGTTGTTACATAAGGTCATTTTTAACGAGAGGACCCTATTGTTTTCACTCGGGCCGCAGGTCCAAGTTGGTCTTAGCTGGTCTAAGCTGGTCAGAGCCGGTCCAAGCTAGTCATAACCGTGATACCACTAGCACAGTGATGGATCCCTGTGCCAGGTAAGAAGATTTATTTGACCCCCCCCCCACTGAATCAGGTTGTGACACAAGGTCAGTTTTTAACGTGGGGACCAGAGTATTTTCACTAAGGCCGCTGGTCCAAACTGGTCTCAGCTGGTCATAGCTTGTCCAAGTTGGTCAGAGCCGGTCCAAGCTAGCCGTGATACCACCAGGCCAGGGACGGATCCCTGGACTAGGTAAGTATAAGAACAGAATCTGACAAAAACACGCAAAATATTTCGTAATTCACACACAACTGCTGACCGTTGATCTATGGACATTTTTCTCCTGTAAAAACGAAGGCTCGACAGGGCCAGTCGGGGTGTGTGTGTGTGTGTGAAAGACACGAGTAGCAGCAGCTATGGAAACTTATACCGTTATGTTATGTGTCAGGAGAAGAAATTCTTTTACCATAGTTGACCATGTTTTTGATAACTCCTGTTTTGTTTCCACGTGAACTTTCACCTTTGGAATTGAGAAGACGAGTCTTTTTACACAGTATACATTATGACTGTTAGCGGGAAATAAAATGTCGAGGAAAGGTATTCTATTATTAACATTCAGCTCATACTTACGAGCTGAATGTTAATAACAGAACAAACAGTAATTGTTCTGATGAACTTTCCTCTATGATAACTAGACATTATGAATTTAAGCGCAGTACTAGATTGGCGGCTAGGTCTCATCATTTTACAGTTGAAATGGTTAAATGTAACCGTAAGTTCTATGCTAACAGTTTCTTCTACTATCGCACTTCTCGCTTGTGGAACTCTCAACCGGCTTCTTGCTTCCCAGCCAAGTTTGACCTTCAAAAATTTAAATGCAATGTCAATCGTTATCGTTTGTCTTTTTAATTCCCGTTTTTTTTTATTGTTCTCTCTCTTTAATAATATTTTTCTTTTTCTCATATTCTGCCTTAGTAATCCCCCACTTGCGTCTTAGTGGCTTTATTGCCTTGCTTGGGAGTGAAATGATTAAAAATATATATGTTGTAGAACGATGTTATCTTGGTAAAAACTCGCACTGCCTTCCCCCACCACACTTTAAAAGAATTGCTAATAAACCAGGATGCTTCTCCGCTCACTAAAAATGGTAACCTGTGCAAGTTTAGGGTTAACCATTATCTTTTCCACATATCCGCATAGACTGTGCCTCTTATTCTGAAACCCTCTACCATGAGTGGCTCCCGGGGCTTGTACAGGGTAAGCATAACCATAATATGGGTATATAATCTAGTTAATTTCATTAAGATTATTTTTCTTTTATTTATGTATACATCACTTTGGTTATGAAATATTGTGATTATTATATATATATATATATATATATATATATATATATATATATATATATATATATACATCCATGCATATATATATATATATTCTAAGCTCGAGGAATTACTATAAAATTAGCTTAATACCCCAAATCAATTACTTGTATATATATATATATATATATATATATATATATATATATATATATATATATATATATATATATATATATATATATATATATTTGTGTATTTAGACAGCAATCCTTCTTTCATGGACATTTCATTGAATTCGACTGACAAGGTGCTTTTATTTAGTTTGAATTTCTCGGACATTCAGGCCGGTAAATGTTGTTTAATACTGTTTATTATAAACAGCATTTACTTAAATATTTGTATCTATAAAAAAGAATGTTAAACATAAAAATGTCTTAATATATATATATATATATATATATATATATATATATATATATATATATATATATATATATATATATGATAAATGCGAATGTCAGTGAGTTACAAATTTTCAGGCAGAGTGTGTGAACAAATTAAAAAAAAACATTCCGGGCCGGATCCGCAATCCTGAAATTTTAGATTCCCAAGTTTTTATCCCTGCGATTTTTTCGGATTCCGCCATCTTGGCTTCTACTGATAAAAACAATTAAAGGGACACAACTCTCTAACTTTCAATAGCTCATGTTCATTACGAAAAAAAATTACTGTCCTAAAATTACAGTGTTTCAAAAATAATTGTCCGTGTTTCAACTTTTCTCCTAGAGGCTGTAACTCAACATATCATAGCATTTGGGTACCAGGCCGACTCCATGAACAAATTAAAAACATTCCAGCTCAGATCCAGACCCGCAATTCTGAAATTTTGGATTCTCAAGTTTTCATTACTGCTTTTTTTTTTAGGCGATCTTTTTACGTGATTTTTGGCGACCAATTTTCTTGTACGATAAAAATTTTATAACTTGGAAACAAATTTGGCAAAAATCGAATTTAATTACAAAATCCATTGAAAGTCACCCATGAAATAAAAATAATTGTTTGTATGGAAAGTAAGAACCTACGTACATCAAATTTCTTTAATTTATGTGGCGGCAGGATAATTATCGTTGAACTTTTAAAAAGTAACCTTAATGCAATACTTAAATGCAGCGATCAATTTTGAGTTCTGCAGTTTATTGTTGCCTATCGCATCAACTCCTCCCTACCTATTGTGATGAAGGCCCAATCAAGAACCTTCCGCAGGAGTTAGCCGCTCGATAGGACGACTTTTAAGCTAGTATTAGTATATATTTACCATCTTCTGAATGTAATTTGGTTCAAGGCCTGACGGCTGGAGTAGATGTTTGTCTCCTTTGCGTGTGTCACAGTAAATTTTGGTCGGCTTCCTTGGGAGGGCTGTGACGTTTTCCAAAGCGTTCTCTGTCACGAAATTTTTGTTGGACTTTAACCCCATCAGCGGGGCGTCCTTTTTGCACGGAATAGGCGGACGCTTTTTCTCATCGTCAGGATATTTGAAGGGCTTTTCTAAAAAAAAAAAAAAAAAAAAAAAAAAAAAAAAAAAAAAAGAAAAAAATTAAATTAAAATAGAATAAAAATTAAATCCAAATAAAAAGAAACAAAATATGTCACAGGAAAAAAAAAACCCTCCATTTATTAATAGCGCTAAAAGAAGAACAAAAAAATAACAAAGAAAGCGGCTTGAGTTTTTTGTGGATCCTCTCCCATCGAAGCTCAATCGAGGACAAAAACTATGAACATGACTAAAATAACTTACATTATTTACACTATTCGGACTGTCATCCTCATCTTTATTGCCATATTCACAACGTTTCGGCCGTTGTACGCTCCGATCTTCTTCAGGTGATTGGAATTTTGAAACGAACCCTGTATTTCGTCCACCGGGGTAGACTGTTATAGTTCCACACACACACACGCACACACACACGAAACCTACACACCATAGAAATTGTGTGTATATATATATATATATATATATATATATATATATATATATATTTAAAGACATTTATATTATGTTTAACGTTCTTTTTATAGATACAAGTATTTAAGCAAATGCTCTGTTTTATAATAAACAGTATTAAATAACATTTACCGGCCTGAATGTCCGAGAAATTTCCATAGAAAAAACAGATAAAACAGAGCATTTGCTTAAATACTTGTATCTATAAAAAGAACGTTAAACATAATATAAATGTCTTTAAATAAATTGTCGGGCTATGTCCAATTCTAAAAAAATATATATATATGTATAGATATATACTAATTTCTTATAATAAAACAATATATACGTATGGGGAAGGAATATATATATATATACACATACTAGCAAAAAAACACTCACACACAATACACAAAAATGGAGAGGGTTAAAAAGATACAGGGGTCATAAAAAGATAAGAACAAAGACCTTCTTCCTTTGCCCTTTCTCTGACCAAACTAATTTTTTTTATTACCCATTAAGCAAAAGAATATTTTCTCCATAAGTCCAAGAAAATTTCGATTACTACTACAGACATCGGAAAACATAACGAAAAATTAATTCCTTTAAATAATATGTGGAACTAACGACTTTTTGCCTGATGAAGGTCGAAAGACACGAAACTCGTGCAGCAAAAATATGGAAAATAATGGTATTGAACTCACAACTCTTTGGGTCTAGTCACTAGATCACCAGGCCACAGCAGTGGTGAACCAAAATTTGGAGAGTTGAGTTAAAGCGAAAATAACTGAGACACCCGGAAGAGGCATGGCATGTGGAATTAGAACAATCTACCCCCGTGGACGAAATATAAGGTTCGGTTCGAAATTCCAATCATCAGAAGAAGGCCGGTGCGTACAACGACCGAAACGTTGTGAATATGGTAATGAAAATGAGGATAACAGTCTGAATAATGTAAATAATGCAATTATAATACCTCATCTCAGATATATATATATATATATATATATATATATATATATATATAAATTGTGTGTATTTAGGCAGCATTTTTTCATTAATGCATGTTTCGTTAAATAATATAGACAAGTTTTGTCTATTTTAAGTAAATTCCTTTCATATTGTCGAATAAGCTTTTTAGCATTACTACCGAAACACGAATGAAAACCACTATGTTGATACATGTTTTTATTGTAAATCCTGTCTAAACTTTCGGCTTACATAAGCCATCATCAGAGATTATAAGTACATTACAATAAATCAAATAATAAATTAAGATGGTAACCATCAACATAGGCAAAACCATGTATCAACATAATGATTTCCATTCTTGTTTCAGTGATAATACTAAAAAGCATATTCGACAATATGAAAGGATTTATAAGTAGACAAAACTATATTATTTAACGAAACATGCATATATATATATATATATATATATATATATATATATATATATATATATATATATATATATAATGGACTCTCCCGTCGGTTTCGACGTATGAGGATAATGTTGTGATCGTCAAGTAACTGTTTCATTTTTGAGTTGTAGTCGATCTTGTTTAAAACAGCAAAGATGTTTGCTTTAACTGCTTTCTTAATTACTCTTTCAGAATGGTTGCTTATCGGAATTAAAGTGATAAAACAGCAACAAAAAAAAATGTCATCTGAAACGCGAAACGGCCACTTACTTTCAGGGAGACCCGGGTCCTTTGAGTGTTTTTTTAGATAATTCTTTGTGGAAGGCACAGGCATTTTGGCGGGTCCCATTGTTTTCGCTGGCCGCTTGGACTGTTTTTCCTCCTCTGCAACTTGGGGACGATGCTTGGAGATGTACCTGAAACAGAAACGGAAGTAAATACAAGAAAAAAAAAAAAACACACACACACACACATAGATATTGATAATGTTAGTGGTCAGTATATATATATATATATATATATATATATATATATATATATATATATATATATTTCCAATAGAATACAGGTAGAGCTCAATGTCCAGGACAGAGCAAGAATATAATATAAAAGGCTGAAACACTAATATTCCATGGTTACAATTTATTACATTTGAATCGTTATCACGATCGAGTTCATCAGATCTATAAATTCAAAAAGAAATCGGAAAATTTATATATATAAATATTCATATATATATATATATATATATATATATATATATATATATATATATATATATATATATATATGATGAAAAATATGGAAAAGACAAAACAAAATCCGAATATGCAAGTTTACTGTTTTAATGTTGTTTTACTGTCGACGTTAGACGTTTCGGTCTAGTAGACCATCTTCAGGGCATTGTTATTAGAAACATACTTAGGATTAGACGATATTTAAGTCAACATGAAAGGACGATAGACACAAGTCTAATCAGAAACAGAACAACTGAAATTCTAAAGTCAGCGTTCCCTTTTTTGGGGATTCGGTCAGGTCGGCGTCACGTTGGGGTCACGCGGGCGTCGCGCGGGCGATGCTGCGAAAACACGCTACCAAGATAGAGACTTTATCTTAAATGAAAAAGAGGAATTCTATTTGAATCATAAGTACCTATGTCAAGCATTAATCTTGCCAGGAAAGGGGGGATGTTAAAGAAGCCGGATCTAGTATTTACCGTACGTGAAATGGATATTATGCCTGCCTCATAAATTTCACGTACGGTAAATGAGCTGAGCGTTCATTAGAACGTGAAAAAATTATCCATTATGGAATTCTTTTTTCATGTCATAGTCACGCGCGCATTAAAGCGTGAAAAACTGTTCCTTTACAGGCATTTCAGAACATTACTGCAGTATTCATAGTTGATTCTATTCAGTGTCGGCTTTAATATAAATTGCTTCTAGGATCTGTAATTTAAATTTGTTGTTTTCTTGGTGTAGTGTCTATAGTTATGTTGTCGATTAGTAATTTTTTGTATCGTGAAAGTGGACCGGAATCTTGTTGTAGATACCTCGCTGCCTAAATGCACAAATTTTAATATATATATTACTACCGAACACTATTCGTAACATACTTGTTGACATCACTAATATAAAAATATATATATATCTACATGAAAAAATGGCTAAAAATAATAGAAGCCTTATTAATAAAAACAAAAAACACACATTTGATAATATTAACTATGAACATGGACACAATATCTTTCCGTGTTTTGAAAAAATGAAAATATTATATAAATACATACATGCAACAAAATATTTCTTATTTAACAGTTAAAATATTTAATCCTTGAAAATGGCTAAATGTATAGCCGAAAGTGCTCGGATAAAAAGAACATTTGGACAGTTTTTATATAATTTACAAACATGGTGAACAAACATGGTTATACTTGTTTGTTCGTATGTAACAACTTACAATATATATATATATATATATATATATATATATATATATATATATATATATATATATATATATATATATATATATACCTGAGGTATATTGTCTGCTTCATCTGTTGCATTTATTTGCACCAACTGAGTGTATCAATAGTTCCTAAAAGTGTGGATGGTTCTGCACAAGCCTTCACCACTTTAATCAAATCACTTGTGTGGGTTTTCTGGCGGTTTATCTCGATTCGCTCTTATCCAAACCTGTCAGCAGTCAACATACCACATAACACCCTTGAGCGCTTAGCCTTGGAGCGGGTAGAATGGAGATCAATGTGTTTTAGTGGACTCAGCCATTTTCAATCTGCTTGCGTGAATCATCTTCAAGAAGCGAGAGCAAGATCTAAAAGGTCAGCCAATCTAACAGTGATCTCATCTCACAATCCTCACAGTGAACATTGAAGTCAGTACTAAATGCAATCATCAGCCCACCTAATGACTGCGTTTAGCATTAAACAGTCTGTCGCCCCTGAGTGTTGATTTCAATGTTCACTTTTATATTTACATCCGCTCTATTTCTGATATTAAGCACTTTATCTCATAAATATAGCATACCTTAAAACTATATTTCTTCATATATATATATATATATATATATATATATATATATATATATATATATATGGATAAAACAACTGAAAAGTTGCAAATTAAAAGAAAAAAATTGGGTGTTTTTTTGTGAAAGTATTTATTTATATGTTTTTATATATTTGATATTTCAGACCACCTCGGTCCTTCCTCAGAAATTAATTGAATAACTGTATATATATATATATATATATATATATATATATATATATATATATATATATATATATATATATACTATTTATACGTTATTTTTATAGATATAATGTATTTAAATAAATGCTCCGTTTTTAATTAAACAGTATAACATACATTTACAGGGCTGAATGTACAAGAAAGATCGTAGAAAATATGCGTTCTCCGAGAGGAATCGAACGTTTGATCTGACGTGCTGTACCATTCAGCTACAGAGAAGTGTTTTTAGATCTTTTCAGAATAGCCAAGAAGTGGGGGGGCATCATATAGTTTGAGCAGGGCATGGCTTCCATATACTATTGTTCTCGCCTATGCCTTAGAGAGGTTACTCCTGTTTCACCAACAATGACGTATGATGGGTATGACGATAAACTACATCTGCCAGTTATTACCTCTGATCAGGAGATAAGAAGTTTTGAGGAGTGTGGAACCAACTCTTAATTTGTCTTGCATTCTAGTGTTTTAGTTTACCTAATGTGCACTGAGGATGGACAAAGGCGGACAACTGGTGCCTCATAACCAGCCGCTTCGAGTAGATGGAGCTAGACAACCCAGGAAGGCAGTCCATTGAGGGGGAAGAAAAAAAAACCTTCGATTTTAAACCCCTGTTGCCGATCTGTCATATCCAAATATGGAAAAAAAAACTATAGAAGTAAATCCAGACAGGAAACCTGGAGTGGAGTTCAGTAACTACGGCTAGCTAATTTTTAAAGAAGACAGACTGAAGACCAGCCTTCCACTAACCACTCCCCCATTTTGGCCTTGTGTCACATTTTTGTATTTGCAAATAAATATTGCTTTCCCCTATGTTACCTAAACTTTCTGAATTCAATCGCAATATTCGATTGGCTTCAAGGTTTCATTTTATCGTTGAAATGGCTAGATGCAACCGTAAGTTCTATGCAAACAGTTTCTTCTATCGCACTTCTAGCTTGTGGAACTCTTTTCAGGCTTTTTGCTTTACTTTGATGTTTAAAAATCTAAACGCAATGTCAATCGTTATATTCTGTTTTCTTGAATCCTGTTCTTTTATTGTTTTCTCTACTTAATGTTTTTTCTCATATTTTCTCACTGTCAGTATAACCCCTTTGTGTCTTAGTGGCTTTATTGCCTTGCTAGAGGGGGAAATGTTTTCATGTTATTTAAAAAAGAAAAACTACCAACGTAGTTAAGAATGGCTACATAAGATAAAGAAGAGAAAACATTTTTAATATTTATATTTTAATTCAAGTTTTAAAATGAAGATTTAAAAAAATATTTATTTATCAAGGGATCTCTCGAAAAAAACGCTATACCTAAGGTTTAAAATTAATTTAAAATAACGTAAAATCTTTCTTGAAGTTTTTATTTTAGTTTTAATTTTAGTTTTAATTTCAAGCTCATAGATTAAGTTAATAGATTAAAGTAAGAAAAAAATTAATTTATATCCTATAAAAATAAAAATAAAACAAATAAATAAAAATAAAACAAAAAAGACAATCTGTAACAAGAAAAGAGTGAATTGTGAGAAGCAGACAATAATTATAACAAGTATATATTTTACAGTTACTCAAAATTTACAAATTTAAACACGCTCATAAATATTCAGCAAATTGAAGAAAGTAACTAATAATAACAAAACAAAAGTCCTTGAAACAAAGCAAGTTCAGTCGACCAATGATGACAATTCCAGAACAACGTAACTATAAACAATTTGCCAGCTGCTATGATGGAGAAAGCATTACCTCGAACCGTCGCCAGTGAGACACGCTGCAAGAGCCACTCCGTTTCGCGAGGCTCGTTCCTTAATCGAGACGCAATCGCGCCAATCCTCCGAAGGAACGCCATCGAACGAGGGCCAATAACCCCTGAAGTCGCCACTGCCACAGGAGTAAAAAAAACCTCTATCAGCAAGAGAAGAATATTTAGCTATTTTTTTTTTTTTATCTCTGTGTCTCGGGCGACGAACCCCGGCTAAACCGCGGACTTGATCAAATTACCGGCCGAAAATTAAGAACGAAACGTCTATAATATTTTAAATGGTGTGTTTGAGAACTTCAAGATGCTACGAAAATTACGAATGCGAATCAGTAGCGTGTAGAGTTGGGCAGAAGGTGCGACCCCCCACCACCGGCTATCCATATCGGGAGGGTATCAAAGAGTGGGATAAAAATTTAGTTTATATTTAACTTGAATAATGTGTTTATTTTATGTCTCGTCTGTTTTTACATATTTAAAACATCTTCTTTTCTCACATCTCAGTATAAGACTCTATAGCCCCACCCCTGCACCTCGCTACTTGAGTCTTAGGGGCACACAACCAAGAAGTTGGCGCCTAGGCATCACTAAACATCATTTAACTTCTACGTGTCATTGATGGGAATGAATATATATTTCGAGAAAAATCGAAAAATGTATTTGAAAATATAAGTAAAAACCATTCACGATGCACAGGTAACTTAAAAAGTAACTCCCTATTTTGTTCGTCCTGGGTATGACGATAAACTACATCCGTGTCCTGGGTAAGACGATAAACTACGTCCAACAGCAAGGCCTCTGTTCAGGTGGTTTTTATGAGTGTGGAACCATGTCCTTATTGCTGGTGTTCCCAGGTCCACCCTGACCCGGTGTGGTAGCATCTGTTAGGGGGTGCCAGCTATGGGCAAATAGTTAACCCCCAAACTGAGGTAAAAAGCCTTATGAAAGTGTAAAAATAGGTTTTAATACCAGAAATACTTTGTAAAAAATTATTACCAGAAATAAATTTTTCAAGGAAAAAAACTATTGCCAGCAATATATTTTTGAAAAAAAAAAAAAAATTACGAGAAATTCATTTTTAAAATCATATTACCTATACATTTTTGAGAAAAAAGTATTTACCAGAAATAGGGATGTCCCAGTTTTCGCTAAAAAAGTGGCATATCCTGATGAATAAAGGCCCCAAACTTAATGAAAACAAAGTTTTATCACGAAAAAATTTATGTTATTAATAAGAGTAGAGACCAAAGTATTTTTTAATTATTTTTTGAAATTTTTTATTCATATTTAGCACGTTTAAATTTGTGGTTGAAAATCTTTTTTTTTTTTTGGTCAAAGATCACCTAATATTTTGCACGAGCTTTTTTTCACTTAAAAAACACATAAATTTGGAAATTATTGTAAAAATCAAATAATTGTCCCAATTTAGTGAAACTTTCAGAACTTATTCCGAAATGACTGAATTTATTTAAGAAATGTTTGATTTTTAGAAAGTCATGGTAAAAATATTTTTTTTTAACGTCTGATACTCACCTTACTTAATTATATGAAAACTTTTAAACTAGGATCTGTGTAATTAATTTTATTTTTTAATTAAATAAAGGAGACTTTGAGGTATATAAATCATAAATTTCGTGTAAAATTTTGACCAGTCAGAACCCCAATTTTAGCTCTGAATTTAAAATACAAAAATGCAAGCAAACTAAGACATTTTTTTAATGAAAACAGCTTTTAATGTCTTTTATAAATAATATATATTAAGGACTTGTTTTTTGTGAAGTCAAAATCCTTTTCGGTAGAATAATAAATTTTTACGAGAATTGTTTACTTTTTTTTTACATCTAAATAAAAAAGTGAAAATATTGATAAATATTTAAAAAATAAAGTACAAAGTGTGTACCTCATTTTTTTCGCTCATTACAAAGATCTATTTTTATAGATCATAAATTAGAAAGCTTATTACAATCTATGACTCGCAACATATTTTAAAATAACTTTTTGCTATTTCAAAAAATGCATTAAAAAATAGATTTTTGACAAAACAAAATATTACCAGGAAAATAAGTTGTCGGCATTAAATAACCCAATGAGTTTGATATGCCGTAAAAACAAAAGAAAACCAAACCAAACCCTATTTTGTGTATAAATATATAGCTAAATATTCTTCTCTTGCTGATAGATTTTTTTTTACTCCTGTGGCAGTGGAGACTTCAGGTTATTGGCCTTCGTTCGATGGCGTTCCTTCGGAGGATTGGCGCGATTGCGTCTCGATTAAGGAAAGAGCCTCGCGAAAAGGGAGTGGCTCTTGCAGCGTGTCTCACTGGCGACGGTTCGAGGTAATGCTTTCTCCATCATAGCGGCTGGCAGAGGATAGAAAAAATTGTTTATAGTTACGTTGTTCTGGAATTGTCATCAATGGTCGACTGAACTTGCTTTGTTTCAATGACTTTTGTTTTGTTATTATTAATTATTTTGTGTATGAATGGCCAGGCCAGCCAGGAGTCGTGACTTAACACCCTGTGATGTTTTTCTTTGGGGTTGATTAAAGGAGCAAATCTACCATTACCAAACCAAGACTTTGGAAGAACTTGAAGGTCGAATACAAGAAATTATATCTTCCATATCACAAGAGTTCTTGGTGAAATTAAATGACGCGATTCCTGGGTAGCTCAAGAAGCTGGTAGAGAAATCTGGTGTCCATATCGAATTTTAAATGAAACCCCATGCTAAACGTTTTCGCTTATATCCATTTCTTGTAAAAATTATAGTTAGTAAATAAATTATAAGTATTTTAAAATGGGGAGTTACTTTTCAATCACCCTGTATAGATTTTAACTCGACATTTTGTGCATGCGAATTATGGCCCCGATTTTAGACATTTTCAATATTAAATTAATTAAATTATATTCGGTTTAACGGAGTCCAATTTTTGCTTTGGTTTAAGAAGTTGAATTTTTTCTCTTACCTTAAAGGCTTTGATTGTGTCGTCTCCTCCTTTGGGAGCAAATTTGTAATGTATTCTTTCTCAGGCATTTTAGGTTAAATAAGGAAAATAGACGGAAAATCAAACAATATATATATGTATATATATATACTTTTTTTTTTTTAAATTTTTTTTTTACTTCCAACGACGAGAATCGTTAACGGAATTAAACAAAATCCGAGATTGAACCACAACAAAATTTGTAACTATAGCTACCACGTTGGCAACAACAAAGGGAGATAACAAGAAACATGTTTATTACAGTTATCTCCCTTGCGCTGTTAATTGTCACTTTTGGCACAGGTTTCGCCCACTAGCTGTCGCTTCGCAAAGTAAGATATATTTTTATTACTTGAAATATTTGAAACCAAAATTTTAAATGAACATTTCATTCATAAACTGCTTAAGGAAGTTTTTACAAATAGATATTGAGCTTTTAGTGTGCAAATTACTAAAGTAAAGCTGGGGCTTTTTAATTTCAGAATTCGTGGGAGAATTGAGCTCTAATTTCGTAAAACACGTTTTACTTAATTAGCTATTATATTTATCTAACTTTTCAAATGTTGAATGTATAACTAATTCTAATTTCTGTTTTTCCATCTTTACCCTATATTAATTTTATCTTATAAATTGTCCCCTGTTCTGTCACCTATGAAATAAAAATAATTGTTTGTACGGAAAATAAGGATCAAATCGTCTTTAAATTGAGTGGCAGATGAAGAATTATCGTTGAACTTTTAAAAGGTAAGCTTAAATATTAATGCAATAATTAAATGCAGCGACCAATTTTGAGTTCTTCTGTAGTTTATTGTTGCCTATCGCATCTACTCCTCCCTAGCTATTGTGATGATGGCCAAACCAAGAGTTCTTCACAGAAGCTAGCTGAAAATCTAAGATTAGCTGAGTAAATCAGCCTTGTGCCACATCGAAGCGTAGCTTAGAAAACCACCACGCGGGCACACCGACGTTGTGTAATAGCAACTTTTCTGGCTAGATCACTTACGTATGAGTAGTGACTTTGATCCTCACTGGGTGCCCTATACTTTCGGCATTACGCCACATCTAAACTACGCTTAGAAAATTACCATAGCGCCACAGAGATTCCTTTTCTCTATTATCTGCGAATTTCCATGACTTCATGGGAATGATAGTGGAGTAATTTCATATGCATGGATCAAATGTCATATCAGGGAACAATTCAACTAGAAAACTTGAAAATAAATCCAATGTATCTAAATCCAAATTAGAGACCTGTCAAAATAGATCGTTTCTTCTTAAATAAATCAAGAAAGTTTTGCGGCAATTTTTGACATCAACTTCAGATTTCTCTTGGTAAAACGTTGAAGAATTTTAACAGTTTCAACCTTATGAATAAAAAATAATGAATTTTAAATAGTGTTTTTGTTTCCCCAAGACTTAGCATATTAATGAAGAAACGATACAGAAACGAAGTTTGATCACCGAAGCAGGGAGATAAATTCAGATTTTGAAAAACTCTTTTTTTTTTCCTCGGCAAAGAAGATGGTTGTATTTCTTTCAATGTTTGACATTCTTCATTTCTTTATTGCCAAATTATTTTTTTTTATTACGCCATTTGGATGTAGTTTATCGTCTTACACAAGTGGCGGACGGCTTTTGGGAGTTAATTATTATTATTTCCCCAGCGTAGCTTAGATGTGGCACAAGGCCGAAAGTATGGAGCACCCAGTGAGGATCGAACTCACTACTCAGTCGTAATTGTTCTAGCGAGACAAGCTTGCTAACCATTGTACCATGCCGAGGTGCCCCAATGATTATTCAAACGTAGCTTAGATGTGGCACAAGGCCGAATGTATGGGGCACCCAGTGAGGATCGAACTCACTACCCAATCGTAATTGTTCTAGTGAGACAAGCTTGCTAACCATTACACCACCTCGAGGTGCCCAGAGATTTTCCAAATGTAGCTCAGATGTGGCACAAGGCCGAAAGTAGGGGGCACCCAGTAATTGTTCTAGCGAGACAATCTTGCTAACCACTACACCACCTGGAGGTGCCCTTTGTGAGTTAATTATTTGCCCACAGCTGGGACCCTAACAGGTGCTACCACCCCGGGTTAGGGGGTACCTGTGAACACCAGCAATTAAGAGGTAGTTCCATGCTCGTCAAAACCTCCTGATCAGAGACCTTGCTGTCGGATGTAGTTTGTCGTCTTACCCAGGACGCGGATGTAGTTTATCAACATACCCCGGACAGTTGAATGTATAGACCAGTAAATGTATTGTTATAAACACAATAAAACAGGGCGTCTACTCAAACACGTGTATACACTAAAATAACATTTACTGTACATCCACCGAACATACCATATAAATTTCTTATTACTTTTATTTTATTAGATACACGTATTTGAGTAGACGTTCAGCTTTTTTTTTTACATTTTTTTACAAACAATAGTGAATTATGTCTACCCACCCTGCTTATTTGAGAGACTTAATACAGAAAATACACTTAATTTAATTTTGTCTATGGCTAGACAGGGCGAGGTAAAAATGGCGCACCATACGAGATTAATGGATAGGGGGAAGATGTCCTGTTCAGTGATCACCGAAGTCATTTGAAATCAGTTGTTTATAAATATCGAGGAACTTAAATAAAGACTGGGCAATCCCCGTTGCAGACGCTCGCTCAGACACATTTGTGTTTATTCAACACCCACCGAGCCCATCTGTGGTTTATACTGCAACTATGCTGAGCAGACCTTAGTTACAGTTTCTGGGAGAGAGTGTGTTATCTAGCGTGATCAACTGTCTGAACAAGGTTAGCATGCTCAAACCCTCGGTCACGATCACTTGTCATTTCGTTCTAGCCCGAGTGAAAAGGTATCACATAGACAGACAGACAGACATCATCTGTTTTATATATATATATATATATATATATATATATATATATATATATATATATATATATATATATATATATATATAAAACAGATGATGTCTGACTAGCATGACTCTTCGGCAGAATTGAGTCACTGTCAGTCACTGTGTGTTTATCTAAATCTAAAAATAAACACGCTAAAATTCACCTTCATCCCTGTCGTGAGCCGACGGCTTAGTGGTAGAAGTTCCAATTGACGCCAATTCAGTCGGGTTTCGATCCTAGCTAGAGGCAACCGGACGTCTAGCCACACTGATGAGCTGCGAAACAGTCTGTCTGTGGATGACATATATATATATATATATATATATATATATATATATATATTTATATATATATTGGTAGATAGATAGCAAAAACAATCAATATAACACTAAAAACGTTTAAAAATACATTTTTATAGCAAAAATACCAGTAATAATTTTTCTGTTAATATTATCAACAATACATTTTTAAATTACCAACAAATTATGTACAAGATATCTGTAGTTGAAAGCATAAAATTGCGTACGAAATATTTAGATTTTGACATTAAATAACCCATAGAGGTGTTGATATGCCATTGAAAAATATCAACCAATGAGTCAGATCTTTGAACAGGTTCGAATTGAGTGTGTCAAGAAGGACAAAAGGTGTTGGATACTACACCATTTAGAATCAGTCAAGAAAACCTCTCGGCGAACACTTCTCAAAATCATCTAACCACATCGGTAATCTACGGTAATCGCATATAGACATTTCTAAATCCGTAGAATTTGGATTCAATAAACTGCAGTATTTTGTCATGAATGCTAGATTACATATTATCCACAGAGAAGCCATTTTCAACATTATTACCTTCGTAATAAACACAATTTTAGAATTTAATTTAAGCTTAGAACATGTAATTAACGTTCGATGAATCACAGATTTAATCAAACTCTGTTTTTCGTTGTCAGGGACAAAATTGTCCCAACACGTATAAAACCCACAACACACCGTAAAAGATGGCTTCCGGCACACGGAAGTAAGAAAGGAAATTTAACTTTTTTGACCTATATCTTTCGTTTCCAAAATCACTGTCACCCAGGAAGGCTTTGGATTAGCTTTCCTTCTCTTTCATTTTGGTCTCCATCTCAAAGCAAATTTAGGAATTTTTCAGTTAGATATCTCCAGAATATGACTAGGCTATCCTAAGCGGGGTTTCGTAATCTCAAGTGATAACTTTTTTGACCTATCTATTTCGCTTCCATAATCATTTTCATGCAGGAAGGCTTTGGATTATCTCTCCTTCTCTTTCCTTTTGGCACGCAAGATTTCACAGCACTTGCATCAAACTTCATAGCCAACCTATGAACCTTTCTGGAACAATGCAGAAAAAACGAGAAGAGGTGAAATGAATGCCTACAAGATTTAACATCTCCAGTATCATTATATCATAGTCAGCCTATGAAGATTTCAGCCCACCCTCGTACCTGGAAAGAAACAATGCAGTTATTAATAAGAAGAGTTGAAATGAATGCCTGCAAGATTTCACAGCTCTAGCATCACTCCTTCATTGTCAGCCTATGAACTTTTCAGCCCACTCTCGTACCTGGATAGAAACAATGCAGTTATTAATAAGAAGAGTTGAAATGAATGCCTGCAAGATTTCACAGCTCTAGCATCACTCCTTCATTGTCAGCCTATGAACTTTTCAGCCCCACCCTCGTACATGGAAAGAAGCAATACAGTTATTAATAAGAAGAGTTGAAATGAATGCCTGCAAGGTTTCACAGCTCTAGCATCACTCCTTCATAGTCAGCCTATGAAGATTTCAGCCCAGCGTCGTACCTGGAAAGAAACAATGCAGTTATTAATAAGAAGAGTTGAAATGAATGCCTGCAAGATTTCACAGCTCTAGCATCACTCCTTCATAGTCAGCCTATGAACTTTTCAGCCCAGCGTCGTACCTGGAAAGAAACAATGCAGTTATTAATAAGAAGAGTTGAAATGAATGCCTGCAAGATTTCACAGCTCTAGCATCACTCCTTCATTGTCAGCCTATGAACTTTTCAGCCCCACCCTCGTACATGGAAAGAAGCAATACAGTTATTAATAAGAAGAGTTGAAATGAATGACTGCAAGGTTTCACAGCTCTAGCATCACTCTTTCATAGTCAGCCTATGAAGATTTCAGCCCAGCGTCGTACCTGGAAAGAAACAATGCAGTTATTAATAAGAAGAGTTGAAATGAATGCCTGCAAGATTTCACAGCTCTAGCATCACTCCTTCAAAGTCAGCCTATGAACTTTTCAGCCCAGCGTCGTACCTGGAAAGAAACAATGCAGTTATTAATAAGAAGAGTTGAAATGAATGCCTGCAAGATTTCACAGCTCTAGCATCACTCCTTCATTGTCAGCCTATGAACTTTTCAGCCCACTCTCGTACCTGGATAGAAACAATGCAGTTATTAATAAGAAGAGTTGAAATGAATGCCTGCAAGATTTCACAGCTCTAGCATCACTCCTTCATTGTCAGCCTATGAACTTTTCAGCCCCACCCTCGTACATGGAAAGAAGCAATACAGTTATTAATAAGAAGAGTTGAAATGAATGCCTGCAAGGTTTCACAGCTCTAGCATCACTCCTTCATAGTCAGCCTATGAAGATTTCAGCCCAGCGTCGTACCTGGAAAGAAACAATGCAGTTATTAATAAGAAGAGTTGAAATGAATGCCTGCAAGATTTCACAGCTCTAGCATCACTCCTTCATAGTCAGCCTATGAACTTTTCAGCCCAGCGTCGTACCTGGAAAGAAACAATGCAGTTATTAATAAGAAGAGTTGAAATGAATGCCTGCAAGATTTCACAGCTCTAGCATCACTCCTTCATTGTCAGCCTATGAACTTTTCAGCCCACTCTCGTACCTGGATAGAAACAATGCAGTTATTAATAAGAAGAGTTGAAATGAATGCCTGCAAGATTTCACAGCTCTAGCATCACTCCTTCATAGTCAGCCTATGAACTTTTCAGCCCCACCCTCGTACATGGAAAGAAGCAATACAGTTATTAATAAGAAGAGTTGAAATGAATGCCTGCAAGGTTTCACAGCTCTAGCATCACTCCTTCATAGTCAGCCTATGAAGATTTCAGCCCAGCGTCGTACCTGGAAAGAAACAATGCAGTTATTAATAAGAAGAGTTGAAATGAATGCCTGCAAGATTTCACAGCTCTAGCATCACTCCTTCATAGTCAGCCTATGAACTTTTCAGCCCAGCGTCGTACCTGGAAAGAAACAATGCAGTTATTAATAAGAAGAGTTGAAATGAATGCCTGCAAGATTTCACAGCTCTAGCATCACTCCTTCATTGTCAGCCTATGAACTTTTCAGCCCACTCTCGTACCTGGATAGAAACAATGCAGTTATTAATAAGAAGAGTTGAAATGAATGCCTGCAAGATTTCACAGCTCTAGCATCACTCCTTCATTGTCAGCCTATGAACTTTTCAGCCCCACCCTCGTACATGGAAAGAAGCAATACAGTTATTAATAAGAAGAGTTGAAATGAATGCCTGCAAGGTTTCACAGCTCTAGCATCACTCCTTCATAGTCAGCCTATGAAGATTTCAGCCCAGCGTCGTACCTGGAAAGAAACAATGCAGATATTAATAAGAAGAGTTGAAATGAATGCCTGCAAGATTCCACAGCTCTAGCATCACTCCTTCATAGTCAGCCTATGAACTTTTCAGCCCAGCGTCGTACCTGGAAAGAAACAATGCAGTTATTAATAAGAAGAGTTGAAATGAATGCCTGCAAGATTTCACAGCTCTAGCATCACTCCTTCATTGTCAGCCTATGAACTTTTCAGCCCACTCTCGTACCTGGATAGAAACAATGCAGTTATTAATAAGAAGAGTTGAAATGAATGCCTGCAAGATTTCACAGCTCTAGCATCACTCCTTCATAGTCAGCCTATGAACTTTTCAGCCCCACCCTCGTACATGGAAAGAAGCAATACAGTTATTAATAAGAAGAGTTGAAATGAATGCCTGCAAGGTTTCACAGCTCTAGCATCACTCCTTCATAGTCAGCCTATGAAGATTTCAGCCCAGCGTCGTACCTGGAAAGAAACAATGCAGTTATTAATAAGAAGAGTTGAAATGAATGCCTGCAAGATTTCACAGCTCTAGCATCACTCCTTCATAGTCAGCCTATGAACTTTTCAGCCCAGCGTCGTACCTGGAAAGAAACAATGCAGTTATTAATAAGAAGAGTTGAAATGAATGCATGCAAGATTTCACTGCTCTAGCATCACTACTTCATAGTCAGCCTATAAACTTTTCAGCCCACCCTCGTACCTGGAAAGAAGCAATACAGTTATTAATAAGAAGAGTTGAAATGAATGCCTGCAAGATTTCACAGCTCTAGCATCACTCCTTCATAGTCAGCCTATGAACATTTCAGCCAACCTTCGGACCTGGAAAGAAACAATGCAGTTATTAATAAGAAGAGTTGAAATGAATGCCTGCAAGATTTCACAGCTCTAGCATCACTCCTTCATTGTCAGCCTATGAACTTTTCAGCCCACTCTCGTACCTGGAAAGAAACAATGCAGTTATTAATAAGAAGAGTTGAAATGAATGCCTGCAAGATTTCACAGCTCTAGCATCACTCCTTCATTGTCAGCCTATGAACTTTTCAGCCCACTCTCGTACCTGGATAGAAACAATGCAGTTATTAATAAGAAGAGTTGAAATGAATGCCTGCAAGATTTCACAGCTCTAGCATCACTCCTTCATAGTCAGCCTATGAACTTTTCAGCCCACCCTCGTTCCTGTAAAGAAAGCAGTTATTAATAAGAAGAGATGCAATTAAGGCCTTGAAGATTTCACGACTCTAGCATTATTCCTTTATTGTCAGCCTATGAACATTTCAGCCCACCCTCGTACCTGGAAAGTATCAATGAAGTTATTAATTTTTTTTTAAGCGTATCACCCCAAGCAAGGCTGGAGGCCACTGTCACGCAAGGGGTTATAGAAGGGTTGGAGGAAGAGCAGATAGGAGTGGTAAAGGAGAGGATGTGGAGAAAGAGAAAGACAGTGGGTCGATCAAGGCAAGGGGGTTACAGAAGATTTGGAGCGAGAGCAGATAGGAATGAAAGGTGAAAAGATGTAGAGAAGGGAAGTGGATAGATCAAGGCAACTGGAGATGTCGATTGACGCTACACTTAAACCGTTGGAGATTGTATTTGTCAAGGAAACAGTAATAGGGAAGGGAGTTCCATAGGCGAGATGTGCGAGACATGAAGCTATTGGAGTAGAAGAGACGTCTACATCTAACAGTTTCAACGGTGAAGGGGTGGGAACGGGATGCCAGCCTCGTAGGACGTTTAAATTCACGAGGCCTAGGGACAAGCGAAAGCAGCTCCTCGGAGCAATTACCGTGAAAGTATTTGTAAAAAAGACAGAGCGAGGCAACATCGCGTCTGTGAGAGAGCGACTGCAGACGAGATGACAGATCAGGGCCAATGACATTGCATATCCGTCTCTGGATCTTATCAAGAACCCTGAGGCAAACAGCAGGGGCCCCAGACCATATATGGCAGCAATACTCAATGCAAGGGCGAATGGTCGATTTATAGACTTGGAGGATCGATTCCGGGGCGAAAAATTTCCTGGCTCGGCACAGGGAACCAACTTTCCTTGCGGTGGATGATGCAACTGACTCGATGTAATTGTTCCATCTCAGATCAGCGGACAACGTGAGACCGAGCAGCCGCAGAGAGGAGCTCTCGAGAAGTTGGTCTTCAGACATTCTAATGGGATCCAGGGATGGATCCTGGTGGTGGTTAATAGAGAGCAGTTTTGTTTTAGAGGCGTTAAAGTTAACCATCCATTTCTCGCCCCAGTTCACAACCGATTGGAGGTCCTTTTCAATTTGAGCTGCCAGGTTAACTTTGTCAGCATCACTAGATTTGTGTTTGAGGCAGGAGTAAATTGTGGTGTCGTCAGCGTAGATGCCGACTTGGGAGTCTATGGCGTCAGGAAGGTCGTTTATGAATATGAGGAACAGAGTAGGGCCTAGGATGGAGGCTTGAGGAACCCCTGCGTTAGTGGGATAGGAGCTGGAGAACGACCTTCAGTTCCCGGTTTGACAGGAATGATTGTATTAGGTCAAACAATCGACCTGTGATGCCATAACCCTGGAGCTTGCGAAGAAGGCCGGCATGCCAAACTCTATCAAACGCTTTATTCATATGAAGAGTTGAAATGAATGCATGCAAGGTTTCACCGCTCTAGCATCACTCCTTCATAGCCTATGAATTTTTCAGCCTACGCTCGTATATGGAGAAATGAAGTGTCATTTTAAACTGACTCTACGAATATATAACTTAACTGATGCCTTGCTATATATTGCTTACCAAAGCGATATTGGGAACATTTTGGTTAAATTTTGCGTCTGATTGATTTCAGATGCAATCTTGGAAATTTTTCATTATCCTTAAATATTTTCACTTTACCAACATACTGTTTGTAATTATAAGTTTGGTACAAGAAGAAATACGGCGTCATTTTAAACTGATGGTACCATTATTTCACACTTCAGAAATAATATTTGCCCTAATACAATTTTTGATGTTACTTTCAAAGTCTTATACCTTGATTCGTTTTCAAGATTCTGTTTCTTGTTTCTTTTTATTCTCTTGCATTATTGCCTTGCTCGGAATGAAGTGACTAAAATAATATATATTCGTTTGTCTATGTCTTTGTGCGTGTCTATCGTCGGCGTTTTTATCTGTGTATGGTGGTTGTAAGGGAGACCCACGCAGGGACGGCCCTTCAACCTCGCTCGTAACACACGGGAATATTAATTTTATAAATGCCACCCTAATTAAATAAAGAACATGATTCTTTACGTAGGATGTACGCCGAGGGGGTTCTGATAAATCTCTTACTGTTATGGGACCTTACCTATAACGACAGAGTGAACTCTTCCTGACACTATGAATACTGCGCCACTCAAGAGAGAGGGACGAGACGGAATCGAGTCGAGCCAATTGTAGTTCACTCCAAACCAGACTGACAGTCATACTAACACCTTCAACATCTTGTATTATTATTCTGTGTAATATATCTTTGTTATTTCTACTCTTGTGTTCGTGTTGTTCTTCTTTGGTTCTAACCTTGGACCATAACAGTGGCGACGAGGATATTGAAGAAACGAAGTTCTACGCGGAGAATCTAAAAAGAAAAAAATCTCTTACCATCAATAAATACACGTCATACGCGTTTATATTACATCACCAACTTTTATAAAATCCATACTTAAAGAATGTAAATCTAAATACTATACTTACCTGGCACCTGTGCTCTGGCCTGCGTGTTGTGTTAGTATCACGGCTATGACTAGCTTAGACCAGCACTGACCAGCTTGGACAAGCTATGACCAGCTAATGCCAGCTTAGACCAGTGGCCCGAGTGGAAAGACTCTGGTTCCCCACGTTAAGCTGACCTTGTGTCACATCCAGACTCAGTGGGGCGTCAAGTAAATCTTCATACTATTACGACTATGACGAACGGTGTTACTTATATACGTCCCCAAATCAACTTGCAGACAAATACCATATATAAATAAAATGCCCTCTTGACACACACATTCAGGCACACACACACACACACACACACACACACACACACACACACACACACACACACACAAACGAATATACATCTCTATCTATAAAAGGCAGGATGAGTGTTTGTGTGTGTGTGTGTGTGTGTGTGTGTGTGTGTGTGTGTGTGTGTGTGTAACGAATGCACGGGCGCAATTTTCGACGGATTTGCACCAAAATTTACGTGCACATGCTCCAAGTTAGTCTGAAGTCCAAGACCACCTTTGCATTCCCCAACTCCTATCGATAGTGGAAATAATCGATTATTTTATGCTTCTACGGCAGTTTTCATGTAGTTTGCGGCCATTTTCTACTGGCCATCGTGAGAGCCTATAGCCAGCTGCCACGAATAGTTAAGAGGATTCTATTGGCCAGCGTGAGAGCCAACAGCTGAGTGACACGAATGTTAACTAGCATGCTAGCATGCAAAAAAAATCGATAGCTGCATTCGTCACAAGTGGGAAAAATTTAAATCTGCATGGCACTTTACTCCAATTGACTCATTCGCTTGCTTAAACTCAACGTTGATTCTGATTCCGCAGAACTGGGTTGGGTGTGAAAAAGTATTTGTTGTTAACATTCATTTTTCATTCGGTTTTTCCAATTACGATTCCTTTTTTAAAGCCGATCGTTTTGTGTTCATTTTGTTTAGTTCGTTTTTCGTAACAGATTTAATGTTTAGTATAGAGCTTAGAAAAAATTCGCAGTGTGAGATAGGCAAGAAGTAAGGCATGTAGCAACAACAGCACGGCAAAGGGCACTCCTTTAAAGGCAAGGAAGGGCAAACATATTTTAAGTCAAGTGATAGCGATTGCTGTATGAGTCGTACGATTTTTGAATCAAACATGGGCAACACCGGGCCATGCTGCTAGTATATATACATATATCATGCAATTACAATCTAAATCCCGCATGGTCAAATAAGAATCATGATACACTTGCACGCATAAATTTACACACGAACGATGCGTTTCAAGAGCAAATGTATGTGAAGTCTGCTTAACCAATGTAAAAAAAGAATGCGGAAATGAAGGATTGAATCTCGTAGGGAGGAATAAACAAGTACGTAATCAGAAAAGGAAGAAAGAAAAAAGAATGAATGAAGGAATAAAGTGAAGAAGAATTAACAAGGATGCAACCTGGAAAGAAAGAATGAACGAAAGGAAGGAAGGAATAAAGTAAGGAGGACTAAACATTTATGTAATCACGAATGAAAGAAAAAAAGGAAGGGCGCAATTAATGAAGGAATGAAGGAAGGAAAAATAAACAAGTCTTCTTTACCAATGTTAATGTACGAAACAAGAAAATAAAAAAATAACATAATATTTTTTCCTTTTTTCTCTCTATATCTCATTCTATGATGAATCATTTATAAAAGCGAAACATTTTAGATTTATAAATATTTCCTATTTGTTCCTTATCCGCCCATCGCACTGAGGAGCTGTGATACAGCGAAACAGTACTGTCTGTGAATGACATAATTTAGCTCTTGAAAATACATTTCAATTGAGCACTGTTGAGTGATAAGCTAATTCTATAAACAACAGCCACCTGCACTAATGCAAAGCTCTTCAGTAAAATGAATGGAGCACTTTGTCTGATGGGCATTTGTTTACAGTTGTAAAAGCAATACGCTATATTTAGTTGTGTAAGTCTACCGAGTGAAGATAGCTCTGGCTGACACCAAATTAGTTGTGTTTCAATCCTGGCTTGAGGCATTCGGATGTCTAGTCGCACTGAGGAGCTGTGATACAGCGAAACAGTACTGTCTGTGAATGACATAATATATATATATATATATATACGCACACACACACTCACACACACACACACACACACACACACACACACATATATATATATGTAAGATGCAAAGTCAAGCTGAAAATCAACTTGTCAGCTGTCAATATACCACATAACACCCTGAGCGCTTTTCAATCGGCTTGTCTGAATCATCTTCAAGAAGCGAGAGCAAGATCTAAAAGGTCAGCCAATCTAACAGTGATCTCATCTCACAATCATCACTCTTGCTCCATATGCAGCCTCCTTTGTAAATCACTAGCGGTTCTTCAATGCCACTAAAGATTGTCGCACTAAATTTCATAACTGAATCAACTAAGCTGTCAGATCCTCATACGTCGAAACCGACAGGAGAGTCCATTATGTATGTATGTATGTCTGTATGTATGTATAGTTACCCCGAAAAAAATCTTTGATTAGTAAATAAAGATTTAATTTAATAAAAAAATCACTTGACCGTTACAAATTAATTTTAAATGTTTATAAATTATTCCAATTAAGATTTAAAAAAAAAGAAACATTATTCTTGCAAAAATTCATTATTCATCAAAAATTTATTTTTTTAAGACAGTAATAAGTATAAATGATTTTATACATAAAAGCAATTAAAAGCATTTCTAATTAAATATTAAATATTTTATTTTACAATTCAGGGAAGATTTTCTATAACGGGGAGGCATAATTGACACAAAAAACAATTTGTTTCAAATTTTCAGAGAACTTGTCTTTATATGTAATAGAAATATGAATCCATAGAGAAAAGAAAGAAAGCCAGGAATGAATGAATGAATGAATGAAGGAAGGGAGAATAAAGAAAGATGCAATCTCGAAAGAAAAAAGGAAAGGAAGGAAGGAAAGAAGAAAGGAAGGAAGAAAGAAAGAAAGGGAGGAACGAAGGAAGGAAGGGAGGGAGAAGGAAGGAAGGAAGGAAGGGAGGGAGGAAGGAAGGAAGGGAGGGAGGAAGGGAGGGAGGAAGGAAGGAAGGAAGGAAGGAAGGAAGGAAGGAAGGAAGGAAGGAAAGAATTATAAACAAGGATGCAATCACAAAAGTAAGAAAAAGAAAGAAAGAAAGGAAGGAAGGAAGGAAGGAATGAATGGAGGGAGGAAGGAAGGAAGGAAGGAAGGAGGGGAGGGAGGAAGGGAGGGAGGAAGTAAGGAAGGAAGGGAGGGAGGAAGGAAGGAAGGAATGAAGTAAGGGAGGGAGGAAGGAAGGAAGGAAGGAAGGAATAAAGAAAGAATGAAATGGAGGAAGGGAGATAGACGCAATCAAGAAAGAAAGAATTTTAGGAAAGAAAGGAAGAAACAAAGAATAAAGAAAGATGCAATGACAAAAGAAAAAAGAAAGAAAGAAAGAAAGAAAGGAATGAAGAAAGAATGAAAGAATGAAAGAGAGAAAGAATGAAAGCGTGAAAGTGAAAGAAAGATGCAATCAAGAAAGAAAGAATGTTAGGAAAGAAAAGAAAAAAGAAAGAAAGAATAAAGAAAGATGCAATCCCGAAAGAAAGAAAGAAAGAAGGAAAGAAAGAAAGGATGTGGAAAGGGAGAAAGAAAGAAAGAGAGAAAGCAAGGGAGGAGGGAAGGAATCATAAACAAAGATGTAATCACGAAAGTAAGAAAAAGAAAGAATGAAAGGAAGGAATAAAGAACGAATGATAGAAAGAAAGAATTTATGAAAGAAAGAAGGAAAGAAAGAAAGAAAGAAAGGAGAGGGAGGTTGGAAGGAAGGAAGTTTAAACAAGGATACAATCACGAATGTTTAAAAGAAAGAAAGGAAGGAAGAAAGAAAGGGTGAAAGAAAGAAAGACGCAATCGAGAAAGAATGAATGCTAGGAAAGAAAGGAAGAAAGAAAGAATAAAGAAGGATGCAATCACGAAAGAAAGAAAGAAAGAAAGAAGGAAACGAAGAAAGCAAGTAATAGAGATGAAAAGAAAGAAAAAGAAAGACGGATGCTGTAATGTAAAAAACGAAGGAAAAAGGGCAAGAAACATAATGTGAAAATATTTAGAGAAGGAATAATAAAAATAGTGAAAAATAAATGCAAAGAAAAAGAAAGAAAGAAAGAAGGAAAGAAAAAAGAACAAGGACGCAATCAAGAAAGAGTAATAATAAGAAAGAATGATAAGAAAAAAAGAAAGGTGGAAAGAAAGAATGATACGAAAGAAGGAGAAACTGGAAAAAAACAAGGAAGAAAGAAATAAAGAAAGAAAGAGAAAATGGCCTAGAAAAATGAAAGAAAAGAAGAAGTAAAGAAAGACAGAAAGAAAACGATAATGCAATAAAGATGTAAAGCAGGAAAGAAAGAAAGAACGAAAGAAAAGAAAGAACGAAAGAAAGAAACAAAGAACGAAAGAAAAGAAAGAACGAAAGAAAGAACGAAAGAAAGAAAGAAAGAATGAATGATAGGAAAGAAAGAAAGAAAGAAAAAATGATAGAAAAGAAAGAACGAAAGAAAGAAAGAACGAAAGAAAAGAAAGAACGAAAGAAAGAACGAAAGAAAGAATGAATGATAGAAAAGAAAGAACGAAAGAAAGTACGAATGATAGAAAAGAAAGAACGGAAGAACGAAAGAAAGAAAGAAAGAAAGAAAAGAAAGAACGAAAGAAAGAAAGAATGATAGAAAAGAAAGAACGAAAGAAAGAAAGAAAGAATGATAGAAAAGAAAGAACGAAAGAAAGAAAGAAAGAACGAAAGAAAGAACGAAAGAAAGAAAGAAAGAACGAACGAAAGAAAGAAAGAATGACAGAAAGAAAGAACGAAAGAAAGAAAGAAAGAATCACAGAAAGAAAGAACGAAAGAAAGAAAGAAAGAACGAAAGAAAGAAAGAAAGAACGAAAGAAAGAAAGAAAGAATGATAGAAAAGAAAGAACGAAAGAAAGAACGGAAGAGCGAAAGAACGAAAGAAAGAAAGAACGAAAGAAAGAAAGAAAGAACGAAAGAAAGAAAGAAAGAATGACAGAAAGAAAGAACGAAAGAAAGAAAGAAAGAACGAAAGAAAGAAAGAAAGAAAGAACGAAAGAAAGAAAGAAAGAACGAAAGAAAGAACGAAAGAAAGAAAGAACGAAAGAAAGAAAGAAAGAACGAAAGAAAGAAAGAAAGAATGATAGAAAAGAAAGAACGAAAGAAAGAACGAAAGAACGAAAGAACGAAAGAAAGAAAGAACGAAAGAAAGAAAGAAAGAACGAAAGAAAGAAAGAAAGAATGACAGAAAGAAAGAACGAAAGAAAGAAAGAAAGAACGAAAGAAAGAAAGAAAGAAAGAACGAAAGAAAGAAAGAAAGAACGAAAGAAAGAAAGAAAGAAAGAATGACAGAAAGAAAGAACGAAAGAAAGAAAGAAAGAACGAAAGAAAGAAAGAAAGAATGATAGAAAAGAAAGAACGAAAGAAAGAACGAAAGAACGAAAGAACCAAAGAAAGAAAGAACGAAAGAACGAAAGAAAGAAAGAAAGAAGGAAAGAAAGAAAGAAAGAACGAACGAAAGAAAGAAAGAATGATAGAAAAGAAAGAACGAAAGAAAGAACGAAAGAACGAAAGAAAGAAAGAACGAAAGAAAGAAAGAAAGAAGGAAAGAAAGAAAGAAAGAATGACAGAAAGAAAGAACGAAAGAAAGAAAGAAAGAACGAAAGAAAGAAAGAAAGAACGAAAGAAAGAAAGAACGAAAGAAAGAAAGAAAGAACGAAAGAAAGAAAGAATGATAGAAAAGAAAGAACGAAAGAAAGAACGAAAGAACGAAAGAACGAAAGAAAGAAAGAACGAAAGAAAGAAAGAAAGAACGAAAGAAAGAAAGAAAGAATGACAGAAAGAAAGAACGAAAGAAAGAAAGAAAGAACGAAAGAAAGAAAGAAAGAAAGAAGGAAAGAAAGAAAGAAAGAACGAAAGAAAGAACGAAAGAAAGAAAGAAAGAACGAAAGAAAGAAAGAAAGAATGACAGAAAGAAAGAACGAAAGAAAGAAAGAACGAAAGAAAGAAAGAAAGAACGAAAGAAAGAAAGAAAGAATGATAGAAAAGAAAGAACGAAAGAAAGAACGAAAGAGCGAAAGAACGAAAGAAAGAAAGAACGAAAGAAAGAAAGAAAGAACGAAAGAAAGAAAGAAAGAATGACAGAAAGAAAGAACGAAAGAAAGAAAGAAAGAACGAAAGAAAGAAAGAAAGAAAGAACGAAAGAAAGAAAGAAAGAACGAAAGAAAGAAAGAACGAAAGAAAGAAAGAAAGAACGAAAGAAAGAAAGAACGAAAGAAAGAAAGAAAGAACGAAAGAAAGAAAGAAAGAATGACAGAAAGAAAGAACGAAAGAAAGAAAGAAAGAACGAAAGAAAGTAAGAAAGAACGAAAGAAAGAAAGAAAGAAAGAACGAAAGAAAGAAAGAAAGAACGAAAGAAAGAAAGAAAGAATGACAGAAAGAAAGAACGAAAGAAAGAAAGAAAGAACGAAAGAAAGAAAGAAAGAAAGAAAGAACGAAAGAAAGAAAGAAAGAAAGAAAGAAAGAACGAAAGAAAGAAAGAAAGAACGAAAGAAAGAAAGAAAGAACGAAAGAAAGAAAGAAAGAATGATAGAAAAGAAAGAACGAAAGAAAGAACGAAAGAACGAAAGAAAGAAAGAACGAAAGAACGAAAGAAAGAAAGAAAGAACGAAAGAAAGAAAGAAAGAACGAAAGAAAGAAAGAATGATAGAAAAGAAAGAACGAAAGAAAGAACGAAAGAACGAAAGAACGAAAGAAAGAAAGAACGAAAGAAAGAAAGAAAGAACGAAAGAAAGAAAGAATGACAGAAAGAAAGAACGAAAGAAAGAAAGAAAGAACGAAAGAAAGAAAGAAAGAACGAAAGAAAGAACGAAAGAAAGAAAGAAATAACGAAAGAAAGAAAGAACGAAAGAAAGAAAGAAAGAATGACAGAAAGAAAGAACGAAAGAAAGAAAGAACGAAAGAAAGAAAGAAAATAACGAAAGAAAGAAAGAACGAAAGAACGAAAGAAAGAACGAAAGAAAGAAAGAAAGAATGATAGAAAAGAAAGAACGAAAGAAAGAACGAAAGAACGAAAGAACGAAAGAAAGAAAGAAAGAACGAAAGAAAGAAAGGAAGCACGAAAGAAAGAAAGAAAGAATGATAGAAAAGAAAGAACGAAAGAAAGAACGAAAGAACGAAAGAACGAAAGAAAGAAAGAACGAAAGAAAGAAAGAAAGAACGAAAGAAAGAAAGAAAGAATGACAGAAAGAAAGAACGAAAGAAAGAAAGAAAGAACGAAAGAAAGAAAGAAAGAAAGAAAGAACGAAAGAAAGAAAGAAAGAACGAAAGAAAGAACGAAAGAAAGAAAGAAAGAACGAAAGAAAGAAAGAAAGAATGACAGAAAGAAAGAACGAAAGAAAGAAAGAAAGAACGAAAGAAAGAAAGAAAGAAAGAACGAAAGAAAGAAAGAAAGAATGATAGAAAAGAAAGAACGAAAGAAAGAACGAAAGAACGAAAGAACGAAAGAAAGAAAGAACGAAAGAAAGAACGAAAGAACGAAAGAAAGAAAGAAAGAAAGAACGAAAGAAAGAAAGAACGAAAGAAAGAACGAAAGAACGAAAGAAAGAAAGAACGAAAGAAAGAAAGAAAGAACGAAAGAAAGAACGAAAGAAAGAAAGAAAGAATGATAGAAAAGAAAGAAAGAAAGAAAGAAAGAATGACAGAAAGCCTTAATGAAATAAAGTAAGGATGCATGCAAGAAGATAAAAAGAAAGACAGGACAAAAAGAAGAAGAATGGAAGGAAGAGAAAAAGGCTGGGAAAATGACAATCGTCCGATTATTTATTCCTGAGTTCGCAAAAGAAAGAAGTAATAAAAAATGTCTCCGATAAAAATATTCACTAATGAAGAGAGAAAAGAGAAGAAAAAAAAGTCAACTACAAGGTCAAGGTACCTCGGCATTTTCTAAACCCACTTCAAGCAAGCATTACATGACTGGGCAAAGCTTGTAAAAATATCCCCGCCACTTCTTTTCGCTTCTCCAGTCGTTTCCTCGGGGCAGAGTTAATTTTTAAATTTAGACACTGAAATAGAAATTTAACGCCATTGTGGTTTCGTTTCTAATTAGGACTTTCCCCCTTTATTGTGAGGTTCAACGAATTAAATATGTTTGCAGGAAGACTGAAATGGAAAGGCGGGAAGGAACAAAAATGGAAGATGGAAAAGAAGCTGATATTTTTGAAAGAAGGTCGGGCGGTTTTATTCGGTAAAATAACAAAAAAAAAAAAACCGGAGAAAGACGAATTTGACAAGAAGATGAGTTTGAATAAAAATCTTGAAAGACTACAGAGAGGAAAACGGGAGAGATCCGGTTGGCGGGAATGCGCAATTAGTAGAGTTGAAAGAGGAGTTCATGCTGACGAGGTTAGCCGAGATTAGGCGAGGTTAGACGAGATAAGACGAGAAGGCGATAATAGCTGATATTAGACGAAATCAGACGAGATCTGCCGATATTAGACATTAGCGGAGATCAAACTAGATTAGCCGAGATCAGACAAGATTAGACGAGATTAGCCGAGATCAGACGAGATTAGCCGAGATCAGACGAGAATAGACGACATCAGACGAGATTAGACGAGATCAGGTGAGATTAGACATTAGCCGAGACCAGACAAGATTAGCCGAGATCAGATGAGATTAGACGAGATCAGACGAGATTAACCGAGATTAAACGAGATTAGCCGGGATCAGATGAGACAAAGGCGGAAATAACGAATTTGAAAAAAATAAATAAATGAAAATAAATGAAAGAAAGAAAAAACTGGAAGAATGAATGAAAGCAAGAAAGACTGAAACATTGAATGAAAGAAAGAAAGACCGGAAAGAATGAATGGAAGAAAGAAAAACTGGAAGAATGAAAGTAAGAAAGTCTGAAACATTGAATGAAAGAAAGAGTGGAATATTGAATGAAAGTAAGAAAGACTGGAATATTGAATGAAAGTAAGAAAGACTGAAAGAATGAATGAAAGAAAGAAAAAATAAATAAAAAACTGAAAGAAAGAAAAGAAAATAAACAGAGGAAAACGGAAGGAAGGCAAAGAAAGGGAGAACAAAAGAAAGGAAAAGAAAAGAAAGGAGGAAACAGGATGAAAAGATGAAAGCATGAAGGGTTGAAAAAAGAAGAAGAAGATGAGAAGGAAAAAGAAAGAAAACGTGAGAGAAAGAAGAAAACCATGGAGGCGGAAAAGAATGAATGAAAGGAGGGAAAATGGAAAGAATGAATGAAAGTAAGAAAGACTGAAAGAATGAATGAAAGAAAGAAAAACTGGAATAAAGAATGAAAGTAAGGAAGTCTGAAACATTGAAAGAAAAAAAGAAAAACTGGAAGAATGAAAGAAAGAATGAAAGAAAGAACGACATTGAATGAAAGAAATAAAGACTGGAATGAATGAATGAAAGTAAGAAAGACTTAAAGAATGAATGAAAGAAAGAAAAACTTTTAGAATGAATGAAAGTAAGAAAGTTTGAAACATTGAATGAAAGAAAGAAAGATTGGAATATTGAATGAAAGTAAGAAAGATTAAAAGAATGAATGAAAGAAAGAAAAACTGGAAGAATGAATGAAAGAAAGAAAGTATAAAAAACTGAATAAAGGAAAAATAGAATGGAAGAATGAATGAAAGTAAGAAAGACTAAGAGAATGAATGAAAGAAAAAAACTGGAAGAATGAATGAAAGTAAGAAAGACTGAAACATTAAATGAGAGAAAGAAAGACTGAAAGAATGAATAAAAGAAAACTGGAAGAAAGAATGAAAGTAAGAAAATATAAAACACTGAACGAAAGAAAGATAGACTGGAAGAATGAAAGAATGTAAGAAAGACTGAAAGAATGAATGTAAGAAAGAAAAATTGTATGTATGAATGAAAGTAAGAAAGACTGAAAGATTGAATGAAAGAAAGAAAGACAGGAAAGAATGAATGAAAGTAAGAAAGACTGAAAGGAAGAAAAACTGGAAGAATGAATGAAAGTAAGAAAGACTGATACGTTGAATGAAAGAAAGATTTGAAAGAATGAAAGTAAGAAAGACTGAAATAATGAAAGAAAGAAAAACTGGAAAAATGAATGAAAGCAAGAAAGACTGAAACATTGAATGAAAGAAAGATTGGAAAGAATAAATGAAAGTAAGAAAGACTGAAATAATGAATGAAAGAAAGAAAAAATGGAATAATGAATGAAAGTAAGAAAGACTGAAAGGATGAATGAAAGAAAGAAAAACTTGAAGACTGAATGAATATAAGAAAAACTGTAAGAATGAATGAAAGTAAGAAAGACTGAAACAGTGAATGAATAAAAAGAAAGACAGACTTGGAAGAATGAATGAAAGTAAGAAAAACTGAAACACTGAATGAAAAAAGAACGACAGACTGGAAAGAATGAATGAATGTAAGAAAGACTGGAAAGAACGAATGAAAGTACGAAAGGCTGAAAGAATGAATGAAAAAAAAACAAACTGTAAGAATGAATGAAAGTAAGAAAGACTGAAATATTGAATAAAAGAACGAAAGAAAATAATACTGGAAAGAATGAATGAAAGTAAGAAAACTGAAATAATGAATGAAAGAATGAAAACTGGAAGAATGAATGAAAGTAAGAAAGACTGAAACAGTGAATGAATAAAAAGAAAGAAAGACTTGGAAGAATGAATGAAAGAAAGAAAGACCGGAAAGAATGAATGGAAGCAAGGAAGACTGAAAGAATGAAAGTAAGAAAGTCTGAAACATTGAATGAAAGAAAGAAAACTGGAAGAATGAACGAAAGTTAGAAAGTCTAAAACATTGAACGAAAGAAAGTAAGACTGGAACAATGGATGAAAGTAAGAAAGACTGAAAGAATGAATGAAAGAAAAAATAACTGGAAGAATGAATGAAAGTAAGAAAGTCTGAAACATTGAATGAAAGAAAGAAAGACTGGAAGAACGAATGAAAGTAAGAAGGACTGAAAGAATGAATGAAAGAAAGAAAAACTGGAAGAATGAATGAAAGAAAGAAAACTGGAAGAATGAATTAAAGTAAGAAAGTATAAAACACTGAATGAAAGAAAGATATACTGGACAAATGAATGAAAGTCAGAAAGACTGAAAAAATGAATGAAAGAAAGAAAAACTAGAAGAATGAATGAAAATAAGAAAGTCTGAAACATTGAATGAAAGAAAGTAAGACTGGAACAATGAATGAAAGTAAAAAAGACTGAAAGAATGAATGAAATAAGAAAGACTGAAACATTGAATGAAAGAAAGAAAGACTGGAAAGAATGAATGAAAGTAAGAAACACTGAAAGAATGAATGAAAGGAAGAAAGTATAAAACACTGAATGAAAGAAAGATAGACTTGAAGTATGAATGAAAGTAAGAACGACTGAAAGAATAAATGAAAGAAATAAAAACTGTAGAATGAATGAAAGAAAGAAAGACTGAAAGATTGAATGAAAGAAAGAAAACTGGAAACATGAATGAAAGTAAGAAAGTATAAAACACTAATGAAAGACAGATAGACTGGAACAATGAATGAAAATAAGAAAGACTGAAAGAATGAATGAAAGTAAGAAAGTCTGAAAGAATGAATGGAAGAATGAAAAACTGGACAATTTATGAAAGAAAGAAAGACCAGAAGAATGAATGAAAGAAACAAAGACTCGATGACTGAATGGAAGAAGGAAAAACTGAAAAACTGAATGAAAGTAAGAAAGATTGAATGAAAGAAAGAAAGCCTAAAAGAATGAATGAATGTAAGAATAACAAGAGGATCGGATGAAAAACTGGAAGAATGAATGAATGAAAGAGACACTGGAAGAATGAATGAAAGAAAGACTGAAAGAATGGAAGCATGAAGGAAAGAAAGAGACACTGGACGCATGAATGAAAGAAAGAAAAACTAAAATATTGCAAGAAAAAAAGAAAGAAAGAAAGACTGTGATAATGAATGAGAGAAAGAGAAACTGGAAGAATGAATGAAAGAAAGAAGAACTTAGAGAATGAATGAAAAATATATACTGAAAGAATAATTGAAAGAAAGAAAGTCTGAAAGAATGAATGGCAGAAATATTAAAAAATAAGATAGACTGGAAGAATGAACGAAAGTAAGAAAGAGTGGAAGAATGAATGAAAATAATAAAAAGTAACAGAATGAATGAATAAAAAAAGACTTGAAGAAAGAATGAAGAAAGAAAGACCGGAAGTATGACTGAAACAAAGAAAGACTCATAGAATGAATGAAAGAAGGAAAGAATGAATGAATGTTAGAATGACTGAAAGATTGAATGAAAGAAAGAAGAACTGCAATAATAATTGAAAGAAAAAAGACTGTAAGAATGAATGAAAGTAAGAAAAACCAGAGGAATGACTGAAGGAAAGAAACAGTGTAAGAATGAATGAAAGAAAGAAAGACCGGAAGAATGAAAGAAAGAAAGACTGAACGAATGAATGAAAGAAAGAATGACTGGAAAAATGAAAGAAGGAAAGAAAGACTGGAAAGAATGAATGGAAGTATGAAAGACTGAAAGAATGAATGAAAGAAAGAGAAACTGGAAAAATGAATGTAAGTAAGAAAGTATGAAAGATTGAATGAAAGAAAGAAAGACTGGAAAGAATGAGTGAAAGAAAGAAAAACTGGAAGAATGAGCGAACGAAAGACTGACAAAATGAATGAAAGACAGAAAGACTGGAACATCGAGTGAAAATAATAAAGACCGGAATAATGGATGAAAGAAAGATAGACTGAAAGAATGAATGAAAGTAAAAATAACTGAAAGAATGAACGCAAGAAAGACTGAAAGAATGAATGAAAGACAGAAAGACTGGTAGAATGGATGAAAGAGAGAAAGATTGGTAGAATGGATGATAGAAATTAAGACTGAAAGAATGAATGAAAGAAAGAAAGACCGGAAGTATCAATGAAAGAAAGAAATACTGAAAGAATGAATGAAAGTGAGGAAGACAGGAAGAATGAATAAAAGAACAACGAAAGACTGAAAGAATGAAGGTAAGAAAAACTGAACGAATGAATGAACATAATAAAGACTGAAGGGAGCAATGAAAGAAAGAACGACAGGAAGAATGAAAGAAAGGACGACAGGAAGAATGAAAGAAAGGACGACAGGAAGAATGAAAGAAAGGACGACAGGAAGAATGAAAGAAAGGACGACAGGAAGAATGAAAGAAAGGACGACAGGAAGAATGAAAGAAAGGACGACAGGAAGAATGAAAGAAAGGACGACAGGAAGAATGAAAGAAAGGACGACAGGAAGAATGAAAGAAAGGACGACAGGAAGAATGAAAGAAAGGACGACAGGAAGAATGAAAGAAAGGACGACAGGAAGAATGAAAGAAAGGACGACAGGAAGAATGAAAGAAAGGACGACAGGAAGAATGAAAGAAAGGACGACAGGAAGAATGAAAGAAAGGACGACAGGAAGAATGAAAGAAAGGACGACAGGAAGAATGAAAGAAAGGACGACAGGAAGAATGAAAGAAAGGACGACAGGAAGAATGAAAGAAAGGACGACAGGAAGAATGAAAGAAAGGACGACAGGAAGAATGAAAGAAAGGACGACAGGAAGAATGAAAGAAAGAACGACAGGAAGAATGAAAGAAAGGACGACAGGAAGAATGAAAGAAAGAACGACAGGAAGAATGAAAGAAAGGACGACAGGAAGAATGAAAGAAAGGACGACAGGAAGAATGAAAGAAAGGACGACAGGAAGAATGAAAGAAAGGACGACAGGAAGAATGAAAGAAAGGACGACAGGAAGAATGAAAGAAAGGACGACAGGAAGAATGAAAGAAAGGACGACAGGAAGAATGAAAGAAAGAACGACAGGAAGAATGAAAGAAAGGACGACAGGAAGAATGAAAGAAAGAACGACAGGAAGAATGAAAGAAAGGACGACAGGAAGAATGAAAGAAAGGACGACAGGAAGAATGAAAGAAAGGACGACAGGAAGAATGAAAGAAAGGACGACAGGAAGAATGAAAGAAAGGACGACAGGAAGAATGAAAGAAAGGACGACAGGAAGAATGAAAGAAAGGACGACAGGAAGAATGAAAGAAAGGACGACAGGAAGAATGAAAGAAAGGACGACAGGAAGAATGAAAGAAAGGACGACAGGAAGAATGAAAGAAAGGACGACAGGAAGAATGAAAGAAAGGACGACAGGAAGAATGAAAGAAAGGACGACAGGAAGAATGAAAGAAAGGACGACAGGAAGAATGAAAGAAAGGACGACAGGAAGAATGAAAGAAAGAACGACAGGAAGAATGAAAGAAAGGACGACAGGAAGAATGAAAGAAAGAACGACAGGAAGAATGAAAGAAAGGACGACAGGAAGAATGAAAGAAAGGACGACAGGAAGAATGAAAGAAAGGACGACAGGAAGAATGAAAGAAAGGACGACAGGAAGAATGAAAGAAAGGACGACAGGAAGAATGAAAGAAAGGACGACAGGAAGAATGAAAGAAAGAACGACAGGAAGAATGAAAGAAAGGACGACAGGAAGAATGAAAGAAAGAACGACAGGAAGAATGAAAGAAAGGACGACAGGAAGAATGAAAGAAAGGACGACAGGAAGAATGAAAGAAAGGACGACAGGAAGAATGAAAGAAAGAACGACAGGAAGAATGAAAGAAAGGACGACAGGAAGAATGAAAGAAAGGACGACAGGAAGAATGAAAGAAAGGACGACAGGAAGAATGAAAGAAAGGACGACAGGAAGAATGAAAGAAAGGACGACAGGAAGAATGAAAGAAAGGACGACAGGAAGAATGAAAGAAAGAACGACAGGAAGAATGAAAGAAAGGACGACAGGAAGAATGAAAGAAAGGACGACAGGAAGAATGAAAGAAAGGACGACAGGAAGAATGAAAGAAAGGACGACAGGAAGAATGAAAGAAAGGACGACAGGAAGAATGAAAGAAAGGACGACAGGAAGAATGAAAGAAAGGACGACAGGAAGAATGAAAGAAAGGACGACAGGAAGAATGAAAGAAAGGACGACAGGAAGAATGAAAGAAAGGACGACAGGAAGAATGAAAGAAAGGACGACAGGAAGAATGAAAGAAAGAACGACAGGAAGAATGAAAGAAAGGACGACAGGAAGAATGAAAGAAAGGACGACAGGAAGAATGAAAGAAAGGACGACAGGAAGAATGAAAGAAAGGACGACAGGAAGAATGAAAGAAAGGACGACAGGAAGAATGAAAGAAAGGACGACAGGAAGAATGAAAGAAAGGACGACAGGAAGAATGAAAGAAAGGACGACAGGAAGAATGAAAGAAAGAACGACAGGAAGAATGAAAGAAAGGACGACAGGAAGAATGAAAGAAAGGACGACAGGAAGAATGAAAGAAAGGACGACAGGAAGAATGAAAGAAAGGACGACAGGAAGAATGAAAGAAAGGACGACAGGAAGAATGAAAGAAAGGACGACAGGAAGAATGAAAGAAAGGACGACAGGAAGAATGAAAGAAAGGACGACAGGAAGAATGAAAGAAAGGACGACAGGAAGAATGAAAGAAAGGACGACAGGAAGAATGAAAGAAAGAACGACAGGAAGAATGAAAGAAAGGACGACAGGAAGAATGAAAGAAAGGACGACAGGAAGAATGAAAGAAAGGACGACAGGAAGAATGAAAGAAAGGACGACAGGAAGAATGAAAGAAAGGACGACAGGAAGAATGAAAGAAAGGACGACAGGAAGAATGAAAGAAAGGACGACAGGAAGAATGAAAGAAAGGACGACAGGAAGAATGAAAGAAAGGACGACAGGAAGAATGAAAGAAAGGACGACAGGAAGAATGAAAGAAAGGACGACAGGAAGAATGAAAGAAAGAACGACAGGAAGAATGAAAGAAAGGACGACAGGAAGAATGAAAGAAAGGACGACAGGAAGAATGAAAGAAAGAACGACAGGAAGAATGAAAGAAAGGACGACAGGAAGAATGAAAGAAAGGACGACAGGAAGAATGAAAGAAAGGACGACAGGAAGAATGAAAGAAAGGACGACAGGAAGAATGAAAGAAAGAACGACAGGAAGAATGAAAGAAAGGACGACAGGAAGAATGAAAGAAAGAACGACAGGAAGAATGAAAGAAAGGACGACAGGAAGAATGAAAGAAAGAACGACAGGAAGAATGAAAGAAAGGACGACAGGAAGAATGAAAGAAAGGACGACAGGAAGAATGAAAGAAAGGACGACAGGAAGAATGAAAGAAAGGACGACAGGAAGAATGAAAGAAAGAACGACAGGAAGAATGAAAGAAAGGACGACAGGAAGAATGAAAGAAAGGACGACAGGAAGAATGAAAGAAAGGACGACAGGAAGAATGAAAGAAAGGACGACAGGAAGAATGAAAGAAAGGACGACAGGAAGAATGAAAGAAAGGACGACAGGAAGAATGAAAGAAAGGACGACAGGAAGAATGAAAGAAAGAACGACAGGAAGAATGAAAGAAAGGACGACAGGAAGAATGAAAGAAAGGACGACAGGAAGAATGAAAGAAAGGACGACAGGAAGAATGAAAGAAAGGACGACAGGAAGAATGAAAGAAAGGACGACAGGAAGAATGAAAGAAAGAACGACAGGAAGAATGAAAGAAAGGACGACAGGAAGAATGAAAGAAAGGACGACAGGAAGAATGAAAGAAAGGACGACAGGAAGAATGAAAGAAAGGACGACAGGAAGAATGAAAGAAAGGACGACAGGAAGAATGAAAGAAAGGACGACAGGAAGAATGAAAGAAAGGACGACAGGAAGAATGAAAGAAAGAACGACAGGAAGAATGAAAGAAAGGACGACAGGAAGAATGAAAGAAAGAACGACAGGAAGAATGAAAGAAAGGACGACAGGAAGAATGAAAGAAAGAACGACAGGAAGAATGAAAGAAAGGACGACAGGAAGAATGAAAGAAAGAACGACAGGAAGAATGAAAGAAAGGACGACAGGAAGAATGAAAGAAAGGACGACAGGAAGAATGAAAGAAAGGACGACAGGAAGAATGAAAGAAAGGACGACAGGAAGAATGAAAGAAAGGACGACAGGAAGAATGAAAGAAAGGACGACAGGAAGAATGAAAGAAAGGACGACAGGAAGAATGAAAGAAAGAACGACAGGAAGAATGAAAGAAAGGACGACAGGAAGAATGAAAGAAAGGACGACAGGAAGAATGAAAGAAAGAACGACAGGAAGAATGAAAGAAAGGACGACAGGAAGAATGAAAGAAAGGACGACAGGAAGAATGAAAGAAAGGACGACAGGAAGAATGAAAGAAAGGACGACAGGAAGAATGAAAGAAAGGACGACAGGAAGAATGAAAGAAAGAACGACAGGAAGAATGAAAGAAAGGACGACAGGAAGAATGAAAGAAAGAACGACAGGAAGAATGAAAGAAAGGACGACAGGAAGAATGAAAGAAAGAACGACAGGAAGAATGAAAGAAAGGACGACAGGAAGAATGAAAGAAAGGACGACAGGAAGAATGAAAGAAAGAACGACAGGAAGAATGAAAGAAAGGACGACAGGAAGAATGAAAGAAAGGACGACAGGAAGAATGAAAGAAAGAACGACAGGAAGAATGAAAGAAAGGACGACAGGAAGAATGAAAGAAAGAACGACAGGAAGAATGAAAGAAAGGACGACAGGAAGAATGAAAGAAAGGACGACAGGAAGAATGAAAGAAAGGACGACAGGAAGAATGAAAGAAAGAACGACAGGAAGAATGAAAGAAAGGACGACAGGAAGAATGAAAGAAAGGACGACAGGAAGAATGAAAGAAAGAACGACAGGAAGAATGAAAGAAAGGACGACAGGAAGAATGAAAGAAAGAACGACAGGAAGAATGAAAGAAAGGACGACAGGAAGAATGAAAGAAAGGACGACAGGAAGAATGAAAGAAAGGACGACAGGAAGAATGAAAGAAAGGACGACAGGAAGAATGAAAGAAAGGACGACAGGAAGAATGAAAGAAAGAACGACAGGAAGAATGAAAGAAAGGACGACAGGAAGAATGAAAGAAAGGACGACAGGAAGAATGAAAGAAAGAACGACAGGAAGAATGAAAGAAAGGACGACAGGAAGAATGAAAGAAAGGACGACAGGAAGAATGAAAGAAAGGACGACAGGAAGAATGAAAGAAAGGACGACAGGAAGAATGAAAGAAAGGACGACAGGAAGAATGAAAGAAAGAAAAACTAAAAGAATTAATGAAAGGAAAGAAAGAAAAATTGAAAGATTGAATGAAAGAAATAAGGAAAGGCTGAAAGAATCAATGCTGTTACTTCTGTCATAACCCTTGACAAGAAATAATTATACGAACGACAATGGTATTGCTCGATCAGTAAGAATGGCTAAATTATTTCATCCAGCATTTCGAATGTTGATTTTTACAAAAGGCAAGATTGGCGCAGCACAGTCTTCAACTTTTCACTTACCACCAGTTTGTCTTGGGCTATACTAATGCCAGTCATGGTTTGGACATCTCTCTCGGTTGTGACGGTGGTGTACTTTTTACTAATAGCCGGTGTTCAAGCCGAGTTACATCTTGGACGATGATTTTCACAGTAGACAAGATTAGGACAACTCAATTTTTCAACATTTATTTACAGTCGAACCTATATGTGACTGCGATATTTTAAAAGCTAAAATTCATCAAATATGTGGCTCAAGAGCATCTCAATATAGAGGGTCACAATTAAAATGGTTTTGATGAATGAAATGCCATAGGAACAAAAGAGGGGGTGATGGAAAGTGAAGATTATGAGGATAAAGCCGATAGATAACGACTGGCCCTTGATTTGAGGAAGTTAAGCACACACACGGGTGACGAGTATGTGCAACACAATGGCAGTTCTTGAGAAAAAACCTACTTGAGGGGAAATTTTTCTTTACATTTGGAATATGAAATATTGAAGCTCATATGAAAATTCGCCATGGAAATAGCGATAGTGTAGCGTCAGGCCCTTTAAAGACCCCAAGAAAAACAAAAAGAAAATATTCATTTTACAAACACTGGGTGGGATTGTGAAACAGCAAACTCCAGCCAGGAAGAGAATCTGACAAAAAACACAAAATATTTCCTAATCCTCACACAACTGCTGACCGTTGATGCCTGGACATTTTTCTCTTGTAAAAAAGGAAGGCTCGGCAGGGCCCGTCAAGGGGTGAAAACACGAGTAGCAGCAGCTATGGAAACTTCCCCAAACCGGTATTTCAACTGTTTTATTAATAAATGGATTGTTTCTTTCCAGGTACGAGGGTGGGCTGAAAAGTTGATAGGCTGACCCTGAAAGAATGATGATAGAACTGTAAAATATTGCAGGCATTGTAGCCATTGAAACCAAGAGCATCACTCCTTCATAGTCAGCCTATGAACTTTTGAGCCCAGCTGGAAAGAAACAATGCAGTTATTAATAAGAAGAGTTGAAATGAATGCATGCAAGATTTCACAGCTCTAGCATCATTCCTTCATAGTCAGCCTATAAACTTTTCAGCCCACCCTCGTACCTGGAAAGAAACAATGCAGTTATTAATAAGAAGAGTTGAAATGAATGTATGCAAGATTTCACAGGTCTAGCATCGCTACTTCATAGTCAGCCTATGAACTTTTCAGCCAACCATTGTACCTGGAAA
>OZ038518.1:18535834-18550834 GCA_964036315.1 Acanthosepion esculentum
CAATTATAGCATGCATGTGTAACAATCGTATAAACGGGATCAATTTATGTTAATTATTAAATAAATTTTATACTTTGTTCACTAGCCGAAAAGATACTTGGTGTAATTTATACATAGATTGACGACATGCCTATGGGATCCCCACTTTTTACAAAGTTTACTGCTATATATCCCACTTCTATATAAATAAATGCGAATCTCAGTGTGTCGGACTTTTCCAACTTTACTCCTAGAGGTCGGAGCCCAAAATACCATACCATTTTGGAATCAGACCGATTCCGCGAGGAAATTAAATTAATTCCGGGTCGGATTTAGAATAGTTATCCCGAAATTTTGAATTCCAAAGATTTCATTACTGCGAATGTTTTTGGCGATTTTTTACGTGATTTTTTGCGACGATAAGAATTCTTATAATTTGGAAATAAATTTGGGAAAAAATGAAATTAATTGCGAAATCCAGCGAAAGTCACCCATGAAATAAAAAAAAAATGTTTATATGGAAAGTAAGGACCTACGTACATCAAATTGTCTTTAAATTAAGTGACGGATGAAGAATTATCGTTGAACTTTTAAAAGCTAAGCTTAAGTATTCATGCAATCATTAAATGCTTTGATCAGTTTTGAGTTCTGTAGTTTATTGTTGCCTATCTCATACGGCAGCAGTATGCCTCGCAAAAAGACAGAAGACCAGATTGCAATAAAAACAGCCAAGGATGCAGCGAGGAAAGGAAAGTCCCGTGCAAATGAAAACCCTGATCAAACGGTAGCCAGAAGAGCCTCCAATGCTGAGAATATACAAAGACTTTCTCTCAAACTCCTGAACAAGCCGAAGTCTCAATCAAGAACGCTCAACAGGAGCTAGCTTAAATGCCTCCCGACTGATAGGACGGCTTGTAAGCTAGCACGTTATATTATTTCGATCGCTTTAATGAGGGAAAACTTTATCTAGTGAAATAGTTCGTCGAAAATATTGTTTTTTTTATATCAGTTCCTTGCAGAATGTTACTCAAAAGGCATCGAAGTGCTGCTTCCTCATAAATGTATTCAAGGTAAACTTAAATATGAATGCAATAATTAAATGCAGCAATCAATGTTGAGTTCTATAGTTTATCATTGTCTATCGCATTCGGCAGCAGTATGTTTAGCAAAAAGAAATCCCCGTCAGGCCAGATTGCAATTAAAAGAGCCAAGGCTGCAGCGAGAATGAAAAGCCAGATCAAACGGCGGCCGAGAGAGCTCCCAATGCTGAGAATATGCCAAGACTTAGGGACTCTTAAACTCCTGAAGAAGCCGAAGGCCCAATCAAGAGCCCTTCGCAGGAGCTAGCTTAAATGCCACCAAACTAGATGGCTTTTAAGCTAGTTAATTATTAAATTTTGAGTTGTTTTGTGTAGTTTAATATTTATACGTCAGCATAATGTCTTACAGAAATAAATCCCCGCCAACAGATGACCAGATTACAATCAAAAGAGCCAGGGTTGCAGCTAGGAGAAGAAAGTCGAATGTCAATGAAAACCCAGATCAAACTGCAGCCAGGAAAGCTTCCAATGCTGAAAATATGCAAAGACTTAGGGACTCTTAAACTCCGAACCTGTATGGAACCGTCATACAGCCTGACGTGCCGATTGGACCACAGAGGAGTGTTTCGGTTAGCAAGGTCGATTTTACTGTTTTTAAGCACAATTCTCCATGATTTTCTCTCATTAATTCATATCTGCGCGATGCGTATCCAAATGTAAACAAATGACATCATACATTATGAAATGGACAAAGTCCGACAATTGTGGCCGAATCGGTTAAGGCACGTCAGGCTGTATGACGGTTCCGTATAGGATACAGGTTCAGTTCCTGTCGGAGGACGCATATTTTCTATGAAAATTTCTCGGACATTCAGGCCGGTAAATGTTGTTTAATACTGTTTATTATAAAACAGAGCATTTGCTTAAATACTTGTATCTATAAAAAGAACGTATAAACATAAAAAATGTCTTAAATAATTGTCGCACTTTGTCTATTTCATAATGTGGATATATATATATATATATATATATATATATATATATATATATATATATATATATATATACGTTTGTAAATATTGCCAACAATACATATTACTAATAATATTACAATACATTTTTGAGGAAAAATATTACCAGCAATACATCTTTGAAAAAAATGGCATTAAATAAATCATTGAGATTGATATGCCGTAATCAAACCAAACCAAACCAAACCAAACCAAACCAAACCAAAATCAAACCAAACCAAACCAAACCAAAACCAAACCAAACCAAAATCAAACCAAACCAAACCAAACCAAAACCAAACCAAACCAAACCAAATCAAACCAAACCAAAATCAAACCAAACCAAATCAAACCAAACCAAAATCAAACCAAACCAAACCAAATCAAACCAAACCAAACCAAAATCAAACCAAACCAAACCAAACCAAAACCAAACCAAACCAAACCAAACCAAACCAAATCAAACCAAACCAAAATCAAACCAAACCAAACCAAACCAAAATCAAACCAAACCAAACCAAATCAAACCAAACCAAACCAAAATCAAACCAAACCAAACCAAACCAAACCAAATCAAACCAAACCAAAATCAAACCAAACCAAATCAAACCAAACCAAATCAAACCAAATCAAACCAAACCAAACCAAGTCGCAATTGATTGGAGGACCTTTTATTGAACAGTTGCCAGACTTTGTCGGATCTAAATAAATAAATAAGGGGTAAATAGTTGTATCATCTGCATAAATATCTAGTTGAGAACTAATGACATCGTAGAGGATATTGAGGAAGATAAGAAACAGCGTCGGTCCAAGGACAGATCCCTGGGGGAAATCCAGTATAGGAAGCATGTCCGTTCAACACGATTTTCATTACTGGATTTGTTAGGAACGAATGGATTAAACCAAAAATTTTGTCCCTTGATTACTTAACCCTTGAGCTTTTGGAGTTGTCCAGCTCATGTCGGATGCCTTTGAGATCTCTAGAGCCACAGACCTAACTTCGCCAGTCTTATCTATGTTTCATAGACAAATTTAGTAATGGCCGTTAACACGTCGGCGGTAGACCTGGCGAATCATTTTGTTCGCCCGAAAGGAGGCCGTAGGAAGTAAGGTGCTTAACAATTTAAGCGCTGTTCAGAGCCTCCAGTACTTAGCCAAAAAGTGGTAAGGGACTAACAGGGCGATAATTTGAGGGGTCAGAGGGTTTCACGGAGTTTTTAAAAACAGGAAATACAGTGATGGACTTCCAACAAGCAGCAACACATTTGTTTTAAAGTTTGGAGAGAACTTTGGAGAGCCTTGTGCCACATCTAAAATACGCTTAGAAAATCATTTTTAGGGCACCTCGAGGCGGTGTAATGGTTAGCAAGCTTGTCTCGCTAGAACATTTACGACTGAGTAGTGAGTTCGATCCTCACTTGGTACCCCCCATCTTTCGGCCTTGTGTCACATCAAAGCTACGCATGGAAAATCACTAAATCCCCATGTCTTGTGGGGATCTAATTTAGAAATTATATCAGAATCAAGAGTGATGGATTCTGCTATAACTTTATGAGTGAGTTTTGGTTTGGTTTGTTTTGTTCTACGGCATATCAACACCTCAATGGGTCATTTAATGCCGACAAAATTTTTATTGCTGGTAATATGTTTTTCTTCAAAAATTTATTTCTGGGAATATTTTTCCTCGAAATCTATAGCTGGTCATATTTTTTTCAAAGAATGTATAACTGTTTGTATTTCTGGTATTTTTTTTTTTTAAGTATTGCTGATAATAATTTTTCCCTCAAAAATTATTGCCGGTAATATTTTTTTTATTACAAAGTATTTCTGGTATTAAAACCTATTTTTACACATGTTTGGGTGTTAACTATTTGCCCATAGCTGGGACCCTAACAGGTGCTACCACCTCGAGTCAGGGTGGACATGGGAACACCAGCAATTAAGAGGTGGTTCCACATTCCTCAAAACCTCCTGAACTGATGCCTTGCTGTTGGACGTAGCTTATCGTCTTACCCAGGACGCGGATGTAGTTTATCGTCTCACCCAGGACGCGGATGTAGCTTATCGTCTAACCCAGGACGCCGATGTAGTTTATCGTCTTACCCAGGACGCGGATGTAGTTTATCGTCTTACCCAGGACGCGGATGTAGTTTATCGTCTTACCCAGGACGCGGATCTAGTTTATCGTCTTACCCAGGACGCGGATGTAGTTCATCTTCTTCCCCAGGACGCGGATGTAGTTCATCGTCTTCCCCAGGACGCGGATGTAGTTCATCGTCTTACCCAGGACGCGGATGTAGTTCATCGTCTTCCCCAGGATGCTCATGGGGGAGTTATGCGTATATTACTCAGTAGAGCTTTTGATTTAAGGGAAGATACTCCTGGTAAGTAGGGAGTGGATCTGGAAGAGTACTTCCGTGCAAAGTACTCTGTTTTATCTAGAAGAGATAAAAGTACTTCAGATTGATTGAAAGGACGTGGAACTATGAATTTCCTCTTGTTCAGCACACTCTTGCAAAACCGTCAGAACTCAACTCGTGAAAGGCTGTACTGTGTTTTATTCTATCAGCCAATAGTGACTTTGGTTCTTTGAGAACACGCTTGCACTCATTATGAGCAGTGACGAGTCGTCTGCCGCAATCAGACCTCTCGTATTTCCGCGCTAAAACACAACTTCGATGCCGGCTTTCACCCAGGAAGAGACCTTATGAACAGGAGGATTATAAATATCCTTACAAGGAAAATCCTCCAACGAGTCACAATCAGGTCTTTGATAACAGAAAGATGTTATGTTAATAAGAGGTTCGTGACTGATGGAGGCACGGTAGAGTGAATACGCACGGTGGAGTGAGGAGGCACGATGGATTAATGGATAGCAGCTTGGATTGAGGAATCGGAGAGCCGAGTTCGAATTCCAGTGTAATCCATTACATTCACTTACGTGCTAATACACTTGCGAAAGGTGTGAATCCTCTTCTTCTCCCCCAACTATAGCAGGACAGACTGGGTTCTATAGCCTTGGATGGCAACTGGTCTAGGCGAAGGACAATTCTGAATTCAAAACCTGCGGAGAGTCGTTTGGGGACATTGTGGCACACGGTGCACCATGTCTCTGTATTCGGCCCTTCAAAAAGTGTGGATGGTTCTGCACAAAGCCTTCACCACTATAATCAAATCTCATCGGTCTGTCGGTTTCCTTGCAACTGATCTGCTTGGCCCTCATACGTCGAATTCGACGGGAGAGAGTCGAATATATATATATATATATATATATATATATATATATATATATATATATATATATATGTATGTATTGAGCACTTTACGTAGTTGCTTTTACTCGTTTTGGAGGTTCTTTTCTGAGTTTGAACTCTGGACGATTGTTTTCGGCTTAGTTTCCTGGTTCTTTCTTTTTTTGTTCCTCATTATTCCTTGGGTACCGGTTTGTTCTACTACAACCCGAAATACCCAAGGTTTTTCTAAGCGAGTGCCACCATATATATATATATATATATATATATATATATATATATATATATATATATATATATATATATATCAACTTGTTATCTACGCTGATGACACAACCATTTACTCCTGGATGATCAGTCCGACATTGCCAAAATGCCAGCCGATGCCCAAAATGTAAATTCTATGCAAGCAGTTTCTTCTATCGAATGTCTCAATTCCCATCCAACTTTTAGCTTCAAAAATTTAAATGCAATGTCAATCGTTATCTGCTGTCTTCTTGATTACTCTTCTGTTGTTCTCGCTCCTTAATAATGTTTCCCTTTTTTCTTATTCTTTCACACTCAGTAACCCCTTGTGTCTCAGTGGCTTTACTGCCTTGCTTGGGTTGAAATGATTAGAAAACAAATTTAAATGCAATGTCAATCGTTATCTACTGTCTTCTTGATTACTCTTCTATTGTTCTCGCTCCTTAATAATGTTGCTTTTTTTTTTCTTATTCTTTCACACTCTGTAACCCCTTGTGTCTTAGTGGCTTTACTGCCTTGCTTGGGGTGAAATGATTAGAAAACAAATTTAAATGCAATGTCAATCGTTATCTACTGTCTTCTTGATTACTCTTCTATTGTTCCCGCTCCTTAATAATGTTTCTTTTTTTTTTCTTATTCTTTCACACTCAGTAACCCCTTGTGTCTTAGTGGCTTTACTGCTTTGCTTGGGGTGAATTTGATTTTAAAAAAAAAGATAGATTCACCTATCGCCTGGGTCACACTCTTTCTCTGTCTTTTGAACAGGAGTAGAGGTTTATCCCTTGCTTCCTTTTTAGGTTAGGGTTTTCGGTTCCTTCTTTTGATGCCTTTGTGTCTATCATTATTTTTTAGTGATATGATTCGCTTGTGGCTACGGCTCTTCATACTGAGGGTACCGGGTTGGCGGTTTTCGGCTTGCTGCATCCAAACTGCAAGTCAGGCGCCCGAACTCTTGGATAGATCGTAGAAAGGGTTGCGCCAATCAACAGTCGGTGATTTTGCAGTGCCATGTCGCGCACGGATAGGTGTCCCTGCAAGCACTTCCGGATTGCAACCCTGAGGCCGCACTAAGTTGCAGTCTGCGCCAATTCCCAGCCAGCTCATGTTACCTTTGACGACCGGCAGCTATTATTCTGGCCTTTTTCCACTAAAGCAATAAAGAAAACAAAACTAAACAGCTCGCCAAAAAACACCTAAACACTCCTCGACATTTCTTTCTACGACATTTGCGGTATTCGTACTAATTTCTGCGGTGTGGAACACTCTCTGGATATTCTGGATCTCTCTCTGAAACTATTCTGAATTCATCAATCTCTCTCTCGCTGCCGTCCTGGGTAAGACGATAAACTACATCTGCGTCCTGGGTCAGACGATAAACTACGTCCAACAGTAAGGCCTCTGAGCAGGAGGTTTTGAGGAGCGTGGAACCACCTCTTAATTGATGGTTTTTCCCAGGTCCAGTCTGAACTGGGGTGGTAGCACCTGTTAGGATCCCTGCTATGGGCAAATAGTGCAATTCACTTCGCCAGAAATTTGGAAACGCCATCGGAACATTTCAGAGTGTTTGGGTGTCTGTCTGAGGACAGTGCAGAGGGTTCGTAAAGAGTTGGATGAGTCTAATGGTGATTACGAAGGTGTTTAGAATGATCACTAGTGATGGTGACGTTATGCCGCCATTAATCTTTCCTCATGGCCTCAAACTCAACACTGGGGCCTACATACAGTGTCTTGAGGAGGTAGTGCTGCCCTGAGTCAAGAGGGCGCCTGTCGAAGAACCCTACATCTGGCAACTGGACTCTGTATCATGCCACGCAAGCAGGAGAACTCAGTCATGGCTGTCAGACAATTTCTGCGACCACATCACACCTTACATCTGCAACCCCTTTGATTATTATGTGTGGGGCACAGTTGAACAAGATACCAACAAAACCCCTTTTAACAACAAAGATGAACTGAAAGCAAGGATTATGGCAGCATTCACCAACTTAAAGAAGGAGACCGTCCAGTAGAGTTGCTGGATATTCCGAAGTCGCCTGGAGGCCATCGTTGAAGCCAATGGCGATTTTATTGAATAAATTTACTCTTTACTATTTCAAGTTATTTTTGTGTAATTTTGGTAAATATATCTGTTAAAATGAGATGTCAGTGGTGTTTTCATTTTGGCGACAATTTATCCATCGCACCTGCATATATATATATATATATATATATATATATATATATATATATATATATATATATATATATATAGTATAAAATGACAATTGGAAAAAAATCTTAGATTTTGCCAACGCGTTTCGTCTTCCGACTTTTTCAAGGCAGAAATGAAATCGAAATGTCTTTGTTGCTATAGTTACATTAAAAAATCCAAATTTAAAAAGATAGACGCTTATGTCTAAGCCTTATTCTGGTTAATGTAAATTTCCTTTATACTAAGAGATATTTTTTTATAACAACAAAGACATTTCGATTTCATTTTTGCTTTGAAAATGTCGGAAGACGAAACACGTCGGCAAAATCTAAGATTTTTTTTCAATTGTCATTTTATACCAATTTGTCTTGTCCACAGAATTGATCTGGGAATTTAACTACATATATATATATATATATATATATATATATATATATATATATATATATATATATATATATATATCAGCAAACATAATCAGATTTATATGTCAGTGTTTGTGCGCGTGTGTGTTTGTAAAATGGATATATGTAAGTATAAATAAACATTCAGATATATCACATATGTAAACAGTATTTTTTTTCCCTCCCTCGTGTTTTTTTCCCTTTTTCATTGTCCCCATTTTCCCTGACAAGTGTTGCTATTTCTTTCATTGTCTTGTGTCAAAGTTCTTCCTGTCAGAAATGTTGTTCGTCGTTCTTCACAATTTTATTAAAAGTCACGCTGACATAATGACATCGAAGACACGGCATTTTACACATACAGATACATTCAAAAACACGTGTATTCACTAAAAACACCACAGAAGAAATCCGAAAACAGTGTGCCTGCCTTATGTGAAGGGGTTATCAGAGAAAATACAAAGGATCTGCGGTCCATATAACATCAGGACAAAAGCTTGACGACATTCGTAGGTATCTCTCCCGAGTAAGACTCCTCCATAGAGGAGAACATGACTAAAGACTGTGTCTACGCTATCCCGTGCAGCTGCGGAAAGAAATATAAAGGGGAGACAGGTCGCCCACTTAAGGTAAGGCTTCAAGAACACCAGAAAGCTGTAACACGAGGGGAAGTGGAAAAATCAGGTGTGGCTGACCGCATATGGAGAGAAAAGGGAGATAACCGCCCTCTGTGGGATCAGGTTGAGATCATAGACAAGGAACACCATTGGAAAATTCGTAAACTTAAGGAATCAGCACATATGCTAGGCCACAAAAATCTTCTGAGCCGATCAAGCATAGAAATGAATACAATATAGGAACCAGTAATAAGGAGTGCCAGAGAAAAGCGATAATAACAACAAAAATTGCAATATGAGATCTGGTAAAAACATGAAATGATAGCATCAAAAATTGCAATATGAGCATTATAAAAAATAGTTGCTGAGACATTAGGTTTATAATACCCGGAAATTCATACACAGATGTCCTCAAGGACACATGGCACAGTGGATAAAGGTGTTAGTTAGATCCAGTGACAGGACCCAAAGAGTGTGAGTTCAATACCTGGTTAAGGCAGTGGAGAACTTTAAGAGGGGAATTAACAGGGGAATTAACAGGAGATAACTGATAACTGACATCCATTAAACATGGCACGTGGAACTAGAACAGTCTACCCCAGTGAGCGAAATAAAGGGTTCAGTTCAACATTCCAACCACCTGAAGACAAAGATGAGGACAATAGACCGAATAATGTAAATAGTGTACATAATACCTCATCTCAGAAATATAGACAGACACAGAAGAAATAATGGCAGGGATCAAAGTGTAGTACAGTGAGTCCCCCCCCGTATTCGCGGGGGTTAGAATCCACCACCTAAAAGTGCTTATATGTACCTATTTTGATTGTTAAAACACCATATGTCAAAATTTTCATTCTAAACACTTTAGAAACATTTCAGCTCCTTTTAAAAACATTTTAGAAAAATAGTATTGGGGATCATACACTTAGCGTAAATTTTCTTTCATACGTACAATAACCGTTTTTAATTACGCATAGACCAATACAACCATGGAAAATCTCTATCTATAAAAGTAAGGATGTGTGTGTGTGTGTGTGTGTGTGTGTGTGTAACGAATGTACAGCCGCAATTTTCGACGGATTTGCACCAAAATTTACATGCACATGCTCCAAGTTAGCGTAAGGTCCAAGACGGACTTTGTATTTCTCAACTCCCATCGATAGTGGAAATAATCGATTTTTTCATGCTTCTACGGCAGTTTTCATGTAGTTTGCGGCCATTTTCTACTGGTCAGCGTGAGAGCCAACAGCTGACTGACACGAATGTTAACTAGCATGATAGCATGCAAAAAAAATCGATAGCTGCATTCGTCACAAGTGGGAAAAATTTAAATCTGCATGGCACTTTACTCTAATTGGCTCATTCGCTTGCTTAAAGTCAACGTTGATTCTGATTCCGCAGAACTGGGTTGGGTATGAAAAAATATTTGTTGTTAACATTCTTTTATCATTCGGTTTTTCCAGTTTTTCTGAAACGTTGTAATAAATATGGCGACAAAGATGAGGACAATAGTCGGTTTTTCCAGTTACGAGTCCTTTTTTAAAGCTGATCATTTTGTGTTCATTTTGTTTAGTTCTTTTTTCGTAACAGATTTAATGTTTAGTATAGAGCTTAGAAAAAATTCGCTGTGTGAGATAGGCAAGAAGTAAGGCACGTAGCAACATCAGCGCGGCAAAGGGCACTCCTTTAAAGGCAAGGAAGGGCAAAAATATTTTAAGTCAAGTGATAGCCATTGCTGTATGAGTCGTACAATTTTTGAATCAAGCACGGGCAACGTCGGGTCATGCTGCTAGTACTGTATAAAATATGTGTAACAAGACATAAAATATAAAGTTTCAAAGATTTTCCAAAAACAGAAGTGTGATGCTGCCCCACAGACTTAGCAATTTTAAGACCAATTTTAAGACCCCAGCCGCAGCCCCTAACAAAGAACAAAGCCTAAGCACGACGCATGTTTTTGCGTTTGTTCTTTTACAATGAAGATGTACAATTCTGCCAATTTCTACCATAAAAATGGACTGTTATATGTTTTGAGTCACTTAAATAACAGGAAAATAATACAAGCATATTTTAAATATGTCGTATAGAAGAAATACGCGAATCAAGGGAGTCCTCAGCGAATAATTTGTACCTATGTTCTCCAGAAAAACGCGCGAATATTCGGAGTTTCCGCGAATAACAAGTACATATGTTCTAAAGAAAAATCCGCGAATGTGTGAAGCAGTGAATGTTGAAACGCGAATAAGCGGGGGCTCACTGTATTTTCTCTCTCCTTATTTTAAATAGAAGTTACTCTATCTCGGGGTTCCAACTTTGCGGCACTATCTTCTTTATTACACTAAGATGGGTGGACTCGGTTATATTATCGACGCCAACATGACAGGGGTGACGGGGATTGGGTAAGTTTTTTTTTTACCTTAACTCATACACATATCTATGCGTATGAACACCCCACGTAAAAAAATCCTTGTTTCATAACCTGACTTAGTGGAGGGGTCAGGTCAATGAAATCGTTGTTTTTTTGGTGGGGTGAGGATCAAAGCGTAGTATCTGTCCTCTCCTCATTTGAGACGGGAGAAGGCACCCAATCTCGGGAATTCCAACCGTTAAAATATTGCAGCCACATATGGTCCTGCTCCAGTACTCCTGCTAGTTATCTAGATATAATTTCCCACCGCCGTAAACATGCCTCCCTGTTTCTTTTCTATACATACTTTCACGGATGAGTCTTTATGAATATAAGCGCATTACTAAACTGGTTGATTTTGTTTAGCGGCATATCAACACCTCTATGGGTTATTTAATGCCGAAATCTAAATATTTCGAACACAATTTTATGGCTTCAACTAAATATATTTTGAACGCAATTGTCTCCCTTCAACTACAGATAAAATGTATTGTTGGTCATTTGGCTTTAAATATGTATTGTTGGTTGGTTGATTTTGTTTAGCGGCATATCAACACCTCTATGGGTTATTTAATGCCGAAATCTGAATATTTTGAACCCAATTTTATGGCTTCAACTAAATATATTTTGAACGCAATTGTATGCCTTCAACTACAGATAAAATGTATTGTTGGTCATTTGGCTTTAAATATGTATTGTTGGTTGGTTGATTTTGTTTAGCGGCATATCAACACCTCTATGGGTTATTTAATGCCGAAATCTAAATATTTTGAACACAATTTTATGGCTTCAACTAAATATATTTTGAACGCAATTGTCTGCCTTCAACTACAGATAAAATGTATTGTTGGTCATTTGGCTTTAAATATGTATTGTTGGTTGGTTGATTTTGTTTAGCGGCATATCAACACCTCTGTGGGTCATTTAATGCCGAAATCTAAATATTTTGAACACAATTTTATGGCTTCACCTAAATATATTTTGAACGCAATTGTATGCCTTCAACTACAGATAAAATGTATTGTTGGTCATTTGGCTTTAAATATGCATTGTTGGTTGGTTGATTTTGTTTAGCGGCATATCAACACCTCTATAGGTTATTTATTGCCGAAATGTCAATGATTTGAACACAATGAATGTTGTTATATGTATATCACAGAGCAGAGACTCTGTTCTAGGGAGAAAATCAGGCAAAGATACACCTGATGAGCCGAGAATAGAATTGAAAGAGAATTTACAAGCAAAGTATTTCACTTTACCAGCAGTAGATAGTAACATATTAAATTTATTGAAGAGAGGAGACATAGATGTCGCCGTAAGTTCTATGCTATCAGTTTCTTCTCTCGCAATTCTCACTTGTGGAACTCTCTTCCGACTTCTTGATTCCCAGTCAACTTTGATCTTCAAAGATTTGACTGCTTGGGAATACCAGGTGCTGTAAGCTTGGATGTGCGGGTGGTGTAATATAATTGTTAATCGGAGAGTAGAGTTCCAATTCCAGTTGGGTTAGTCTTATCCACTTATGCGTTAATACACTTAGTAAAGTTATGAAGCCACCTCTTCTATCTCCCGAGCTATGGGTTAATTAGTAAAACTTGTATCCCTAAACCATTATTATCCCCCCTAATACTGACAATCTAAAAATATTTTCTGGCTTTAAATAACCTGCAAATAATTGATAATCCGTAAAAAAACGAATCAATCAATAAAATACTGATTAGTTACATAGGCATGATTTTAGATTTATTTACATTCTCTGGAATATAAATATATAGAAACTACCGTGGTCACAAAGTGAGGGATAAGTTTATATATAGATTTTAATATAGAACTGATCCCTCACTTTATATCCACATTATAATTTCTTGATAAGCCGTAGAAAACGAATCAATCAATCAATGAAATACGGATTAGCTACACAGGCATGTCTTTTAGATTTATTTACATTCTCTGGAATAGAAATGTGTAGAAAATGACGTGGCCACAAAGTGAGGGATCAGTTTATATATTGTTTTACGTAATATAGAATTGATCCTTCATTTTATAACCACATTATCATTTTTTGTATGTTGATTTTTCTAAGCGAAACTTAGATTGTAGCACAATGCCGAAAGTATGGGGCACCAAGTTAGGATCGAACCCACTACTCAGTTGTAACTGTTCTAGCGAGACAAGATTGTTAACCATTACACCACATCGAGGTGCCCTATAATTTTTTTGTACGTTTATAAAATTCCGATTATGTATGAGCACACCACTTCTCTCCCTACCTAGGGGTTAATTAGTAAAACGTTTACCACTAAATCGTTATTATCTAAAAGAAAATTCTTAGAATTTAAAAAATATTTTCTGGCTTTAAATAACCTGCAAAGGGTTGGTAACCTGTAAACACGAATCAATCAAATCATTTTATCACCACCGGGCAGACTGTAAATCTGCACCAATCCTGATGAGTGACCATGCCCTCAGACAGGCTCCTTGCATCGTACTGGCGCTAAATCTCAGTAACGACCCCAAATGGAGCGCGTATATTCGTGTCATCGCTGGAAGAATTGTTGGCTCTTTGATTCGCTTCAGAAAATACCTGATTCCTGCTGCTATGCTTTTTGTTTACAAATAGCAGATCAGAACTAAAAATGAAATATTGGTGCCATGTCTGGGTTGATGCTGAACAATCCTTCCTCTCGGCAGGACCAGCTCTGACCAGATTAGACAAGCTATGACCAGCTAAGACCAGCTTAGACCAACGTTAAAAACAGACCTTGTGTCACAACCTGACTCCAGTAGGGTGGTCAAGTAAATATCCTTACTCTCCAGCATTGTAAGTAATGAATTGCTTTTTCTTTATGCAACAGAAGAAACATTGCTAGCGTCTCGTCTCTCTCGCTATGGCAGATGTTCGTATGAGTTAAATTCTTTAGCCACGCCCATCTCAGACATTCACAGCTAGGGACTCTGACATACTGTGTTCACGATGTCAAATCGTCTCTATTCCCTTCGTGTTTCTTTAATGAAAATCAAGTTTCATTCATACAGATTCTTCCACAGAAATGTTATTTTGTTGAACAAACTCCCGAGTGTATGCTTTCTTGATAAATACAATCTTGGTCTCTTTATGTCTAGGATCAACCAGTGTCTATCCTACTCATTCTCGGATTACTCTCTTACACCCCCTTCCTTACAATCTCACTCGGTAACCCTGTACCTTGAGTGGACCTTGGGTTTTATATCGGCGAACTATCCTCATAATAATATCTTACGTCTCCCTTGCCCCTACCTTACAATCTCAGTAATCCTCTACCTTGAGTGGTTCTTGGGCCTTGTATTAGGAGAACCATTCTCATAATACTTCTTCCTTGTCCCCCTTTACAATCTCACTCTACCTTGAGTTGCTCTTTTGCCTTGTACTGGTTGATCTATCAGTAAAAAAAATAAGGATGAAGTGCAGAAAGCTGTTTTCGGTCTTTCTGTCCAGATGGCATGACTTTTAAATCTAAGTTAGCCGTTCATGATCATGCACTCAATACTGATGATTGCATTATGGCCGATGGTCAGAGGGGGGGGATGCGGACAGGTGATGTGATGCCTAGAATACGGTGGAGGCTGAGTAAAGCCTCCAATACCAAATACTTGCTCTCTCTGAGACGGACCCTGACTCGCTGCCAGAAACGCGAACTGAGAAGCAAGCGGCGCTCTGTACAGATTCACTTTGGTTCTTGTAACCAGATCTTGGCGAAGAAATAGTCGGTCATTTAGTCTACTTAAACTAGCTGAGGCAAATCTTATTCGAGTTTCCACCTCATTTACAAGCACGCACACGCACACAAATACGCACGCGCACGCACACACACACAC
>OZ038518.1:18555834-18743334 GCA_964036315.1 Acanthosepion esculentum
CTGCGTAATGGATTGGCTGAAAAGGTCCAATTGATTGGCCGGCACGTTCACCAGACTTGACCCCAATGGATTTCTTCTTTTGGGGAGTACTCAAGGAAAAAGTTTATAGTCGAAAACCAAGAAGTGTCGGTGATTTGAAAAATGACATGAGATACATTTCAAGAAATTGATACCCAGAAAGACTTGTTCCAAAAAGTTTGTCGAAGCGTTAGAAGTAGACTTCAAAGCTGTGTAAATTGTGATGGAAAACAGTTTGAGCACCTGCGTTGATAAAATTTAAGGGCTTTTGTATTATTGTTTACAATAAAATTTAAGGGCTTTTGTATTATTGTTCACAATAAAATTTAAGGGCTTTTGTATTATTGTTCACAATAAATTTAAGGGTTTTTGTATTATTGTTCACAGTATTTTGATTGGTCATTCCAGCTTATGTAACAGCGTTTCCCCTTAGCGAGGGTGTTTGATTGATTTGAACCTTTTAAAACCCTTTATTCTGCATTCAACATCATCACTTGATAAGACACCAGAAGTGTTGAAACAAAATGGCTATTTTTGTAGTGATTTTATAACATATTTATGTTATAATTTTCGAATATATATATATATATATATATATATATATATATATATATATATATATGTGTGTGTGTGTGTGTGTCTGTGTGTCTCCAGCATTAATCTTCTATTGTTCTCGCTTCTTTATAATGTTTCTCTTTTGAATCCTTTCACACCTATTAACCCCTTGTGTCTCAGTAGCTTTGCTGAGCTTTTGAGATAATGACTGACATTGAATTGGGGTAAATACGATTAAAAACAAAATTCTGGACTCCGACTCCAGAGTTTCGTATACTAAAATTTTTATAATCGTTCGGTTCACTCGTCAGGAGATATCAGCAATTTTCTTATTTTCGTTATCTTTATATTAAGTTAAAAAAAAATGTATCCGCTTTTTATTGATGTTAGGTTGAATTTTTGTTTGCGTATGTGTGTGTGTATGTGTGTGTGTGTGTGTGTGTGTATGCGAGAATGTGCGTATGGATGTACACCAGTATGTATGTACGAGGGTCATTCAATAAATAAGGTGAATCTTTCGGTATAAGGACTTCTAATACAGATAGAAGCTTACTTTTTTTAATTTTTTTTTTGTTTTACTTCTTTTTCACATGGATTTAATTTCTTTTGCAGATTAAAAAAAACTTTGAGAGTTTTGGCGATTAACAAAGATGGCCGACCAAGAAGCATGCTCCAGGATTGAACAGCGGTCAGTTATCAAGTTTTTGGTTGCTGAAGGGTGCAAACCAGTTGAAATTCATAGGAGAATGTCAACTGTGTATGGTGCCACATGTTTCAGCCAAAAAATGTCTACAAGTGGGCTAAATTGTTTAAAGAAGGACGGAGCAGTGTTGAGGATGAAGACAGGCCTGGGAGGCCTACAGAAGTGAGGTCTCCTGAGGTGATCGAATCAGTCAATGACCTCATTCAGTCTGACAGAAGGGTGACTGTGGATGACATTACAAGGACTTTGAGCTTATCTGTTGGGACAAACGCAGGGGTCATCAGTTAGAAGGGGTCATCTTGCATCATGACAACGCAAGGCCTCACACAGCAGCCCAAACGGTGCAGACCATCAACGAGCTGGGCTGGGAACTGATCCCTCATCCCCCTTACAACCCAGACCTTGCCCCTTCAGACTTTCACCTGTTTGGTCCCTTGAAAGCGTTCACGAGAGGCCCGAAGTTTAAAAGTGACGATGAAGTCAAGTGTTGTGAGCGACTGGCTGAGACATCAGTCCAAAGATTTTTACGCTGAAGGTATACGGAAGCTTGTGCACAGATGGGAAAAGTGTGTGACAGTGCTGTGAGACTTCGTTGAAAAAAAAAAAAGTAAGCTTCTATCTGTATTAGAAGTCCTTATACCGAAAAAATTCACCTTATTTATTGAATGACCCACGTATATATATATATAAAATAAAAAGACTTCAACACTAATATTCCATGGTCATAATTTATTCCATTGGAATCGTAAATATATATATATATATATATATATATATATGGATGAGGGTAGGTAACGTTGAGAAAAAAAGGAACGCTAAGCGGTCGACAGGGGAGTTATTAGAACCAAGTAATCATTTTTTTACTCTTTTTCTATAAATATCTGTGTAACATTTTAGCAGGTGACTGAAAATGTGGCACCGAAATCCAACGACACTTGAAAGATGCTTGGCAAAAGCTAAACAAAGTATTAAGAAACAGGAAAATTTCGATAGAAACAAAGACGAGAACGTTGATGTCCAATGTAATATCAATCCTCCTATATAGCGGTGAAGGCTAGACAATTGAAGAGGAGGTTGAGACAAAGAGGATGTGGTTATACAGAAGGATGCTGAGAATGTAATGAAACAAAAATGGACATCTGTACATAGAAACCGAACGGGACCATGGAAATTTTGGGGACAAAAGTGACTTGGAAAATGTAGGAGGAGAGGAAGTTGTGGAGAGCCGTGATCGCTCACGTCCTGAAGGAACAAAGCACATAGAAGAATGAGAGAGAGTTTGTATAAATGGTTGGCAGAACAACGCTTAAGAGAGGAAGTTGTGGAGAGCCATGATCACTCACGTCCTGACGGGACAGATAAGATGGAAGAAGGAGAGAAAGAGCTTGTGTAAACAGCGATTAAGAGAGAGCAAAACGACAAAGCCCACTAATAGCTGCAAAGGATAAGAAGTTGTGGAGGACCATGATCGCACACACCCTGAAGGGACACCAGTATGTATGTATGATTATAAAGTGAAGTTAAGCAACGTTTAGCCTGCTCAGTATCTAGAACGGTGACCACTTGGGAGTACCAAAAATGACTCAAAGAGTTCAATAAAAAGGAGAGGCGAACAGTTGAGTTAAAGGGAGATAACAGCTGACTGACACGAATGTTAACTAGCATGCAAAAAAAAATCGATAGCTGCATTCGTCACAAGTGGGAAAAATTTAAATCTGCATGGCACTTTACTCCAATTGGCTCATTCGCTTGCTTAAACTCAACGTTGATTCTGATTCCGCAGAACTGGGTTGGGTGTGAAAAAATATTTGTTGTTAACATTCTTTTTTCATTCGGTTTTTCCAGTTACGAGTCCTTTTTTAAAACTGATCGTTTTGCGCTCATTTTGTTTAGTTCTTTTTTCGTAACAGATTTAATGTTTAGTATAGAGCTTAGAAAAAATTCGCAGTGTGAGATAGGCAAGAAGTAAGGCATGTAGCAACATCAGCACGGCAAAGGGCACTCCTTTAAAGGCAAGGAAGGGCAAAAATATTTTAAGTCAAGTGATAGCGATTGCTGTATGAATCAAGCACGGGCAAAGGCAGGCCATGCTGCTAGTGAAAGATAAAATACGGAAGTCCTCATATCCGACATCTTTGATGACGGATTCGTATATAATGTTTTTTGTTGCCTTGATCCCCGTTCTTCTTTCATTCTTTCCTCAATCCCCAGTAGACACCGTCTTTTCAGTCTCTTTGCATGATTTTACTGCTCGGCTACGAAGGGCTTCAGAGTCGAGCGAGGTTCTATTTTGTCCTTAAACCGCACTTACCCGTTCAGTTTTTCTCGAAATTCATATCTGCTCAGTTTCACATCCTAAACGTTAATAAAGCAATTGCTAAGGAATTAATGGATTTTATGATGTCATAAAAATATGTCGGTTAAATACTCATTACTTACTTAGAAATTGCATTTTACGAAATATGTGTGTGTGCATATATATATAGTGTAAGCAGTAACTATTACTGCTACTAATGCAATACTCTTCGATAAAACGAATCGAGTTCTCTTAGTCACTGGCATGTTTATCTAAAAAGAAATACGCTTAAATTGACCTTCTTCCCTGCCGTGCACCAACGGCTTAGGGGTAGATTCTCCGACTGACGCCAATTCAGCCAGGTTTCGATCCTAGCTAGAGGCAACCGGACGTCTAGCCACACTGATTATATAACAGGTCTGTCTGTGGATGACAACATATATATATATATATATATATATATATATATATATATATATATATATAGAGAGAGAGAGAGAGAGAGGTCTGTCTGTGGATGACAACATATATATATATATATATATATATATATATATATAGAGAGAGAGAGAGAGAGAGAGAGAGAGAAGTCCTCATATCCGAGCTTCAGAATGGTTCGGATATGAGGACGGGTTCAGATATAATATGGTATGTGTAATATAACTATAGCTAAACAAAACGTAAGAATTTATCGCAATATATGAAAAATTAAGTTTCTCACGAAAGAAAATATTAATTTACAATGTTTAATAGTCAATAAATTTTATTTTCAATTGCCTTTCTCATTTCCTTTAATTTTCGGTTTTTTCGTTTTTTTTAAAGTAAGGCATTTCTGCAAATGACGTACGACTAAACAAAGATTTTTTTCTCTATAGATTTGATGACGCCATCAATAGCTTTCTCGACTGAGTCCCAGTCTTCTTCATCATCTTTCATATTTTCACCATTATCGGAAGAATTTGATTCTTGATTTCTTGACCAAATCATATTGAAGCGATTCCAACGTTGAATTCTGTTGTAATTCCTTAGTGTCTTTTAATTTTATTTATCCACTCTTTTAAGCCATCCGAAAAGAGTGTATTCAGTGGATCATCTTCAAGCACAAGTTTTAGTGCTCCGTTCAGATTTTGCAATCCTTTTCTGTTAATTTGCAAATTCAACAAATTAGGGGATTCGTCCATTTTTTTTTTCTCCCAAAATCTTTCCTTTCTGACGTAACGTGAAAGAATTTCTTTTTCTTTTTTTCTTCCAGTTGTAGTTTATTCTCCGTGAGACATTATGGGTTGAGAAATTTCAATATCTGTCTATATTTCTGAGATGAGGTATTATGTACACTATTTACATTATTCGGACTATTGTCCTCATCTTTGTCGTCATATTTATTACAACGTTTTGGCCGTTGTACGCTCCGGCCTTCTTCAGGTGGTTGGAATGTTGAACTGAACCCTTTATTTTGCTCACTGAAACGTTGAGATAAATATGGCGACAAAGATGAGGACAATAGTCCGAATAATGTAAATAGTGAGAAATTTCAAGTCAGTAACAATTATCTGCAAAGAAAAAAGTGGCAACATTGAAAAGGTCGGAGATGAGGACTTTTAATTAAACCTAGAATAAAAAGAAGTCCGATTTCAATGATTCATAGCTCATTCAAAATCCGTAGAAAATTCAGGCACAGGGAACGATTTTCGTTGAGCCCAGATTCAGGGTTGCCAGATTATGCGAGGTTAAAAAAACATATATTAATATATTATACTAGCCATTATCATTGCTTTCATGGTTCAAGGGGAGTAACTCTTATTTTCCTTTTGTATCTAAAATTGCAGCTAGCTGTGGAGGACTCTTGGTTTGGCCATCATCAGAATAGGTAGGGAGGAGTAGATGCGATAGGTATCAATAAACTACAGAAGAACTCAAAATTGATCGCTGCATTTAAGTATTGAATTAATGTTTGAGCTTACCTTTTAAAAGTTCAACGATAATTCTTCTGCTGGCACTTAATTTAAATACGATTTGATGTATGTAGGTCCTTATTTTCCGTACAAACAACTATTTTTATTTCATGGGTGACAGAACAGGGGACAATTTATAAGATAAAATTAATATAGTATAAAGATGGGAAAACAGAAATTAGAATTAGTTATATATTCAACATTTGAAGAGTTAGAGAAACATAATAGCTAATTAAGTAAAACCAGCATCAATTCTCCCATAAATTCTGAGATTAAAAGGCCCCAGCTCTAATTTATCCGTATTATATATTATCTACTTTGAGGCAATATCACTCTTCACGTTTAACTAGTTTGCATATTGATTTTTAAAAAGTTTATTTCATTAACTGTCCTTCGTTAGTGTTCTTTTATTCAAGGACTGTTTTAATTTTCATATAAAAAATAGTTTAGGAATATTGTCTTATATAGTGCAGAAAAGTGTTTGATATTTGCATTTTACTTGGACTTCTACAAGTTGGCATCTATTTGTAAAACTTTCTTTAAATATAACACGAATTTATGAATGAAATAGTCAGTGAAAATTTTTGTTTCAAATATTTCAAGTAGTGAATATATTTTACTTTGAGAAGTGATAGCGAGCGGGCGAAGCTTGCTTGCTTAATATAAAAATATTCTTATTCAAAACAATAAGACCATTATTAACTATCAAGAACGTGAAAATCGCAAAGGAAAATCATCTGCTTTAGGCTGATATTTAATTTTAAGTTTTCCTTCTCATAGATCGGTGGCATCCTCAAGAGAGGACAGTTTGTCCTGTTATTTGTCACATAGCAAGAGAAAAAAGAATTCAGGTCTTTTCCAAGAGCATTAGTGCGAAATTAACGAGAGGGAATCGAGCAAGAATCGACTTTTCACAACGATGTCACTGAATCTTTGTGATTTAAACTACATTCGAATGGCAGTCTATATTTCTGAGATGAGGAATTGCAATTATTTAAACTATTTACATTACTCGGACTATTGTCCTCATCTTTCTTGCAATATTAACGACGTCCCGGCCGTTGTACACTTCGGTCTTCTTCAGTATCTGTCTATATGTCTGAGATGAGGAATTGCAATTATTTACACTATTTACATTGCTTGGACCGTTGTCAGCATCTTTGTTTAATATTGGGAATCGTTTACAAAAAGCAGGTAGAGGGCTACAGAGTAAGAGACACATTTTAGGTGGATAGGTGGGGAAGATAATGGTTAACCCTAGACTTGAACAGGTTAAGATTATAGTGATCGGGTAAACATCCTCTTGGGAGTCAGTTGTACAAAGCAGGTAGAGAGCTACAGAGTAAGAGACACAGTTTATGTGGATAGGTGGGGAAGATAACGGTTAACCCTAGACTTGAACAGGTTACGATTGTAATGATCGGGGAAAGCATCCTCTTGGGAGTTAGTTCCACAAAACAGGTAGAGGGCTACAGAATAATAGACACAGTTTATATGGATAGGTGTGGAAGGTAATGGATAACCCTGGACTTGAACAGGTTAAGATTGTAGTGATCGGGGAAGCATCCTCTTGTGAGTCAGTTCCACAAAGCAGGTAGAGGGCAACAGAGTAAGAGACACAGTTTATGTGGATTGGTGGGGAAGGTAATGGTTAACCCTAGACTTGAACAGGTTAAGATTGTAGTGATCGGGGAAGCATCCTCTTGGGAGTCAGTTCCACAAAGCAGGTAGAGGGTTACAGAGTAAGAGACACAGTTTATATGGATAGGTGTGGAAGGTAATGGTTAACCCTATTCTTGAACAGGTAAAGATTGTAATGACCAGGGAAGCACCCTCTTGGGAGTCAGTTCTACAAAGCAGGCAGAGGGCTACAGAGTAAGAGACACAGTTTATGTGGATAGGAGGGGAAGATAATGATTAACCCTAGACTTGAAGAAGTAAAGATTGTAGTGATCGGGGAAGCATCCTCTTGGGAGTCGGTTCCACAAAGCAGGTAGAGGGTTACAGAGCAAGAGACACAGTTTATGTGTATAAGTGGGGAAGATAATGGTTAACCCTTGACTTGAAGAGGTTAAGATTATAGTGATCGGGGTAGCATCCCCAAAGCAGTTAGAGGACTGAGAGAGGTACAAGAGACTCACTTTTTTTTGGACATGTTTGGAAAATAATGGTTGACCCTAGCCATGAACAAGTTAAGATTGTAATGAACGGAAAAATAACCCCTTGTTGCTGGTTCACGGGAATAACCTAGGCGTGTGGAAGTTATTTCTCACTAGTGGAGTATAAAGGCCATGAGCTTGCTTTGCTACAATGTCAGTGGCATGGCGTGTCCGAGTCGAGAAGCTCAGAAGCTCAGAACGTGCGGAAACAAGGCATATATTTCTGCTGAGAACTTTCCAGCATTGACAGAGCTGTGAGAGCATGGTTACACCTCTACAGTGAGAGAGGTTGCAAGGTGCTAAATAATTTCTCACTGAACAAGGACCCGTCGATGCTTTTGGATGCTATCGCGATTGAAGTTTCATGAATGGGCAGAGCTCCTGTCCAAATATAACAGCAGTACTCTATTTTCCAGCTGATCTTGCTTTTATAAATGTAGGACACAGCACGAGGAATCAGGTACTTGCAGAAGCGGTACCGGGCTCGCACCATTTTCCCATAATCTTAAGTGATAGATCATATATTATGAATTCCATTTGAGGTCTGGTTTGATTTTGAGGCCAAGTATTTCTTCAAGGGCCTGCCCGAAGGATAATCTATTCATCGGGACTAGTGGTAGTTCGGGGTCCGATCGTTGATGTGCTATCCATTTTTCTTGTTGCTGCTGTTGGAAGTCTTCAGTTGATGCGTTTTCTGTTGCGCCACTTCGTGTGAAAGAATCTCTTGCTAAAATGCTTAGCGCTTTGCCATTATTCAATATACAGTTACTTTACTATTCGATTATCTCTCCTTTTGGTCGAGATTCAGTAACGTGTCTCCGCGACAGTCGATTTCTGACGTCACTTCATGTTGTGGTAGGATCCACCTAATTTGCATAGCGGAGTACCGACGATATAAATATGGTTGGTACCGGAAGACAGGGAGGCAAATCAAGAGATCCAACTAGAGACTCTGCCCGACTGCGACTTAGTCAACACATTCTCCAGGAACGGTCTTCCCAGGAATATACAAAAGACTATATGTAAATATTGTGTACCCTTTCTTGTTTCAATACATTTTATTCTAACTACATTTTGTGTTTGCATTATTATTCCATGCATTAGTCAAGTTTCAACACTTCATACAGTGACGAAAGTGGAAGATTGCCAGTCAGCTTCTCGGAGTAAAATCAAGCAAGTCCTGGGTAACACGATAAACTCCATCCGACACTAAGGTTTCTGAGTGAATGTTTTGAAGAGTGTGGAACCACCCCCTACTTGCTGCTGATCCCAGGTCCACCCTGGAGTGGTAGCAACTTTTTGGGGTCACAGCTTTTGGGTAAAATAGTGAACCCTCTTTTTATTCATGTACCATGTCACTTCAGGCCGTTTCTTTATCGCTAAAGAATTTCTCCAGCATTCACTTCCATATCTTTTCTCCCTTTTTGTACGCCGTGTCCCCTCAGGATGTAGGCGATCATGGCTCTCCACTTCCTCCTATTCCTTTTAGCTCTCAATAAGTTTTGTTCCTTTGATACTTCCCCCAGGTCATGTTCTGTCATCCATTTCTTTCCCTTGTCTCTCTTTCCCTCTATTCGACTCGTGAGTATCAGATTCTCCAAGCCCTCCTTACTCATTACGTGTCCCAGAAATTCCAGCTGCCTCTTCCTGATTTTAAGTATAAGCTTCCTCCTTGTTTGTATCCATTCCAAACCCTCATCGTTGCTCACACGCTCGGTCCATGATATCCTTAGCATCCTTCTGTAGAACCATATCTCTGTTGCCGCGAGTCACTTCTTCATCTTTGAGGAGACCGTCCAACGTTCGATGCCGTAAAGGAGGACAAATGTCACGTAGCAGCTCAGTACTCTTTTCTTTGTTATAAAATCATCTTGTCTCGTAATACTCTGCCTAGCATATGGGACGCGTCTTTGGCCATCCTAATACGTCTTCAGATCTCAGCATCGCACTTTCCGTCCTCTGTCAAAACACTTCCCAGATATTTAAATTTCCGCACCTGTTTATTTTAGTGTCCCCGACCTGTAAATCGCATTTCGGCCTCATCTTTTTACTGATGACCATGCATTCTGTCTTCTTGTAGTTTATACTTAGTCCTTTCTTCTCACTCTCCTTCGCTACCTTCTGTAGGAGGTTTTGTAGTTTCTTTACCGTGTCCGCTATCAGTACTGTGTCATCTGCGTATCTTATATTGTTAAAATTGTGGCCGCCTATTCTAAATCCTGGTCGCGTTTCCAATTCTCGCAGAATTGCCTCGCTGTATAGCAGCAATACATGTTTATCTAAAAAAGACCAACACTACATTTTATAGTAAATTGACTAGTAATACTGTTTCTCTGTAGTTGAAGCCATAAAATTGTGTTGAAATTATTTAGGTTTTGGCATTAAATAACCTATCCTATTTGATATGCCGCTAAACAAAATCAACCAACCAACATGAAAGAACTCTTTGATAATATTCATTTATGCTATGGCCAAATAGGTGACCCCCCACAAACACTAAAGTATGAAAATCCATTTTTATAGCAAAATCACCAACAATACATTTTATTTGTAGTCGAAGCCATAAACTGTGTTCAAAATATTTAAATTTCGGCATTAAATCACACATCATAGTTGATATGTCGCTAAACAAAATCAACTAACCAGATTGTAAGAGAGAGTACGAGAGAGAAAGAGTGAGAGAGAGACAGAGAGAAAGAGAGAGAGAGGGGGTGAGAGGGAGAGAGAAAGAGAAAGCGGGTTAAGTAAAGAGAAGGATTGAAATAAGGTGCGTGAGAAAAAAAGGATTTGAGATTGGGACTTCTAAAGAGAGACAAGGAAAAAAAAAGAGACAGAAAGAAGAAAGAAAAGAGAGATATCAAGGGAAATCAGGAGAGGGGATAATTAAGAGTAGATAGGGTAAAAATCAGAGAGAGAGAGAGAGAGAGAGAGAGAGAGAGAGAGAGAACGAAATAGAAAGAGAAGGAGAGAAAAGGAAAGAGAACGATTGAAAAAAGGTGTGTGAGAAAAAAAGGTGTTTGAAATTGGGACAAGGAAAAAAGCGAGTTAGGAAGATGGAAAGAGAGATATCAAGAGAATCCAAGAGAGGGGATATGTAAGAATATATATATATATATATATATATATATATATATATATAGAGAGAGAGAGAGAGAGAGAGAGAGAGAGTGTGAGAGAGAGAGAGAGAGAGAGAGATGGGAATTCCAGACAGATATATAGGGTCGGGGAGAGGAAGCCAGATGGAGCCGGAGTGGCTAGACATTTCCAGTAAACTATAAAATCGGGTCCTGGAATGTTTGAATAAGTTATAAAATCTTAACGCGAGCCCATAATATATTTTAAAACTTGAATAGAAGCTTTAAGATAACAGGACTCAATAAAACGTGATGATCTCACTTCGAGACTTAGCAAAAAAAAATCAAGAGAAAAAAATTCCAGACAAAACTCAAAAAGAAAAATATATGGCAGGACACGCATGCGCACACAAACATACACACACTTGAAAACATAAATCTACAATCCCTGTTCTTCATCCCTACAGGCTCCGACATGTCTTGCTCAGTGGGCGTAACAGTAGTTTGTTTGAAGTAGAATTCGTATTTTTATTTTAACCTTTTCCGGTTTTGCGGTCTGCGCGATCATGGTCCTTATCAGTCCAATGATCTCCTAGGGTTGTAGGGTCGCTGCGGAGCACCTCATGTCTGTCACGCGGGACAAATCTGAATCAGTGAAAGAAAAATTGAAAGGATCGCAGAATAAAATCATACTTTCTTTCATTCATTTTTTTTTTCTTGAGGTTTATCCATTTTTTTCTTGTTTCGGATTGGGTTTCTGCTTCTTCATCTCTATAATTCTAACGTTGCCACCTAAACTTTTTTTTTTTAATATTTATTTTTTCTTCGAGTAAATAGGTTTGTATATCGCCTGACTCACATTCCTCTCGGGTCTTTTGAACAGGAATATAAGTTTATCTCTTGTTACCTTTTTAGGATTTAGTTTCCGGTTCCTCTTAAACACTTCTTCGACTCTATACTCTGTCTAAACTCTGAAATTTTATTCATTATTCATTTTTTTTACTCCCCCTCTCAATATGTTCGTCTGTCGTCCGGTTCACACTCCTCCCCGGTCTTTTGAACAGGAGTAGAGATTTGTCCTTTGTTTTCTGTCTAAGATTGCGTTTCTAGTTACTTCTAAAGTCTACTTCAACTCTATACTTTTAACGTTTCTGCCTAAACATTTATTTTACTATTTCTTCTTCCTCGATAGGAGTAGATAGGTCCGCCTATCGTCCTGTTCATGTTCCTCCCCGGTGAATTGTTTCTTGTTTAGGATTAGGTGTGTCCCTTCTAAAGCTTTTTCTCTCTCCTTTACTCTCATTATCTCTTTGTGTCTTAGTGGCGTGATCGCCTTGTTTGATTAAAATGAAATATATATATATATATATATATATATTGTGTTGAGATAAGATAAAGAACAAATAGGGAACGTTTATCAATCTAACATGTTTCACTTTTATTAAAGCTTCATCAGCGAATGAGATATAGAGAAAAAGAAGAAAAAATTCTGGTATTTTTATTTTTGTGTTTGATTTTCATTGGTTAATCAGGTTTCACGTGATTTCGACTTGTTAAACAAACGTTAGCTTAATTTATGGCGTTTTGAATTCAAGGAAAGACGACACGTCCTTTCGAAGTTCCAAGAAATTAACGGATTCCAGGCCTGCCTGAAAAATTGCAATTATTGCTTTATGTAAGTGTATAATAATTCTAGTTCATTTATTTGGGGTTCAAATGATAATGAATAAGTGTGTGTATGTGTGTGTGTGTGTGTGTGTGTGTGTAGTAGTAGTAGTAGTAGTAGTAGTAGTAGTAGTAGTAGCCATTATGTTTAGTTTTCTTTTCAGAATGAGTTTTCCATGCTGCCGTACCTTCGTAATCACCATAAGACTCATGAAACTCTTTCCGAATCCTCTGTGCTGTCCTCAGATTGACACCCAAACACTCTGAAATATTCGTAATGGAGCTTCTGGCGCGAATGCCAAGCAGTACAGGATACCATTTCTAAGTTTCCGGCGGAGTGAATAGCGTCATAGGGCTCTTTTTTTTCTCACAGACGGTGCCCAACTGACCCGTCTATACTATGCCTTCGACAAAATCAAAAAGAAAAAAAAAACGTGTGAAATTAAAAATATAAAATGACGACAATTTAACCATCGCACCCTGCATGTAAGTTTATAAACAAGTCTACGTTTTTCTATGGAGGTCATCAGTTGATAATGAGTATTCGTGTATGTATGTGTGTGTAGTTGTAGTAGACTTTATGTTTGTTGGTTGTTTGTAATCTGATTTTAGAAGACCTTCACATACACAGCGTTTGTTTTAGATAAACGTTAGATTCTTTAAAAATGGGTTCAATAAAGTTGATTTATCATTTTATTTGATTTAATGGCATATCAACACCCTTATGGGTCATTTAATGCCAACATTTAATCTGAGGAGCTTTGAAGTAATAAAAGTATGTTATTCTGCTTTCACAATTGACTACATGGTAGATAATACTCAGCTTTTGTGTATATACATGTTTGTGTAGATATGATTACTACAAGCAGTGATATGTGTGTTTTATGTTGTAGTTTTGTTGAAGTTATATTTTGGAATACAGTTTGATTTCTTTAAGAATTTGTAGGATATTATATGCATTAATGTCATGAAAGACTTATTTCACATTGGTTAGTTGGTCGATTTTGTATAGTGGCATATCAACACATCTATGGGTTATTTAATGTTAAAATATAAGTATTCTGAGCACAATTTTATGACTTCAACTAAATATATCTTGAATACATTTGTATACCATCAACTAGAAAAACTTTATTGTTGGTAATTTTACTATAATTATATATACTGTTGCTAAATTTTATATAAAATGTATTACTGGTATTTTTACTATAAATATATATTGTTGCTAATTTTTTTATATAAGATGTATTACTGGTATTTTTACTATAAATACATATTGTTGCTAATTTTTATATAAAATCAATTACTGGTATTTTACTATAAATATATATTGTTCCTTATTTTTTATATAAAATGTATTACTGGTATTTTTACTATAAATATATATTTTTTATATAAATTTTTTACTATAAATATATATTTTTTATATAAATATAATTTTTTATATAAAATGTATTGGTGGTATTTTTACTATAAATATATATTGTTGCTAATTTTTTTATATAAAATCTATTGTTGGTATTTTTACTATAAATATATACTGTTGCTAATTTTTTATATAAAATATATTACTGGTATTTTTACTATAAATATATATTGTTGCTAATTTTTTTATATAAAATCTATTGTTGGTATTTTTACTATAAATATATACTGTTGCTAATTTTTTATATAAAATATATTACTAATATTTTTACTATAAATATATATTGTTGCTAATTTTTTTATATAAAATCTATTGTTGGTATTTTTACTATAAATATATACTGTTGCTAATTTTTTTATATGAAATGTATTACTGGTATTTTTACTATAAATATATATTGTTGCTAATTTTTTTATATAAAATCTATTGTTGGTATTTTTACTATAAATATATACTGTTGCTAATTTTTTTATATGAAATGTATTACTGGTATTTTTACTATAAATATATATTGTTGCTAATTTTTTTATATAAAATCTATTACTGGTATTTTTACTATAAATATATATTGTTGCTAATTTTTTTAATATAAAATGTATTACTGGTATTTTTACTATAAATATATATTTTGCTAATTTTTTATATAAAATGTATTGCGGGCATTTTTATTATAAATATATATTGTTGCTAATTTTTTACACAAAATATATTACTGGTATTTTTACTATAAATATATATTGTTGATAACTTTTTATATAAAATGTATTGCTGGCATTTTTATTATAAATATATATTGTTGCTAATTTATTATATAAAAGGTATTGTTGGTATTTTTACTATAAATATATGTTGTTGCTAATTTTTTTATATAAAATGTATTACTGGTATTTTTACTATAAATATATATTGTTGCTAATTTTTTTTATATAAAATATATTAGTGGTATTTTTACTATAAATATATATTGTTGCTAATTTTTGATATAAATGTATTGTTGGTATTTTTACTATAAATATATATTGTTGCTAATTTTTTTATATAAAATGTATTACTGGTATTTTTACTATAAATATATATTGTTGCTAATTTTTTTATATAAAATATATTAGTGGTATTTTTACTATAAATATATATTGTTGCTAATTTTTTATATAAATGTATTGTTGGTATTTTTACTATAAATATATATTGTTGCTAATTTTTTTATATAAAATATATTACTGGTATTTTTACTATAAATATATATTGTTGCTATTTTTTTATATAAAATGTATTACTGGTATTTTTACTATAAATATATATTTTGCTAACTTTTTATATAAAATGTGTTGCTGGCATTTTTATTATAAATATATATTGTTGCTAATTTTTTTATATAAAATATATTACTGGTATTTTTACTATAAATATATATTGTTGCTAATTTTTTATATAAAATGTATTACTGGTATTTTTACTATAAATATATATTGTTGCTAACTTTTTATATAAAATGTTTTGCTGGCATTTTTATTATAAATATATATTGTTGCTAATTTTTTTATATAAAATGTATTACTAGTATTTTTACTATAAAAAGATAATTTTATACTTTTTTATAGTGTTTTGGTTTTGTTTGGGGTGTTCACTATTTGCCCATAGCAGAGACCCTAACCGCTGCTACCACCGCTGGTCTGACTGGACCTGGGAACAACAGCATTTAAGAGGTGGTTCCACACTTCTAAAACCTTCCAACTTCCCAACCAGAGGCCTTGCTTCCGGATGCAGTTTAACGTCATACTCAGGACACGGATTCAATAAAGGTTGGTTTTGTAATTTAATGTTTTTAACGTGACTTTAAAGTTCGTAATATATTTATCAGTAATCCATCGAATTACTTTCGACTTAAAGAATTATGTTCGTTTTTAATTAGGGTTGGCATTAATAAAACTAAGTCAGGGCCAGTCTTGTTCCTGGGTATTACGAGAGTGTTTGAATAGTTGTCTAAACAAGCTAATTTTTTTTAGAATACAAGTCTTTGTACAAACGTCACTTGTCTTGAGAAAACAAAAACGGTTGCACTGGTAATCAACGCGTCAAAGCAAATGAAACATAGTTCGAATAGAATGCAACTTAAACGTTAGTAACATGATGGGAACCTGCTTATTTTCAAATTTTGCGTTAGTTGATTATTTTAATTAACTGCTCTTACAAACTAAACCAAATGGGACGTGTACAAATTGTGGTCAACGAAGAGACTAATTGGCTAGTCTTCTACGGTTTATCAACCTCTTGCAGGTTATTAAAGCCAGAAAATATTTTCAGATTCTAAGAATTTTTATTTTGAGATAATAATGGTTGAGTGATGCAAATTTTACTATTTAACCCATACCTAGGGAGAAGAAGTGGACTAATTAGAATTTGATAATAAATCAGGAAATTATAATGTGTATATAAAGTGGGGGAACAATTCTGTATTACAATCAATATATAAACTGATCCCTCATTTTGTGGCCACTGTAGTTTCTATCCATTTCTATTCCAGAGAATGTAAATAAATCTGTCATGCCTGTGTAGCCAATCAGTATTTCATTGATTGATTGATTCCTTTTCTACGGCTTATCAACAAACAAGAAATTATAATGTGGATATAAAGTGGGGGAGCAATTCTATGTTAAATGAATATATAAACTGATCTCTCACTTTGAGATCACGGTAGTTTCTATACATTTCTATTCCAGAGAATGTAAATAAATCTAAAAGTCATGCCTGTGTAGCTAATCAGTATTTCATTGATTGATTGATTCGTTTTCTACAGCATATCAACCATTTGTTGGTTATCTACTGCACCAATACACTATATATATATATATATATATATATTAAGAACAGTAAGATATAATCCGGTGTTCTTATTGATATTTTTTATTTTTATTTTTACAAAACAGTGCTCAATGTAAATTTACAGAGCATAAATATTTTAAATCAGTTAATTTATAATATATATATATATATATATATATATATATATATATATATATATATATATATATATATATATATATAAAACTGAACATAGAAGTCAACACTTAGAGGCGACAGTCTGTTTCATGCTAGTGCAATCGTCAGGCAACATAAGAGTTGCCTGACGACTGCACTAGCATGAAACAGACTGTCGCCTTTAAGTGTTGATTTCTATGTTCACTTTTATATTTACACATGCTCTATCTCTGATATTGAGCACTTTATCCCATAAATATAGCACACTTTAAGACTATATATATATATATATATATATATATATATATATATATATATATATTGTGTATTTAGACAGCAATCCCTCATTAAACTTTTATTAAGCGAATTACAATCTCTTTCAAAGATTTTTAACAAGCTGGAATGTAAGTGTATAATAATCCTATATTGTCTATGTGGGATTCAGATGATAATTCATTTGTGTGTCTGTATGTGTGTATGTATGTGTGTGTGTGAGTGAGTGTGTGTGTGTGTATGTGTGTATGTGTGTGTGTATGTGTGTGTAAGTGTGTATGTATGTGTGTGTGTGTATGTGTGTGTGTACGTGTGTGTGTGTGTGTGTGTCTAGGAGACATAATGTTTTTATTTCGCATGTTGAGTTGGGAAAATTTTATATACATACCGTTTGTTTTCGATAAACATAGATTAGATTCTTCAAGAATGGATTCGATAAAGGTTGGTGATATAATATACTTGTTTAACGTGTTTTTAAAGTTGGTAATACATTTATTAGAAATCCGTAGAATATATATATATATATATATATATATATATATATATATATATATATATATATAGAGGAGGCACGGTGGAGTAATGGATAGCGGCTTAGATTGAGGAATCCAACATTTTTGGAGATGCTCGTATTTGAAATAGACGCCCCTTTTTTGAAAATTATTTTAAACAGTTTGTATTACGTTTATAAATGCAAAAACCGAACCTGTGTCCCCCTTTGTAGGAGAAACTATCGTTTGATCATTCGGCTACGGAAAGCATCACATTTCAACAATTTTCTATTCTCCCTTATTAAGCAAAACACACTACCTCACCCAGATATTTTTCTCAAAAGCCATTATTTGCTTAGTTTCGTATTTAAAAATTAAAAATACTTTCTAATGAATTAGGGTAGTTTATTTTTAGTCCGACATTTTTATCACTTTACAATTACTGTATATTTCCGCGTATAAGACGACCTTTAAATCCCCAAAATCACCCTTAAAAATTGGGGCTCGTCTTATACTACAATTCTAAAAAGATCTGAGTGATGTTTGTCGGTAGTCTAACCTCGGCATCGGTGCAATAACCAATAACGTACATGGAAGGATTCACATTATCAAATAAACTCGTAATAAAAGTTATAAATGCATTTCTATCTCTCATATTTTACTGGCATAACTTCACAATAAATTGCCTATTCGAAGCATAATTCAATATCAATGAAATTAAGCTGAGCTGAGAAAATGTAAACCTTTATCTTTAGCTAATCTTTCACTAATCATCATGAACCAATGATGATTAATTAATTTCGCCAGTAATAACATTTGCAAGAGATCACTTGATTAAACGTTAAACAAAACAATGGTTTCTCTTCTAGGAGACGTGTGTAGGAAAAGCATGATATAGAATCGCTTTTGTTATTTCGTTTATTTTTAATTTCTGTGGACAGAGTAAGTAACAACATTTACAATAACATAATCTTTATATAATCAATAAGAAGTAGTCTTATACTACAGGTATAGGATACTTTAATAACAAGCAGTCGTCTTATACAGCAGGCATAGGATACATTCATGAAAACAAGCAGTCGTCTTATACAGTAGGCACGAGATAAATTCATGAAAACAAGCAGTCGTCTTATACAGCAGGTATAGGATACGTTCATGACAACAAGCAGTCGTCTTATAGAGAAGGTATAGGATAAGTTCATGACAACAAGCAGCCGTCTTATACGTAGGCATGAGATAAATTCATGAAAACAAGCAGTCGTCTTATACAGCAGATATAGGATAAATTCATGAAAATTTACTATATTTTTTGACTTCGTTTTATCTAAAAGTCGCCTTATACGCGGAAATAAACTATACTTTATTTGAAAAAGACACCACGTGTTTTTTTTATTTAATTTTAAGCCGTGTGTAATAGGTCTATCGGCGTACTCATTAGAGAAATCAATAAAGTAAAGGTGCTCTCCAACAGGGATTGAACATGTAGGAGATTATTATTATTAATAAATAAAATTAAAAATAATAATGAATTCAGTCTCTTCGCTACCGACGTCTATCTCCTATCCCCAGGACATTGCTTGTCATAATGCGAAATGACTTATTTTTATCACATGCAATCTTAAAACACTTGTAACCAAAATACAGACACCAGTACGCAAAAATAAATAAGTCTCTCCCGTAGACTTACTTGTCACCTTTCTCATTTTAGTTCTATTAAACAGCATTTCTTAGAAAATCATAGCCATGTAGATAATATTAGACAGATATTAGTTGATAACACAATAATACTCACACATACACGCAGTAAAAAGAACCTTCAGATATTAGAGGCCATCTACATTAAAACAAAGCCACCCACACTCAACAAAATTACATTTCAAACTAGTCACAACACATTACATTGCATCTAAACATACGGTTCTGTTAATATTTTGGTCTCTCGCATGGCAGCCATCAGTGAGAAGATTCGAGCGATCATCCAGGAGGAATGTGCACACGTTATCAACAACTCCGCATTCAACAATGCCTTCAACTGAACAGCGGACATTTGGAACATGTACTCTAGGGCTCCTTTTGACACTTTCGGTTTATGTTTGAAGCAAAATAGTTGAATATCCTAAAATGTCATCTTTTTACCTTTCAATAAATTTAATTTCCATTGCTCTATCTTTTGTTTGTCCTTGATTTGTGCCTGATCATTTCCTTTCAGAAATCCTGAAACACCCTGTATATATTGTACTATAGAGATATTATAACAGAAAAAGTAATAAATACATAAATAAATGGCGTCCTTAAGGACTACATCTGCCAGAGCAACCCTCGCACCATTGCTGCTTTGAAGGCAGCCACGATTGAGAAGATTCAAACTTTGCATTCAACAGCGCCTTCACCTGAACGGCGGACATCTGGAGGATGTATTCTAGGGCTTCTCTTGACATTTTTGGTTCATGTATAAGACGAAATGGTTGCAGATCCTGAAATTATATCCGTTTACCTTTCAATAAATTTAATTTCCATTACTCTATCATTTGTGGTTCTTGACTTCCGCCCGATCATTTTGTTTCAAAAATTGTGAAATGTAGGGACATTATTATTATTATTATTATTATTATTATTATTATTATTATTAATAATAATAATAATAATAATAATGATAATAATAATAATATTAAATAAAAATATAAAATAATAATAATAATGAATATCAAAAATAAAATAAAACAAATCACATTAAAACTTTGTTTCAAATAAATTAAATACACCCCCCCCCAAAAAAAGGAAAAAAAAAGTTATCCCAGAATGCAACAGAAAAATTTCCTGTCTGAAAACGGAATTCGCGCCAAAAGAAGCTTAATTGAGTTTCTTCGCCACTGGCCTCTGGCAAGTCAAGACGTCCATTTCCTCTCCCCGGGACATTGTTTGTCATAATGCGGAGTGACTTCTTCCTTTTATCACATCTTAAAACACTTGTAACTAAAATGCACACACATACCAGTACACATAAATAAATAAATAAATGGTATGATTTTAATTTACAATTTAACAAGCTTTTAGTTTTATTTCTTTGTATATTTTTATCCTTGTGAACACGAGGCTATTTCTCCTGGAATGATATGAGTAGCCCCACATACCAGCGTCTCCTCTCGTAGGAGGAAACACAGTTTGATCCAGCACGCTGGGTTAATGCTTTCGGCACGTCTCACGTCTCCGAAAATCTGTTCCAATGACTGAAGATATTTAAAAAAAAAATAAAATCCCTTGTTAGTAGGTCCGGGAACTTTTCAGTGCGCTCTCATTTTTTTGCTTTCATTATTTGCTTTTTATTATTTGAACACGTCTAACCACGTTCTTGGTGTGCCCTAGAAAACAAAACAAAACAATATTTCGTTTTTATTTGCTTCTTGTCTTTTATTTTATGCTCGGATTTGTAAGACCATAACGTTTTATGGGTCGTGGTCATAATCACGTATTACTTAACAGAAGCGCTTTGGTTGGGATCTCATTGATTTGCTGAGGTTCGAAGGTTTACGACTTGGGATTCCTTTAAAGTTTGTCTTAAAATATAATACGAATTTAAATACAGCCGCTCGCTGGTAATAAAACACAACAGAGAAGACAAAGAAGAAACGTAATAAGATAAAGCGAGATAAAACAGCTTAAATTGCCGACAGGAAATAATTAAAAAAAAATGCACCGGATTAAACAAAAGACGAATAAAACGCATCCACACAGTTTTATTTATTCCCACAAACGCGCATGCGCGGTAGATTCTGTACGCCGACAACTCTCTTTACGCATGCGCAACCATCGCATCAAACTTTAGCGGCTTAAAAGAGAAAAATATAATTAAACTAGCTGACTTACGCGGTGTTTGTAGGATCTGCTAACACTTTAAAACTTCTATGTCTGACTCATGGAAAATTATTGATTTAACGAACTTTGGATGAAAAGTAAAGAAAGAAAAAAGTCATTATTGCAACATTCTGCTCGTAATTCGAACGCTTTTCCGAAAGTTTTTTGTTAAATGTCGTGTCGAGTGTGGGTAGAAATTTTGAATCAATCGGCAGTATTCCTTAATATCGCGAAAATTATTTGTGTGTCTGTGTGTGTGTGTGTGTGTGTCTATTAGTTTCTTTGCTCCTTTCTTTCTTTCTTTCTTTCTTTCTTTCTTTCTTTCTTTCTTTTGTATTTCGCTTTCTCTCTCGTTTTCTTTCTTTCTCTTCCATCTTTTTGTTTTTTGATTTACATCTTTCTTTCTCTTCTATTACTTTTTCTCTCTCATTTTGTTTCTTTCTTTTCTATCCCGCTTTCTCCATCGTTTTCTTTCTTTTTTTCTTTCTTTCTTTCTTTCTTTCTTTCTTTCTTTCTTTCTTTCTTTCTTTCTTTCTTTCTTTCTAGTCTCTTTTTCTTTCTTTCTTTCTTTTCCATCTTCCTTCCTTTCGTTTTTTCATTTACATCTTTCTTTTTCTCTCATTTTCTTTCTTTCTTACTTTTTCTTTCTTTCTTTTCAATCTCGTTTTCTTTCTTTCTTTCTTTTCAATCTCGTTTTCTGCATTTCTTTCTTTTCAATCTCTCCTCTTTTCTTTCTTTCTTTCTTTCTTTCTTTCTTTCTTTCTTTCTTTCTTTCTTTCTTTCTTCTCTTCCGTCTTTCTTTCTTTCTTTCTTTCTTCTCTTCCGTCTTTCTTTCTTTCTTCTCTTCCGTCTTTCTTTCTTTCTTTCTTTCTTTCTTTCTTTCTAGTCTCTCTTTCTTTCTTTCTTTCTAGTCTCTCTTTCGTCTTTCTTTCTTTCTTTCTTTCTTTCTAGTCTCTCTTTCGTCTTTCTTTCTTTCTAGTCTCTCTTCCGTCTTTCTTTCTTTCTTTCTTTCTTTCTAGTTTCTCTTCCGTCTTTCTTTCTTTCTTTCTTTCTTTCTTTTCCATCTTCCTTCTGTTCGTTTTTTCATTTACGTCTTTCTTTTTCTCTCATTTTCTTTCTTTCTTACTTTTTCTTTCTTCTTTACTTTAATTCTTTTCAATCTCGTTTTCTTTCTTTCTTTATTTTCAATCTGTCCTCTTTTCTTCTTTCTTTCTTTCTTTCTTTCTTTCTTCTTTCTTTCTTTCTTTCTTTCTTTCATTCTTTCTTTCTAGTCTCTCTTTCGTCTTTCTTTCTTTCTTTCTTTCTAGTCTCTCTTTCGTCTTTCTTTCTTTCTAGTCTCTCTTCCGTCTTTCTTTCTTTCTTTCTTTCTTTCTAGTCTCTCTTCCGTCTATCTTTCTTTCTTTCTTTCTTTCTTTCTTTCTAGTCTCTCTTTCTTTCTTTCTTTCTAGTCTCTCTTCCGTCTTTCTTTCTTTCTTTCTAGTCTCTCTTCCGTCTTTCTTTTTTCTTTCTTTCTTTCTTTCTTTCTTTCGTCTTTCTTTCTTTCTTTCTTTCTAGTCTCTCTTCCGTCTTTCTTTCTTTCTTTCTTTCTTTCTTTCGTTTTAATCTTTCTTTTCAATCTCTCCTCTTTTCTTTCTTTCTTTCTTTCTTTCTTTCGTTTTAATCTTTCTTTTCAATCTCTCCTCTTTTCTTTCTTCCTTCCTTTCTTTCTTTCTTTCTTTCTTTCTTCTTAATCTATTTCTCTCTCTAAACTAAAACACAATTTTCACTTTTTGACTGTTTCATATTAGATGAAACTCTTTCATGAATTTAAGAGTCCTAAATTTTACAATTTAATAATAAAATCTTTTCTAACCTTTAATCTAACTTTCTATTGTACATAAAATGTTAATTGAATTTTTGTTTTACGGAATATAAACATCCTTATGGGTCATTTAATGCCGAAATTTAATTTCCTTGGTAGCTTTGAAGCAATAAATATGATAAACGTTATTCTGCTTTCACAATTGAGTACATGGTAGATGATACTCAGCCTTTATGCATGTACGTGTTTGTGTAGACCTAATTACTAGAGGCGGTGATATGTGTGTTTTACGTTGTATTTTTTTAAAAGTTATATTTTGGAATATAATTTTAATTTCTTTAAGAAATTGTAGCGTATTCTATGGATTAAATATTCTATGGATTAATGTCATGAAAGAGTTCTTTCATCTTAGTTGTTTGGTTGAGTTTGTTTAGTGGCATATCAACACCTCTATGGGTTATTTAATGCCGAAATTTCAATATTTTGTAGGTAATTTTATGCTTTCGACTACAGACATTTTTTTAAGCATTTCACCCCAAGCAAGGCGTGAGTGCGACTTGCACGCAAGGTGTTACAGAGAGTGAGAGCAAGAGTAAAGAGGGGTGTTTGAGGAAAAGATAAAGAGAAAGACGGGTATCAGGATCAAGGCATTACGTTTGAATATTTGAAGTTTATAGCTATCAGGGAAGCGAGTAAGAGGAAGGGAGTTCCACTGTCCGGAAGTGCAAGTGAAGAAGCTCTTGGAGTAGAAGAGGCGGTTACATTTAACTGTTTAGACAGTGAAAGGGTGGGACCGAGATGCCAACCTAGTAGCACGCTTAAATTTATGCAGTTTGGGAACCAGCGATAGTAGCTCGTCGGAGCAGTTGTCATGAAAATATTTGTAGAAAAGACAGAGGGAAGCCATAGCAGGTCTGTGAGAAGGTGACTGTAGACGGGAAGCCAAATCAGGGCCGATCACATTGCATATCCGTCTCTGGATTTTGTCGAGGACCTCGAGACGTACAGCGGGGGCACTAGACGATATATGGCAGCAGTATTCCATGGAAAGACGAATGGTTGATTTATACATTTGAAGGATGGACCCAGGCCAGAAGAAAAACTTTCTGGCGCGACACGGAGAACCAACTTTCCTTGAGGTAGATGACGCTATTGATTCAATGTATTTGCTGCAACGAAGATCAGCGGAGAGCGTGAGACCAAGAATTTGTAAATAAACTTATACGTTCAGAGTAAAGATTTTTGGATATATATTTCGTAAATCATAAAATGTATTGTTGGCATGTTTATTATAAAAATGTAATGTCGATTTTTGTTTGGGGGTTTAAATATTTGCCAATAGTTGGGACCCTAACAAGTGCTATCACCCCCGGTCAGAGTAAATCTGGACACAACATCAATTAACAGGTGGTTCAAGGCTCCTCAAAATCTCCAATCCCTTGATCAGAGACCTTCCGGCCAGGTGTATTTTATCGTCATACCCGGGACTCCTCCCGTTCAAGGATCTTCCTGCCGGATGTATTTTATTTGTCATACTCAGGACTCCTCCCGGCCAGGGACCTTCCTGCCGGATGTATTTTATCGTCATACCCAGGACTTCTCCCGGCCAGGGACCTTCCGGCTGGATGTATTTTATCGTCACACCCAGGACTCCTCCTGGTAAGGGACCTTCCTGCCGGGTGTATTTTATCGTCATACCCGGGACTCCTCCCGGTCAGGAACATTCCTGCCGGGTGTATTTTATCGTCATACCCGGGACTCCTCCCGGTCAGGAACATTCCTGCCGGGTGTATTTTATCGTCATACCCGGGACTCCTCCCAGTCAGGAACCTTCCTGCCGGGTGTATTTTATCGTCATACCCGAGACTCCTCCCGGCCAGTGTCCTTCCTACCGGATGTATTTTATCGTCATACCCAGGACTTCTCCCGGGCAGGGACCTTCCTGCCGGGTGTATTTTATCGTCATACCCAGGTCTCCTACTGGACAGGGACCTTCCTGCCGGATGTAGTTCATCGTCATACCCAAGATTCCACCCGGCCAGGGACATTCCTGCCAGATGTATTTTATTGTCATACCCAGGACTCCACCCGGTCAGGGACCTTCCTGCCAGATGTATTTTATCGTCACACCCAGGACACCTCCCGGCCAGGGACCTTCCTGCCAGATGTATTTTATTGTCATACCCAGGATTCCTCCCGGTCAGGGACCTTCCTGCTGGGTGTATTTTATTGTCATACCCAGGACTCATCCTGGTCAGGGACCTTCGTGCCGGATGTAGTTCATCGTCATACCCAGGACTCCTCGCAGTTAGGGACCTTCCTCCCGGGTGTATTTTATCGTCATACCCTGGACTCCTGCCGGACAGGGACATTCCTGCCGAATGTAGTTCATCATCATACCCTGGACACCTGCGGGGCAGGGACCTTCCTGCCGGATGTAGTTCATCATCATACCCAGGACTCCTCCCGGTCAAGGATCTTCCTGCCGGATATATTTTATTTGTCATATCCAGGACTCCTCCCGGCCAGGGACATTCCTGCTGGATGTATTTCATCGTAATACCCAGGACTTCTCCCTGTCAGTGACCTTCCTGCCAGATGTATTTTATCGTCATACCATGGACTCCTCCCAGTCAGGGACTTTCTTGTCGGATGTAGTTAATCGTCATACCGAGGACTCCTCCCGGCCAGTGATCTTCCTGCCGGATGTATTTTATCATCATACCCAGGACCCCTCCCAGTTAGGGACCTTCCTGCCGGGTGTATTTCATCGTCATACCCTGGACTCCTGCCGGTCAGGGACCTTCCTGCCGGATGTAGTTCATTGTTATACCCAGGACTTCTCCCGGCCCGGTACCTTCCTTTCGGATGTATTTCATCGTCATACCCAGGATTCCTCCCAACTAGTGACTTTCCTGCCAGATATATTTCATCGTCATACCCAGGACTCCTCCCGGCCAGTGACCTTCCTGCCGGATGTATTTCATCGTCATACCCAGGACTCCTCCCAACCAGAGACCTTCTTGCCTGATGTATTTTATCGTCATACCCAGGACTCCTCCCAGCCAGGGACCTTCCTGCCGGATGTATTTTATCATCATACACAGGACTCCTCCCGGCCAGGGACCTTCCTGCCGGATGTATCTTATCATCATACCCGGGACTCCTCCCGGCAGGGGACCTTCCTGCCTGATGTATTTTATCGTCATACCCAGGACTCCTCCCCGTTAGGGACCTTCCTGCCAGGTGTATTTCATCGTCATACCCTGGACTCCTGCCGGTCAGGGACCTTCCTGCCGGATGTAGTTCATTGTCATACCTAGGACTCCTCGAGTTTAGGGACCTTCCTCCCGGATGTAGTTCATCGTCATACCCTGGACTCCTGCCGGACAGGGACCTTCCTGCTGGATGTAGTTAATCGTCATACCCAGGATTTCTCCAGGTCAAGGACCTTCCTGCCGGATGTATTTTATTTGTCATACCCTGGACTCCTCCCAACCAGTGACCTTCCCGCCGGATGTATTTTATCGTCATACCCAGGACTCCTGCCGCCAGGGACCTTCCTGCCTGATGTATTTTATCGTCATACCAGGGACTCCTCTCCATTATGGACCTTCCTGCCAGGTGTATTTTATTGTCAAACCATGGACTCCTCCCAGTCAGGGACTTTCTTGTCGGATGTAGTTAATCGTCATACCGAGGACTCCTCCCGATCTGGGACCTCCCTCCTGGATGTATTTTATTGTCATACCCAGGACACCACCCGGTCAGGGACCTTCTTGCCGGATGTATTTTATCGTGTTAACCAGGACTCCTCCCGGCCAGGGACCTTCCTGCCGGATGTATTTTATCATCATACCCAGGACTCCTCCCAGTTAAGGACCTTCCTGCCGGGTGTATTTCATCGTCATACCCTGGACTCCTGCCGGTCAGGGACCTTCCTGCCGGATGTAGTTCATCATTATAGCCTGGACTCCTGCCGGGCAGAGACCTTCCTGCCGGGCAGGCACCTTCCTGCCGGATGTAGTTCATCGTCATTCTCTGGACTCCTTCCGATCAGAGACCTTCCTGCCGGATATATTTTATCGTCATACCCAGGACTTCTCCCGGCCCGGTACCTTCCTTTTGGATGTATTTCATCGTCATACCCAGGACTCCTCCCGGCCAGTGACCTTCCTGCCGGATGTATTTTATCGTCATAGCAGGACTCGTCCTCGCCAGGGACCTTCCTGCCAGATGTATTTTATCATCACACCCAGGACTCCTCCCGGCCAGTGATCTTCCTGCCGGATGTATTTCATCGTCATACCCAGGACTCCTCCCAACCAGAGACCTTCGTGCCTGATGTATTTTATCGTCATACCCAGGACTCCTCCCAGCCAGGGACCTTCCTGCCGGATGTATTTTATCGTCATACCCAGGACTCCTCCCGATCAGGGACCTTCCTTCTGGATGTAATTTATCATCATACCCTGGACTCATCCCGGGCAGTGATCTTCCTGCCAGATGTATTTTATCGTCATACCCAGGACTCCTCCCGGCCAGTGATCTTCCTGCCGGATGTATTTATATCGTCATACCCAGGACTCCTCCCAACCAGAGACCTTCTTGCCAGATGTATTTTATCGTCATACCCAGGACTCCTCCCGGCCAGGGACCTTCCTGCCGGATGTATCTTATCATCATACCCAGGACTCCTCCTGGCCAGGGACCTTCCTGCCTGATGTATTTTATCGTCATACCCAGGACTCCTCCCCGTTAGGGACCTTCCTGCCGGGTGTATTTCATCGTCATACCCTGGACTCCTGCCGGTCAGGGACCTTCCTGCCGGATGTAGTTCATTGTCATACCTAGGACTCCTCGAGTTTAGGGACCTTCCTCCCGGATGTAGTTCATCGTCATACCCTGGACTCCTGCCCGGCAGGGACCTTCCGGCTGGATGTAGTTAATCGTCATACCCAGGATTTCTCCCGGTCAAGGATCTTCCTGCCGGATGTATTTTATTTGTCATACCCTGGACTCCTCCCAACCAGTGACCTTCCCGCCGGATGTATTTTATCGTCATACCCAGGACTCCTGCCGCTAGGGACCTTCCTGCCTGATGTATTTTATCGTCATACCCTGGACTCCTCTCCATTATGGACCTTCCTGCCAGGTGTATTTTATCGTCATACCATGGACTCCTCCCAGTCAGAGACTTTCTTGTCGGATGTAGTTAATCGTCATACCGAGGACTCCTCCCGATCTGGGACCTCCCTCCTGGATGTATTTTATTGTCATACCCAGGACTCCACCCGGTCAGGGACCTTCTTGCCGGATATATTTTATCGTGTTAACCAGGACTCTTCCCGGCCAGGGACCTTCCAGCCGGATGTATTTTATCATCATACCCAGGACTCCTCCCAGTTAGGGACCTTCCTGCCGGGTGTATTTCATCGTCATACCCTGGACTCCTGCCGGTCAGGCACCTTCCTGACGGATGTAGTTCATCATCATTCCCTGGACTCCTTCCAATCAGAGACCTTCCAGCCGGATATATTTTATCGTCATACCCAGGACTTCTCCCGGCCCGGTACCTTCCTTTTGGATGTATTTCATCGTCATACACAGGATTCCTCCCAACCAGTGACCATCCTGCCAGATGTATTTCATCGTCATACCCAGGACTCCTCCCGGCCAGTGACCTTCCTGCTGGATGTATTTTATCGTCATAGCAGGACTCATCCCCGCCAGGGACCTTCCTGCCAGATGTATTTTATCATCACACCCAGTACTCCTCCCGGCCAGTGATCTTCCTGCCGGATGTATTTATATCGTCATACCCAGGACTCCTCCCAAACAGAGACCTTCTTGCCGGATGTATTTTATCGTCATACCCAGGACTCCTCCCGATCAGGGACCTTCCTCCTGGATGTAATTTATCGTCATACCCTGGACTCCTCCCGGCCAGTGATCTTCCTGCCGGATGTATTTCATCGTCATCCCCAGGACTCCTCCCAGCCAGGAACCTTCCTGCCGGATGTATTTTATCGTCATACCCAGGACTCCTCCCGGCCAGAGACCTTCTTATCGGATGTATTTTATCGTCATACCCAGGACTCCTCCCGGCCAGGGACCTTCCTGCCGGATGTATCTTATCATCATACCCAGGACTCCTCCCGGCCAGGGACCTTCCTGCCGGATGTATCTTATCATCATACCCAGGACTCCTCCCGGCCAGGGACCTTCCTGCCTGATGTATTTTATCGTCATACCCAGGACTCCTCCCCGTTAGGGACCTTCCTGCTGGGTGTATTTCATCGTCATACCCTGGACTCCTGCCGGTCAGGGACGTTCCTGCCGGATGTAGTTCATTGTCATACCTAGGACTCCTCGAGTTTAGGGACCTTCCTCCCTGATGTAGTTCATCGTCATACCCTGGACTCCTGCCGGGCAGGGACCTTCCTGCTGGATGTAGTTAATCGTCATACCCAGGATTTCTCCCGGTCAAGGACCTTCCCGCCGGATGTATTTTATTGTCATACCCAGGACTCCTGCCGCCAGGGACCTTCCTGCCTGATGTATTTTATCGTCATACCCGGGACTCCTCTCCATTATGGACCTTCCTGCCAGGTGTATTTTATCGTCATACCATGGACTCCTCCCAGTCAGGGACTTTCTTGTCGGATGTAGTTAATCGTCATACCCAGGACTCCTCCCGATCAGGGACCTCCCTCCTGGATGTATTTTATTGTCATACCCAGGACTCCTCCCAACCACAGACCTTCTTGCCAGATGTATTTTATCATCATACCCAGGACTCCTCCCGGACATGGACCTTCATGCCGGGTGTATTTTATCGTCATACCCGGGACTCCTGACGGTCAGGGACCTTCCTGCCGGATGTAGTACATCGTCATACCCTGGACTCCTTCTGATCAGAGACCTTCCTGCCGGATGTAGTTTTTCATCAGACTCTGGACTCCTCCCGATCAGGGACCTTCCTGCCAGATGTAGTTCATCATCATACACAGGAATCCTCCCGGTCAGGGAACTTCCTGCCAGATGTATTTTATCGTCATACCCAGGACTTCTCCCGATCAGGGACCTTCCTCCCGGATGTATTTTATCGTCATACCCTGGACTTCTCCCAGCCAGGGACCTTCCTGCCGGATGTATTTTATCGTCATACCCAGGACTCCTCCCGGCCAGTGATCTTCCTGCTGGATGTATTTCATCATCATACCCAGGACTCCTCCCAACCAGGGACCTTCCTGCCGGATGTATTTATATCGTCATACCAGGACTCCTCCCCGTTAGGACCTTCTTGCCGGGTGCATTTTATCGTCATACCCTGGACTCCTGACGGTCAGGGACCTTCCTGCCAGATGTAGTTCATCGTCATACCCTGGACTCCTGCCGGGCAGTGACCTTCCTGCCGGATGTAGTTCATCATCATACCCTGGACTCCTTCTGATCAGAGACCTTCCTGCCGGATGTAGTTTTTCGTCATACCCAGGACTCCTCCCGATCAGGGACCTTCCTGCCGGATGTAGTTCATCGTCAAACCCAGGACTCCTCCCGGTCAGGGAACTTCCTGCGGATGTATTTTATTGTCATACCCAGGACTACTCCCGGCCAGGGACCTTCCTGCCGGATGTATTTCATCATCATATCCAGGACTCCTCCTGGCCAGGGACCTTCCGGATGTATTTCATCGTCATTCCCAGGAATCCTCCCGGTCAGGGACCTTCCTGCCGGATGTATTTTATCATCATACCCAGGACTCCTTCCGATCAGAGACCTTCCTTCCGGATGTATTTTATCGTCATACCCAGGACTCCTCCCGGTCAAGGACCTTCCTGCCGGATGTAGTTTTTTGTCATACCCAGGACTCCTCCCAATCAGTGACCTTCCTGCCGGATGTAGTTTATCGTCATACCCTGGAGTCATCCCGCTCAGAGACCTTGCTGTCGGATGTAGTTTATCCTCTTACCCAGGAAGATACATAAAAAAATTTTTATTCCATAAACAGAGATGGATTTTTTGGCATTGCCTGAATTTCCATACCCATATTATTTAAAAAATAATTACTTATTCGTATTTTTAAATAATTAATGTATCAAAAGAATTTTCCTAACAGAACGGGGGTGTACTACCCCCGAAATCTTTTCCAATCAATCCGAGAGCTCCAACTACCACTGGAATTGTTGATGTACTTCATATGCCATATTATTGAGATTTCGATTTCAAGATATTTTGATAGCTTTTAGAAGATCTTCAAAGGTGCATTGCAGTCTTTTTGCTTTCGTTCTCTAATATCATCATTATTATTATTATTATTATTATTATTATTATTGTTATTATTTTCTTTGATTTCTGCTGTTTACATTTTCTGCTGTTTAATTCTGGGTCCCAATCAGAGATCTAAGGTCAGAAATGGTATCATGATATTTTCCACTGAACAATCTAAGAGCAGACACAGTTTACATAGACAAAACCCTTCGCAAAGTACGAACTGTAGTTGTGAGAACATTTTTTTTATGTTTCTTCCAAGCATGGACTGCCAGGGATCACTTCAATGAGCCTATGAGAACATTTTCCAATCAAACCCAGGGTCCTAAAAACTACTGGAATAATTGATGTCTTCATGGGCCATTTTTTGACATTTTCAAAATCTTTGCTTTGATAGTATTTTTTGTAAAGATGTTCTTTTTCTTCAGTATCTGTCTATATTTCTGAGATGAGGTATTATGTACACTATTTACATTATTCGAACTATTGCCCTCATCTTTGAACCTAACTAAGGACACATGGCACAGTGGATAAAGGCGTTAGTTAGATCCAGTGACAGGACCCAAAGAGTGTGAGTTCAATACCCAGTTAAGGCAGTGGAGAACTTGGAGAGGGGGAATTAATAGGAGATAACTGATAACTGACATCCATTAAACATGGCATGTGGAACTAGAACAGTCTACCCCAGTGAGCAAAATAAAGGGTTCAGTTCAACATTCCAATCACCTGAAGAAGGCCGGAGCTTACAACGGCCGAAACGTTGTAATAATTATGGCGAGAAAGATGAGGACAATAATCCGAATAATGTAAATAGTGTTGTTGTTGTTCTTCATCTTCTTCTTCTTCTTCAACCATTCACCCCAAGCAAGGTAATAAAGCCACTAAAATGTAAGGGTTACCCAGTGTTAGATAATATGAGACCGAGGAAAAAAATGCTATTAAGGAGAGAGATCAATAAAAGAACAGGAATTAAGTAGACAGAAAATAACGATTGACATTGTATTTACATTTTTGAAGATCAAACTTGACTGGGAAGTAAGAAGAGAATTCAAAAACGATAAGTGCGTGTGAAGAAACTGCTAGCATAGAACTTACGGTCGCAAATAGACATTCCAACAGTAAAATGAGTACTCAACTGCTGCGCTTGAATTCATGAAGCCTAGATACCATATCATTAGAATAATTACCACGAAAGTGTTTATAGAAAAGGCAGAGGTGGAGTAATGGATAACGGCTCGGATTTAGGAATCGTAGAGCCGAGTTCGAATCCCAGTCGAATCTGTTACATTCACTTACGTGCTAACACCCTTGGGAAAGGTGTGAATCCTCTTCTTCTCCCTCCAACTATGGGTAAATATAGCCTTGAATGGCAACTGGTCTAGGAGAAGGTCAACTCTGAATTCAAAACCATTCGGCGGCTTCTTGGTTACTCCTGCCTGCCTCTGCGTCGGTGGAAATTCTGCGGCAAGTAAGAGCATATTCCTCCCTCCACTGGGATAGCACGCGAGGTGTGGGGACCGCGTGTGAAGTTCAAACTCCCTTGTTACTCCGTTTCAAGAATTCGCCGCCGTTGGAATCGGGAATGGCTGTCGCTCGTTTCAGCATTGGCGATGGATCGTTCCGGACGCGGTGAATTCCTTAACCGATCCATGGTAAATGCCGCAACATACATACATACATACAGAGGGAAGCTACGTTACGGCGTTAGGGAAGTGACTGAAGCCGAGATGCCAGGTCAGGACCAGTAAGATTTTGTTGTACAGCCTCTTCTCTTCTGGGGAGGTTTTTTGGCTGACATCCTTAAGGCGATCATAATAAAGTTGACTTCCTCTCTTTCTCTTGGCCGGGTGATCGCTAGTTTTTGTTTCGAAGGGAAAATGAGAAAATCAACAAATGGGATCTTATTTAACACGTCGACGTGTACTTTTCTAACTAGTCAGTGGGGTCGGTCTATCACGCCCACTGGGAAGCAAGTTCCCTGCACACGAACGTCTGCATTCTTCGACGGGTAAAACTTAACTCCTTGAAAACACTTTCTAACATTCTCACGTTCGGTTCAGCCAATCAAAATCGAGATTCCTATTTTGTCTACCAGCCGACCCCCAAAATCAGCCCCAGAAGGTCTGAGCCAAATGCACTGCCACTAATAAATAATAGTCTGAAAGTATTATTTAACATTCCAGATTCTTGCCTGGATTTTATTAAGAATCTCTAAATATGCAGCAGGAGACATGATGGAGTAAATGGAGAGAGCGGCATGGATTGAGAGCCGAGTTTGAATTCCAGTCAAATCCATTACATTCACTTACGAAAGGCATGAACCCTCTTCTATTCCCCCCATCTATGGGTAAATAGCAGGACATACCGGATTCTATAGCCTTGGATGGCAACTGGTCTACCGCAAAAAGAAATGTCAACCTAGTGCGAAAAATAATCTGCCTCGTCAGTCATGTATCGAAAGATATATGATCGCCTAAGCGTGTATCACGTATGGCACATAACTGACTGACTGACTTTCCAGTCGAATCCATTACATTCACTTACGTGCTAATACCCTTGAGAAAGGTATGAATCCACTTCTACTCCCCCAGCTATGGGTAAAAAGCAGGACAGACTCGGTTCTATAGCCTTGGATCGATGGCAACTGGTCTACCGCAGAAAGAAATGGCAACCTACTGCGAGAAAAAATCTGCCTCGTCAGTCATCTAGCGAAAGATACATGATCACCTAAATTGGACGAGTAAATAGCTTTATCTTCCCAGACCAAAACAAACTATTAAATAAGTGGCCTAAACAAATCCACCCCCAATTTTTTTACTACGTTAATAAAACCGAAAAGAATAAATAAATATATAAAATAAAAAATGAACATAAAATAAGTAAAATAAATTAACCCAAATAAATAAATAAACAAGCAACTCCCGCCAAAATAACCGCCAGAATGGATTACCCAGAATGCACCACTGACCCGTATATATAAATAGCCGAGAAAAATAACAGCACTCGCGGCCTGACGATTGCGTCTAGCATGAAACAGCCTGTTGCTTCTGAGTGTTGACTACAATATTCGCTTTTATATTTACACACACACACACACACACACACACACACACACACACACACACACACACACATATATATGGAATAATATATATATATATATATATATATATATATATATGTATATTATTCTAGGGTAATTTTTCAACTTATTCAAAATGATCTTCGCCCTCTCTAACCGTCTAACTTTCTGTCACAGGTATCACGCGCGAATACATTTTCATATCTCTTTTCACTGCTCTTTGGACTGTCATAGCTGAAACTCCTGTCTCACGTGCCAAAAAACCTATGAATTAACTTGGATCTTTTCTAACTGATCCCTTTAGCTCTAAGTATTTTTCTTTCTCTCTCTCTCTCTCTTTATATATATATATATATATATATATATATATATATATATATATATATATATATATATATATATATATACGAGGGTCATTCAATAAATAAGGTGAATTTTTCGGTATAAGGACTTCTAATACAGATAGAAGCTTACTCTTTTTTATTTATTTTTATTTTTTTTTTACTTCTTTTTCACATGGATTTAATTTCTTTTGCAGATTAAAAAAAAAACTTTGAGAGTTTTGGTGATTAACAAAGATGGCCGACCAAGAAGCATGCTCCAGGATTGAACAGCGGTCAGTTATCAAGTTTTTGGTAGCTGAAGGGTGCAAACCAGTTGAAATTCATAGGAGAATGTCAACTGAGTATGGTGCCACATGTTTCAGCCAAAAAAATGTCTACAAGTGGGCTAAATTGTTTAAAGAAGGACGGGGCAGTGTTGAGGATGAAGACAGGCCTAGGAGGTCTACATAAGTGAGGTCTCCTGAGGTGATCGAATCAGTCAATGACCTCATTTAGTCTGACAGAAGGGTGACAGTGGATGACATTGCAAGGACTTTGAACTTATCTGTTGGGACAAACGCTGGGGTCATCAGTCAGAAGGAGTCATCTTGCATCATGATAACGCAAGGCCTCACACAGCAGCCCAAACGGTGCAGACCATCAACGAGCTGGACTGGGAACTGCTCCCTCATCCCCCTTACAGCCCAGACCTTGCCCCTTCAGACTTTTACCTGTTTGGTCCCTTGAAAGCGTTCACGAGAGGCACAAAGTTTAAAAGTGACGATGAAGTCAAAAGTGTTGTGAGCGACTGGCTGAGACATCAGTCCAAAGATTTTTACGCTGAGGGAATACGGAAGATTGTGCACAGATGGGAAAAGTGTGTGACAGTGCTGGGAGACTACGTTGAAAAATAAAAAAAGTAAGCTTCTATCTGTATTAGAAGTCCTTATACCGAAAAATTCACCTTATTTATTGAATGACCCTCGTATATCAAGAAGGAAAAAACTGTCAGTCTGCTTCCAGACTGCTTGTCATCTGGTGGCCGGCTTTAAATATCACTCTATACTAGAATAATAAGTTTCGAGCATTATTTTCGATTTACATATATAATTTAATGATAAATTCCTCTTCACATTTCGCTATTTCGTTTAAAGAAACGCTAAAACATATTTTCATATGGATTAATGCTAATTACTATTCACAATAAGTCACTCTGCCTAAAGAGACGCTAGAACATATTTTTGTATGGATTAATGGCAATTAATACTTCTACATATGTTATTTGGTCTAAAGAAGCGCCAAAACCTATTTTCATATGAATTAATGGCAATTAATACTTTTCTATGTGTTATTTGGCCTAAAGAGACGCTAAAACATATTTTCAGAAGAATTAATGGCAATTACTACTTTTCCATATGTTATTTGGTCTAAAGAAACTCTAAAACATATTTTTATATGAATTAATGATAATTACTACTTGACAATAAGTCATTTCGTCTAAAGAAACGCTAAAGCATATTTTCATATTAATTTAATGATATTTGTTACTTCATGTTACGCCATTCCATATGAAGGGACGCTAAACATTTTTATATAAATTAATGGTAAATTTTTCTCCATTTTACGCCATCTCTTTTAAAGAAACGCTGTAGTTTCGAATAGTATGAAAACATTGAAACATATTCACATGCACACATATGTGTGTGTATCTATGTGTGTGTATCTATCTCTCTATAAAATGGTGTGTATGTGTCTACGGAGCAATGAATTGCAAACAGACTTTAGAATGTTTATGAGTGGAATTTACACAACGGACGCCACGCAAAACATGTTATTGATCGAACACAATATATACCGGGCGGTGGAAAGGGTCTTGACGCCATTTTGTACTCGATGGCGTCCTGATAGGAACGCGGGAGAAATTGGCGGGATTTGATCAGAAACTTGTATTTTCAGTTGCTTTATTAAAAAAAGAGAATATGCGATAGAAATCATCTTTTTCTATCAGTCTGCTCCAGGCTGACCTGAAGGTAGGTCGGAAGGTTGAAAGGCGAATGGAAATTAAGGGGGGGGGGGCAGTGTATGGGCCGGAGAATAGGGGATAAAATGTGGTACGGGTTGATACGAAAAAAAAAATAAGAGAAGGCACTTGGAGAAACAGCTTCGGGGAGTGATAAAGGGTGAAATATATATATATATATATATATATATATATATATATATATATACAAATGAAGAGAAAGAACAAACAGATTAAGAATCCACGGTTCTCAGCCATTTACTTTCTTAAAAAATGTGCTCGGTACAAACGTAGATCTGGATCCCCTCCCCTTTCATCTTTAATAAGCAAACATTGTTTTCTATTTTCAAATGTAAATCGTTTTCATCAAAAAGTTACCGAACACTGCCTGATGATGAGATGAAAATTTAAAGTCTCGAAACAGAAATTTCCCGTGTCGCAATGTAAAATATTTTTAATAAAAATATCATTAAATGCTTTCTGCATTCTGTTGAGGATTCTTGTAGACTCGATGAATTACTATAATGATTCCCCCAAATTCTATTACTTGTATATCCATGGTTGACCCAGCTAATGCTCTGCGATGGAGCGGGAAAGGAAAGACGTGACACTTGGGGGCACAATTCGTTGGGTTATGAATACTTGGATAAGTATCACCGCGGAATTTGTTAGTAACGGCGTTATATCGAGACTATTTAGTTTCTTCTTCGTCCCGGAGGCCCGTTGGTACAGTTGGTATGACGCTGGCGTTGTATCGAAACGGTTCGGGTTCGAATCTCGATAGCGGATGCGCACTGCTGATGAGTTCCAAAATAAGACGAAACGGCCGTCCAGTGCTTTCTGTTGAGGATTCTTCTAGACTCGATGAATATATATATATATATATATATATATATATATATATATATATATATATATATATATATACCCGATGTAAAAATAATGTTGTTTATGAATTCTTATGTCCTTTGGGAGATTGTATTCTCAACACTAACAAACAACATTAACTTCTTACACTGGCTACACTATCTCGTAGGTTGACTTGTCATTTGTCAAACTTTTGCGCAATCCGCGCACATATTGGTCAACAGATAAGAAATATGCAAAATAATATTAACATAAGGCAAATTTTAGTCGATAACACCAAAATTTTATAGAGGACACTGTGCAAAGAGAAATTTTAAATCCTGGAGGAAGTTCTAAGAAAAGAGAGGCAGCCAACATTAAATAAGTTATCTTTCTCCACTGGGGATCGTATATTAAAGGTGTTGAAAACACACGCACACACAAAATTCAATTTGACTGTTTATATAACGTCACCTTGAGTGATTTGAAATTGGTTCCATCAAACGTGCAAAAGGCCATAATTAAAAACTACGGTGGAGTAATGGATAGTGGTTCGGACTGAGGAATCGGAGAGCCGAGTTCGAATTCCAGTGAGATCCATTACATTCCCTTATGTGCTAATCCCCTAGGAAAGGTATGAATCGACTTCTCCCCCCTAATTATGGGTAAATAGCAGGACAGACCGAGTTCTATAGTATTGGATTGCAACTGGTCTACCGCAGAAAGAAATGGCAACCTACTGCGGGAAAGATACATGATCGCCTAAGCATCTATCACGCATGGCACATAACTGACTCCATAACTCCACTGAACAATCCTTGAAATCAAATGTAGCAATATTTGAAAGTAATCGGAAATTCCTCTGAAAATTTGTGTGTGGTACCTAGATCCGATGGCATTAGTATACATATTCGATATTATAACAACTTTCCACCAAAAAAAGTTATTAAGAAAAATACATTTTCGAGGGTGGAAATAAGCACAAGACAGTTTTAGAAATTTGTTTTTAACAGCAAAATTGTACAAAATTCAATATTTACATTTATTCCCTTCCAATTATAATAATTTAACAAACCTGTTTTGCATTGAATCAATAAGTTTTCGGAGAGTTTCAGATGGAATTTCATTCCAATACTGTTTAATGCAAGATTTTAAAGTTTCTCTATCTTCAAATTGACATTTATTTTTGTATACTCTTCTTGAACAAAATTCATCACAAATTTTCTATTGGGTTTAAATCTGGAGACTTAGTGGGCCAGTTCAAAACTTCAATATTTTTTTTGTTTTAAACCAATCTTTCGTGAGCTTATAAGTGTGTATGGCTGCATTGTCCTGTTGAAAATGGCATTATTAGTGTCTAGACGATTCATAAATTGGACAAGACTTTTTTCCAACACATTGACAATTCGAGCAGAGTTTTGTTTCCCTTCCATCACTACTAAATCAGCCTTTTCAGATGCAGAAAAAAGCTCCCCAAACCGTAATAGATCCTCCTCCAAATGTTTTTTTTTAAATCATGCCAATAACACTGGTAGCTGCCAGACCCCCCCCCCAAATTGAACTTTTTCTCATCAGAAAAAAACACGGTTTCCCATTTTACTTTTTTCTTTATCCAATCTACGTGCATCTTCTTGTGTTTAGCAGTTAACGCAGGGACTGTGTTTCCTGTTTCGACACACGAGATTTGGCGATTCATGGAGAAATTGACAAACTCTTCTTGGAGTGATGGGTAAATTCTGAAATTTTTGCAGATCTTTTGAGCTTGATTGTCCTTTAGAAACTTCTCGAAAAAGTCGACGTCTGGCTGCATTTGTAATTTTGGGTGGACGACCTGGACGTTTTCTGGTGACATACGAGTCAGGGTCCTTTAGATAATTTCTCACAACTGTTCAGGACCTCGACAATTCTCTTGAAATGAAACTTATAGATTTTCCTTCCAGTGTATAGGCAGAAATTTTGCCTCTTTTCATTTTCGTTAAGGGGGGAGTTGCTAGGCATTTCGCAGTAACTGTATTCAATTATGAAATGTTTAAATAGGACTCACATGGCTTAAAATCACGATAAGAGTCTTTTCATAATCTGCGTATGCACTTTTTCTTCCTTTCGTATTCTAAAGTAAACAAGATATACAAATTTTCAAAACTGTCTTATAATTATTTCCACCCTCGAAAAGGAAGTTTTGTTAAAAACTTTTTTTTTGGTGGAAATTTGTTATAAAATCGAATACGTGTACCCATCGGATCTAGGTACCACACACAAATTTTCACAGGAATTTGTGCAGTAATAAGAAAATTATTAACAATTTCATGGGGTGTCTTATACTTATTTCCACCACTATATATATATATATATATATATATATATATATATATATATATATATATACTGTTTATGTCTTATTTTTTTCCCTTTTTTTCCCTTTTTTGGATGTCCTTGTTGAGCGCAAGGATGGGGCTTTCGTCACTAATGTCTTTCGGAAGCCCACATTCACTGGACTTTATACGAGTTGGAACTCATTTGTTCCGAAGTCTCGCAAAATTGGTCTGATTTCGACCTTGCTCCACCGTGAATTGTTCCCCTGAAATGTTAGATGGTGAACTTACTAAGATTCGAGATATTTTCGAAAGTAATGGATATCCCATCAATATTATCAGGCGTGTGATTGATAACAAAATCAGGCGATTTCGGGAGCCTGTGGTATTTGGTCCTGGCCAGTGTCCTGTTTATTTGTAGTTACCTTGGCTTGGTAGGAAATCTCAGTTATTGTCGGACAAAATTCCGGCGTCCATTTCCTCTACCTACAATGCTGTTAAGTTGCGCACGGTTTTCCATACTAGACCCCTGCTTCCTTCCTTTTCTAAAGATAGGCTGTCCTATTTCTATAAAAGTTCTGTTGTGTATAAATTTAAATGCCGTTGCGACGCGGTATACATAGGACGTACCAATCTTAGGTCGGAGACGCGAGTGGCGCAGCATGTTCTTGCTTTTGTGCGTTCAGGCAGACCCAGTCAGCCTATAAGAAGAACAACTCAGTCAGTCCATGAGTCTGCAACAGAGCAGACGTCGCCGTCTGCTCTGTTGGACGGTCGAACTCTCTGCCTCTGAGCAGAGAGGAACCCGGACGAGGCTCCGCCGAAGGGCAGAGTCTCGTTCGGGGTGGTTGACCAACCCGATCCCTTTTATACGGGACCTACGGGCATTTTTTGGCCGAGCCTACGGGTTCGGTAATACCCCACAATAAACTCGGCCTTGTGCCACATCTATTCCTCGTGGCGGGGACAGTAAATACTGTCTGCAATAGGGCAGCACTTGCTGGACAATCATGCTTGTGCCTCTGAGTACGTAGTCTTCGGTTTTACAGAGTGCTCGATCAACACGTCATCTTCGAGTTTCTGAGTTTTTAAGTGTCAGCAACCCAGTCTGTGCAGACATAAGGAACACTTTTTACGTTCCTTACGTCTGTTCGAGGGTCTGTGAGTTCCCCTTTTTCTATTTTAAAACTCTTGTGGAACTATTTATTTACACCCACCCTTTCTTCAATTTTAATTTATATAATTAAAATTTGTCTTTTAGTCGAGTTCCACCTTTCCCTTCTCATTTATTTCACTTAGTGTCCTTGTATTCATTTATAATTAATAGTGCCAACGAATATCTTTGAAAAAGTGTTGGCCGAAAGGTTACCTTAGGTATGACGTCCGTTTTCTTCAAGGCTTGTTATTTTAATAGATATATTAATAAATATATATAAAGGTAACAAATCCGTTTGTAGATAATCCAAGTGGCTCCTAGTAATATAAAATATTAAAACTGATTCAGAAAAAGAGATCAATGTATTTAATATTACAGAGCAATATAATTAATAAACAATAAAATCCAATATCACTTCATATGGGGAATAGGCTATTTCGGAAGACCAAGATATCGTTCGTCTGTCTTATGAACTCCGGTGTGAACTGAGTTTGTGTCAGAAATAGAAATTTAACTGTCAAAGTTAAAAAAAAAACGTCGAGAAACTAATACAGAATTTATCCATTTCAATGTTTCAGTCAGGCGAAATGCACAAGGCAGGGATCAGGGGAGGCTGGAAGGTATTTGTCTTAAAGGGAAGAAGTTTTATAAAATTAAACTGAATATTAACCTATGACATTAATTTATGGTTATATGAAGAATGAAATATTAATTTTAAGAGGAAGAAAAAGGGGTTTAAAATAACTTTAAAATATATAGATACAGGGGTATAAGGGATTAATGGAAAGAGAGTTGTATATATATATATATATATATATATATATATATATATATATATATATATATATATATAGTGTAACTGCAAAATTGACCAAATCGTATAAACGGCATGGGATAATTGTCCATCCCACAAAACGTTTAATATCTAAAAAAAACACTAAACTAATTGCGTTTCTTTTGCCAGGTTTTCACATAAGACGTTTAGCCATCTTGATACCATTTGTCGTAAGAATCTCTGAAAAAACCCTTGAGTTATTCAGCTAGAAAGAGATCAGATTAAAATCGTTTTGTGTCAGCCAAATGAGCAATGGTGAGAGGAAAAACATCATTCAGTCCTTCAGTAATGGTATGAAGGACGAACATTCATACTCTGGCTTCTACCTTCAAAGTCCATTCAAGAGGCCTCAAGAGTACGGTGAATAAGTTTAAAAAAGAAGGAACAGTAGATCAGAAGCTCACAACAGCAACAGAGATCATCATTTTAACTTAGCGCTAAAGAGATCGATTAGAAAAGATTCAACTCAATCCATAAGACGTTTGACACGAGTTTCAACTATGACAGTCCAAAGAGCAGAGAAAAAAAGACTTGAAAAGGAAATCGTACGTGAAACGTGTTTGGAACATTGTTACTCCAGGACAGAAAGTGAGAAGGTTAGAGAGGGCAAAGACCATCTTGAAGAAGTTGGAAAATGATCCTGGAATATATATATATATATATATATATATATATATATATATATATATATTTGAACTTAATTCATATATATATATATATATATATATATATATATATATATATATATATATATATATATATATATATATATAGAGAGAGAGAGAGAGAGAGAGAGAGGGATAACAGTAAGATATATAATCCGGTGTTCTTATTGATATTTTTACTTTTACAAAATAGTCCTCAATGTAAATTTACAGAGCATTAATATTATAAATTAACTGATTTAAAATATATTTTTTTGCGCTACTCAGTAATAACCATGTTTCAAAAATGGAAGCTAAAAACTTCGAATTTAATTTTGTAATTAAATTAAAAACATTAGTTCCATTTCATCCTCAAGCGAATTTTGAAGTAATTTATTTTTAAATTTACTGAGTTTTAAAAGCACAGAAAAATTCATAATTCACTATTTCCAAGGATACAGAGAAACATACTTATAACATTATATATTTAAAACATACTTATATTTGGTATGGAAAAATGATTTTATATACTCTAAGTAATTCTAGTACATTTACTTGTTTTAAAAAAGAAATATAGTCTATTAAAAATTAAAAGTGAAAATATTTTAAAATTGTAGTTAAATAAAACGTATTCTAACACAGACATCTCCCAAAAATCTTGAAGTATACAAATAGAAAAAATGCCGAAAGAATTTTTGCCGTTAACAATAAAAAAAAAAAAACCCAGACGACATGCATTTAGCGGATGTCAGAATTCGTTGAAAAATACATCCCTACCCATCCCTAACCATAACCCCTTTTTCGAACGTAACTATTAACTGAGACAACAAAAGTTAATAAAAATGAACACGCTACCACCCCTTGTCTGAATGATTGGATATCTCTGTATCCTTGGAAAGACATACATGCACACGTACACTAATAGATCGAAAAACGCAGAACCCTACAGGTGCATATATAAAATTACAAACATGCACACACACACACACACACACACATACGCACACACACATACACACACATATATGTGCGCACGTACACATAGAGATAAAAAAACGCAGAACCCTACAGACGCATATGCATATATAAAATTAAAACACACACACACACACACACCCACACAGATATATAGATTTAGGCAGATATAGGAGGCATGCACACTAAAATACAGTGATTAACATGCAAAACTGAGCGATGCAGACAGAAATGCCGGAAATAAGCACGCGGTGAACCCTACTGGAATGTTCGCCTTTAGAATTAGAGGTACAGAGAACTGTACACCCCACACGCAGATACGGAAAAAAATGCACGCGCGCGAATACAGACGTACCAAGAATATAGAAGCAGGACCAACCAGACACACAAACCCGTAACCAATCCCCTGTTTGTGTTATCCTTACTCTCCCCTATCCTGGTCGGCATTTTGTTTCTTTCGTTCCTTTCTCCCCTGTTCGCTTTCGTTCAATCTTGATTCGGGATCGGACACTGATATCTTTCGTCAGAGATCCCGAACGATGCAAATTCAAATCGGCTCTTGTGTGGGTTATCGAGTTCGCCTGTATAGATCGGCTATTTGACATCTTACCGTTCTCTGGACAGAGTCCAGGACAGATAAGCGAAGCCCTCTTTCATTGATCTTCAAAGTATAAAGAAAAGTCTTTTATTTTTGCCTGGATTAGTTACTTATTTTTTTTTTTCACTAAGAGAGGAAAAGGGAAAAGAATGTACTGTGATTGGAATCGAAGTGGTGTTATTTTTTATTAATAGAATTCACTCCAAGCAAGGCAGTAAAGCCACTAAGACGCAAGGGGTTACTGGGTGTGAAAGAGAAAACAGAAACATGAAGGAGCGAGAACAGAAGATAACAATTGACATTGGATTTAAATTTTTGAAGAAACCGGAAGGGAGTTCCACAAGTAGGAAGTGCGAGAAAAAGAAACTGTTAGCATAGAACACACGGTTACATCTAGTCAACTAAATTGCAAACATTATTGCCAAAACGTCATAAAGTCTAGGTACCATGGCGACGTACTCATAGCATCAATTACAATGAAAGTATTTTTAGTATCTGCGAGAATTTTGCCCCCCATCAGCATGGCTGATGCTAACCTCCAGGAGACTGAATCTTTACGCCTTCTACTCAGCTGCCATCAAGTGGAAAGACTATATCGAATCCAATGTTAGTCCAGCTCCTAAGAAAGTTCGTTCACTGTTTCGTCCCAGACATTTTTTCTCTTCATCATCCATCTTCAGTCAGTTATGCGGTATACACGCTTAGGCGATCATGTATCTTTCGATACATGACTAACGAGACAGATTTTTTTCCCGCAGTAGATTTCTTTCTGCAGTAGACCAGATGCCAACCACGTCTATAGAATCCGATCTCTCCTGCTGTTTATCCATAGTTGGGGGGGAAATAAGAGGATTCATACCTTTCCCAAAGGTATTAGCACGTAAGTGAATGTAATGGATTCGACTAGAAAGTCAGTCAGTCAATGTGCAATGCGTGATACACGCTTATGCGATCATGTATCGTTTGATACAGGACTGACGAAGCAGATTTTTTCCCGCAGAAGGTTGCCATTTCTTTCTGCAGTAGACCAGTCGCCATCTAAGGCTATAGAACCCGGTCTGTCCTGCTATTTACCCACAGCTTGAGAAGAAGAGGATTCATACCTTTTCCCAAAGTTATTAGCACGTAAGTGTATGTAATGGATCTGACTGGATTTCGAACTAGGCTCTCCGTTTCCTCAATCCGAGCCGCTATCCATTACTCCACCGTGCCTCATCTATCTTACATATCTATAAGTCTACCATTCATCCATGTTTTAAATATTGCTGCCACATATAGTCTGGTGTTTCTGCTATATATCTAGAGATCCTTGATAAAATCCAAAGAAGGATCAGCAATATTACTGATTCTGATCTGGCATCTCGGCCTTAGTCTTTTCCTCACCGCCTTAACCTAGCATCCCTGTGAGTTTATTTCATAAATAATTTCATTGTAATTATTCGGTTGAACTATGTTACATTGATTTTATTCTATGGTAACCATTTTTCTCGCACTTCTCGCTTGTGGAACTATTTTCCGGCTTCACACTTTTCAGCCAACTGTAATCTTCAAAAATTTAATTGTAATGTCAATCGCTATATATTCTTCTGCTGATTACTCTTCAATGACTGGTTTATAGTTGAGATAAGGTATCGTAATTATTTACATTGTTCGGACTGTTATCCTCATCTTTATTGCCACATTCACGTCGTTTCGACTGTTGTACGTTCCGGCCTTCTTCAGGTGATTGGGATTTCGAACTGGACCCTTTATTTTCGCCCACTGGGGTAGTTTGTTCTAGTTCCTGTATGTCTCAGTTATCTCCTTTTAACTCAACTCTCCCAGGTTTGTTCACCACTGCCGTAGCCAGGTATTGAACTCACGACGCTTTGGATCAAGTCACTGGATCCATTGGTCTCTGTGTATGAATGTTTGGGACTTATAAACTTAATCTCTTAGTACCTTTTTTTTACCAGTGCTCATATTTCAATTTTGCCGTTATTATCACCTTTTCTTCGCACTCCTTATTAATGGTTCTCATATTGTATTCATTTTTATGCTTGGTCGGCTCAGGAGATTTTGTGACCTAGCATATGTGCTGATTCTTTAAGTTTTCGTATTTTCCAGTGAATATGGCTATAAAGGCGAGGTCAACAGCCCGAACAATGTAAATAATGTAAATACTCTTCTATTGTTCTCGCTCCTTAGTAATGTTTCTGTTTACTAATACTACCACACCTAGTGACCCCGTTGTGTCTTAGTGGCTTTATTGCCTTGTTTGTGTTGAACTCGATTGAAAAAAAAATGAAGCCGGACAGAAGAAACGAAGAGGACAATTACGGTAGTTGGTATTACAAAAATAGGATCAATAAGAAAGAAAAAGAAGAGGAAAGAAACCGAATGAACCAACCGGTTATCGCTCCTCAATAGTTAAAGCTCGACCGACGAAAATTTGTGCACAATGTTTTCATTTTTCTTGATGGAGTGAGGCGCTATAATCCGTTTTTTTTCTCTTTTTGCTTTCTTCTTATTCATGTTATTTTAGTAACATCTACAGTACAAATCCGGTGCGTAATACGCCCAAACACAAGATCGAGGAGTTCAAGCCTGATTGGGGGTCCCGGCAGTGCATTGTAACCCTCGCTATCTTATCAACATTTGCTTTTTTTCTACCTACATTTGCCACTGACGATTAAAGGATTAAAAATTTTCTCGTCATTCTGGGGTCTTTTTTCGTCGAAATCCGTGATTTTTTCTTGCTTATACAGTGTAACCCGGATATAAGAGACCCGGATATAAGAGAAACCCGGATATAAGATAGATTTTCTCTGGTCCCAAATTAGAGCCTGTGTTAATGTATATAAAATAGACCAAACTCGGATATAAGAGAAACCCGGATATAAGATACTTCTTATCCGGTCCCGACAACTCTCTTATATCCGGGTTACACTGTATTAAGTCTAAAAATAAAACGTTGTATAAAAATCACTATTTTTTTTTATCCATAATAATAATCATGATAAAATTCTCTAACTTTTTAACAAGAAAAATCTCAAGTTGATGTTAAAAATTTCCGTAAAACATTGTCGATTTAGTTAAGATGGAATGATCTATTATGACAGGTCTTTAATTTGTATTTTTTTTATACTTACATGACACAGGGCTCCGTCCCTATGCTGGTGGTATCATGGCTATAATTAGCTTGGACCGGCTCTGACCAGTTTGGACCAGCTATGACTAGCTTAGAACAGCTCTGACCAGCTTGGACAAGCTATGTATGACCAGCCAATGCCAGCTTGGACCAGCGGCCCGAGTGAAAACACTCGGGTCCCCACATTAAAAAATGACCTTGTGTCACCTGACACAGTGTGGGGGTGTCAAGTAAATCTCCCCACCTCTAATTTGTATTTAGATACATTTTGAGATGGAGGGGAGTGGTGATCACAGCGGCGGCGACAAATGCGCTAACTGAATAAAATGAATGAAAGTTTCAAAAATACGTTATATAAAATATTCTATTTTTAATCCACAATGTTAAATGTGTTAAAATTCTTCAACTTTTTAACAAGGAAAATCTGAAGTTGGTGTTAAAAATTGCCGCTAGACATTGTTGATTTATTTAAGATGGAAAGATTTATTATGACAGGTCTCTAATTTGGATTTAGATACATTGGATTTATTTTCAATTTTTCTAGTTGAATTGTTCACCTATATCGATTATGATGCATTATTGTACATCATTAGGTTACAATAAAATTTGTATTTTATATGAATATTACGTTATGAAAATTGAGATGTAGTAGAGTCGTGTTGAGTTGGAGGTGGGTGAAATAGGCCAAGGAATTCTAACCGAGCCATAGCTCAGAGCCCATGATGTCTTGCCTGCCTGGTCAGAGTGGCCATTTGCAATTTCGGTAAAGCTTTTAAAACTATCGCTAATTTTCATGCGTGATCAAAAACATGAATAAAAGTGATCCACACAGATGTGCAGTTGGGAAGGAAAAGTATTTTGAATATATGGACTGCCCATTGTTTGTATCTTGAAACGAACCGGCAAGCCATTGCACTATTCTGTCTTGAATGTTACCATGAACCATAATTGTGAGATGGAGGGGAGTGGTGACCACATCGGCGGCGCTAAATGCGCAAGCTGAATGAATGATTAAAAGAAGGTCATGGGTTTAAGTAGTTTGAAGTTGGCTTTAGAATATGCTCTAATACTCATTTCATATGGCCTCAGAAGTTTGCCTTTTAGGTCTTGCCTCTTTAACCTCAGAGAGGAAGGACAGGGTAACCTCGAGATGTCCGGTGCAAAAGGAATCGGAAAGCCATTGCACTATTCTGCTTTGAATGTCACCATGAACCACAATTGTGAGATGAAGGGGAGTGGTGACCACAGCGGCGGTGCAAAATACGCAAACTGAATGAATGATCAAAAGAAGGTCATGGGTTTAAATAGTTTGAAGTTGGCTTTAGAATATGGTCTAAGACTCATTTCATATGGCCTCAGAATTCTGCCTTTTAGGTCTTGCCTCTTTAACCTCTGAGAGGAAGGACAAGGTAACCTCGAGATGTCCGGTGCAAAAGAAACCAGCAAGCCATTGCACTATTCTGTCTTGAATGTTACCATGAACCACAATTGTGAGATGGTGGGGAGTGGTTACCACAGCAGCGGCGACAAATGTGCTAACTGAATAAAATGAATGAAAGTTTCAAAAAACGCTATATAAAATTAACTATTTTTATCCATAATGTTAAATGCGTGAAAAAAATCCTTCAACTTTTTATCAAGGAAAAGCTGAAGTTGGGGTTAAAAATTGCCGCAAAAGGTTCTTGATTTATTTAAGAAGAAACGATCTATTTTGACAGGTCTCTAATCTGGATTTAGATACATTGGATTTATTTTCAATTTTTCTAGTTGAATTGTTCATTGTTCATTGCATGTCAGCCATTATTGTAGATTATTTGGTTATAATAAAATGTGTATTTTATATGAATACAACCTTATGGAAACTGAGATGCATTAGAATGGGGAGGGGGTCTATGTCATAGATTCGGGGGAGGGTCACAAGATCCTTACAATGGCCCCTGCTTTGGACCAATGAGAATCAATTATGAGTGTGTATAAAAAGCCTCGTAATTTACCTCTATTTTCTCTCCCCGCTGACATCTTCGTCGGCTCCCCAGACGGGACCCATTCCACAATTTCCGGCGCAGACATTTGAACACAAACCAAAATATGGAAATTTCTTTTTCGTTTATTCAACTTTTTAAGAAGAAAAATCTCAAGTTGGGGTTAAAAATTGCCACAAAACATTGTTGATTTATTTAAGATGGAATCATCTATTATGACAGGTCTCTAATTTGGATTTAGATACATTGGATTTATTTTCAATTTTTTTGTACTTGAATTGTTCACCTATATTGCATAGGATCCATTATTATTATTATTATTTTCTTTGTTGATTGACACTGAAATCATATTGGAGAAAATACATAATTATTTTCTAAATGGCGTAATAAAAAAAAACAACTAATTTGGCAATAAAGAAATTAACAATGTCAAACATTGAAAGAAATAAAACCAGCTTCTTTGCCGTTAAAAAAAAGAAGAGTTTTCTAAAATCTGAATTTATCTCCCTGCTTCGGTGATCAAACCTTGTTTCTGTATCGTTTTTTATTATTTCAGGGGGGGGGGGGTCAAGTAAACCTCCCCCTTCTAATTTGTATTTAGATACATTGTATTTATTTTCAATTTTTCTAGTTGAATTGTTCGCCTATATTGCATAGGATCCATTATTGTACATAATTAGGTTACAATAAAATTTGGATTTTATAGGAATACAACCGTATGAAAATTGAGATGTAGTAGAGTGTGGCGGGATTGCGCATCACATATTTGAGGGTGGGGCTGTATTATAGATTTGAGGGGGCACGAGACCCTTGCACCGGCCCTGCAACCGTAATTTTGTTTTTTTTCTCTTTTACTCTATTTTAATGAAGTTCGTTTTTTATTCTTGAAAATGTTTTCCTCAAAGAGATGAAAAAAATCCCTTGAAACAAAGTAAAAAAGGTACTGAAATGCTATGTTCGGGGTGTTTCACAATTGTTGAAACAAAGCAGCGGCCTCTTAGATGGGGGAGAGCTCAAGGAGCCGTGAGAACACTGATGAGGAGGAACAGTGATTCCAGCAGGATGGTGCTCCTCATCGCACTGCTAATGTTACCATGGCATGGCTCTATGAAAGCTTTGGGGTGTGACTTGTCAATGGCCAAGTTGAATTGGAATGGGCACCTCACTCATCTGACCTGAACCCCCACCAATATATATAATTCTAAATTTTAAGAGGCCATCGCTATATAAAAGATGTTTCACGACTGTTCAAAGAAAGCAGCGGCCTCTTAGATGGGGAGCCGTGAGAACACTGAAGAGGAGGAAGAGTGATTCCAGTAGGATGCTGCTCCTCATCGCACTGCTAATGTTATCATGGTATGGCTCCGTGAAATTTTGGGGAGCATCTCATCAGCTGCAAAGGTGAAGTAGAAAGGGGAACCTCATTCGCCTGACCTGAACTGCTCAGGTTTCTTTCTCTGGAAGAAGTTCCCCAAGGACAATATCTAACAGAGCAACCCTCGCACCATTACTGCATTGAAGGAAGCCATCACTGAGAAGATTCAGGCGTTCACACAGGAGGAATGTGGAGTATTTACTCTAGGGTTCCTCTTGACAGTTTTGGTCCATATTTGTGGCTAAATGGCTGCAGATCCTAAAATGTTGTCCTTTTACCTTTCAATAAATGTAATTTCCATAACTCTATCATTTCTGGTCCTTGATTTATGAGAAGTGCATTGTTTGTTTTTTATTCTGCACAGTATAGTAGGATCCGGTGGCTACTGTCTGTGAGAAAAAGAACACCATGACGAAATTCATTCCTCCAGAAATTTGGAAACGGCATGCTGTACTGCTTGGCATTCGCACCGGAAGCTCCATTATGAACATTTCAGAGGGCTTGGGTGTCAATCTGGGGAGAGTGCATAGGATTCGGAAAGAGTTGTCTGAGTCTAATGGTTTGTCAACAGGACTCTGCACCATACCACACAAGCAGGAAAATCCCAGCCGTGACTGTCAGTCAATTTCTACGATCATATCACCCCTTACATCTGGCCAATTAACTCCCTAGACCGAAACATTCTTGATTATTATGTGTGCGACGTAGTTAAGCGAGAGACCAACAAAACTCCCTGTAACACTAAGAACTGAAGGCAAGGATTATGGCAGCATTCACCAACTTAAACAAGGAGACCGTCCAGAAGAGTTGCAGGAGATTCCGCGGTTAAAGCAAATGGCGATTTTATTAGATAAATTTACTCTTCAGTATTTCAAGACATTTTTATGTAATTTTGGTAAATATATCTGCTAAAATGAAATGTCAGTATTATTTTAATTTTTGCGTCATTTAGACAATTTATTCATCGCAAACTGTATGTGCACACACACACACACAAATATATATATATATATGTATGTATAATTGAGTATGTAGGCAGCAATCCTTCAATTATACATGTTTCAATAAAGCCGACAGACAAGGTACTACGATTAAGCTTTTTATTTAATTTTTCTTATGTTCGAACAAGTGTTTCATTTTCTGGACACAGAGTGTGTAGAAACTGTCCAAATGTTCTCTAATTCCGAGCGCTTTCGGCTATACTTTTAGCCATTATCAAGGATGATTTTATTTTTATATATTAATTGGGTGTGTGGGTTGTGTGTACGTTTTTAGTGTTATAGGGATGTTTTATTTTCCGAACATGGCTAGTTCATTGTGGCCTTGCTCGTAGTTAATATTGTTAAGAGTTGGCTTTTCCTTTTTTTTTAGTATTAGGGTTTCCGTTATTTTTAATCTATTTTTACAGGTGGATGAGGTTATTATATTTGTGTTTTCTACTAGTATGTTTCGAATGGAGTCTGATAAGTTTTTGTGTGTGTTTTAATGGGTTCTATCCAGCTATGGTCAGATCGGTGTAATGTAAGGCGTCTGGATAGGCATGTAGTTGTGTGACCGATGTAATTATTTATGAATTCGGTTTGATCAGGAACACAATTCCTTAAGGGGCTTTTGAACTCATAGATAATGTTTGTTCGTTTTTATTTTTGATTTTGGGGTAGTGTATTTCTTTATAATATTTCTAAGTAAAGATTCATCTTGTCTATAGTTGATATATATTCGTTTTTTGTAGAAAATATTTATTTTTGACTATGTATTCACATTTGTTGATATTTACTTAGGGGAGAAATAGTCTAATTTTGTGATATATATATATATATATATATATATATATATATATATATATATATATATATACGACAATTTATCTAATGCACTATGTGTTCATATATCATTACAAAATGTCCGTCTTTAAAGCCTGAATAAATTTTTGTACGCCATAGTTTAATTCTAGACCGTTTCATGCCTGCAATTCGGAGTTCATAACTTCAGTTGTTTTAATTGTCTACTTATAGTTAATAGTTAGTCCTTTCTTCCCTCTTTCCTTTGTTACATTTTTAGAAATCCTTGCAGGTTCCGTTTTGAGTTAGCCATTAACAGCAGTGCCATAAAAAAATAATTTAAAAAAGTGAGTAAAAGAGAAAACGCAACCACCACATCCATCAAACCATGTCGGTTATTAACTTCTTGATAACGATGCTCACCTACCCGGCTCTTATGATGAAGCAATATCGACCTAGGGTTCGGCTTTGAAACTGCTTTTTTTTATCAGTATCACCCCATGCAAGGCAGTAAAGCCACTAAGACACAAGGGTCATAATAATTAGGAACGGAAACATTAATAATGAGCGGAAAGAGGAAATAGTAATCAGGAGGACAGTAGATATCGATTGACATTGCATTTAAATCTTTGCAGATTAAAGTTGGCTGGAAAGCATGGAGCCGAAAGGGAGTTCCACAAGTGAGAAAGCGTGAGAGAAGAAACTGTTAGCATAGAACTTACGGCTACATCTAGCCAGATCAGCTGTAAATTAATGAGATCTCGACGCCAGTCTAGTACTGTGCTTAAATTAAAAAAGTCTCTGTATCATAGCAAAGAGCTCATCCGAAAAATGACCATAAAAGTACTTATAGAAAGGTCACAGAGAGGCAAAATTACGGCGGTGGGAAAGTGACTGAAGCCGAGTCGCCAGATTAGGACCAATAATATTGCTGATTCTTCTTTGGATCTTATCAAGGAGCCCAACATAAATAGCAGGACCAACGGATCATATGTGGCAGCAATATTCTAAGTATGGATGAATGGGAGACTTATAGATATGTAAGATGGATTCTGGAGAGAAAAATTGTCTCACCCGTCACGGTGAACCGACTTTCTTAGCAGCTGACCTATGAATGGATTCAATCTAGTCTTTTCATTTCATGTCAGCTGCATAAAATAAAGATTCTCCAATCCCTTTGAAAGATTAGGGATCATTTCTTGGAGGATTGTGTAGCGCCAGTAATTCTCAAGAACAAAGCAGTTTATTTATATTAATGTTAAACTTTTATTAAAATTCAAACATTGATTTTAACAGCAACGACATAACATTGCTTCCACAGATAGAGTTTTTCATTCGTCAGACTTATTTTCGCGGCATGACTGGGGGGAGGGGGTCGAGACCGGAGGGCCTACGGCTCGCAGATCAATAATTTACCTATTAACCTGGAACATAGGCGTCGAGTTTTGTTAAGTACAAACTTAGAATCCAGTCGAAAAATCTTCGCCAGCTTATTTTAGAATGATCTTTTGTCTCAGTTATGGTTAACGAGCGTTTGCCTAAATTATAGACGCAAATGAACGCATGACCCCGGAGGCAAGACTCACGGGTTTTTAAGTCCTGACCAATGCCTCGTGATTTGTAATAAAGAGAAAAGGCTTTGTTAATTTAGCCCGGTTAATGAGCTGGGAGTGGCTTTTGTGTAAGTAAATACTCTATTAACCTGTTCGTTTGATTCGCATTTATGCAAGAAGTAATAATAAAAGATGGCGCGCAAAATGTTTGTCGAGACCTTCACCCGCCCGGATTATGGTCTTGTTGCATCACACAAAAACGTCAGACGTTGCTTAGAGCCCTGAATCGGGATTGCCTTTTCATAAATAAATATTCTATCAACTCGTCCGACTGTCCTTCGTTTTTAATATAGGAAGAAGAAGAAGAAGAAAAAAGCAGACGATATCTCTACAGATAAGAATCTTTTCCCCTTTTTTTCAGAGGACTATTAACCTGCTCGGATTAAGATCTCGTCAAATCTCGTTACGTCACACGCAGACGTCATTCTCAAGCCAAGCCTGCCTCCATTTTCTTTTATGTTTTATAATTGTTAATTTTTATTTTATTTTATGAGCGATATGTTTTATCAATTATTGTGGGAATATTGTAATTGTAATAATAATAATAATTATTATTAAATATAAATTAAGTTTATCTTTCGAATTAAATGCGAATTGTTCAGTTACCATTTGTAGACTTGACAAAACAGAAACTCAAAAACAATTGTATATATATATTCAGGGTGGCGAAGATGAAACTAAGTTACAAGAGACAATATAGCACCGCTCTTTCTATTTCCAGCAGTGATACACATCCAAGCATCATTCATCGAGCCTCTCAATCCAGAGCATTAGAAGCTGGATCACACGCACACATACACGCATATATATATATTTAAATAAGATTTTTATGGTACAAAATTTAACGATAGCTAGGAAAAAGCAAAATTTGTATGGCATTTTTAAAGAGCTAAAGAAAAATAAAAAGGTTTCGTCCCAGGAGTTATCAAGTTTATTTTCTAGGATATAAAAAAATATATATATATGAGCGAGTAAATTAAATTAATATAACGAATGGAAGCGAAAAAATGAATTTCAAGAAAACAAGAGTCCAATAACATTCAGACCCAGTAAACATTCCTTCTGTTTACAATGGGAAGGCCCACGGGATCTGATATACAAGAACCTTGAGGCGATATGAGGAGTGGGACCTAGATAAAAACAAAAAACGGTCCGCACTAAAATCAAACACACAATTCCTTCTCATTATTACATGCTCATACATATTATAATTTTTACATACGGAAAAAACAACTTTATTCACTACAAAGATGCATTCTTGTTTCGATGCGTATGCATCTCGACTGATGAGAACCGAAAATGGTTATGAACAATTCTATTTACAAGCAAGCCGTTTATGGAATATTACTTCATTTTACTTATTATTCAAATTGTTTTTGAAAAAGAACAGAGGGAGTCAGGCCTTAAGAGGAAACGGAAAAGGGTAAATAAAAAGGCGAAAAGAGAAAGAAACTGACAGTGTAAGACAAGAAGACAATAATATTTGTTGACAGCAGTTTGTGCGGTGGAAAAAGTTGGGGCGTTAAGAGAAGAACCTGACCCGAAAAGTTGAAATCAAAGCGGAAATGTCCGCTACAGCTTTTGATACCATGCAAGGGTCAGAAATCTAAGGAAACACGTCACAAACTCCCAAGAAAAAGTGGAGAGCGAGAGAGATGGAAAGGTATAAATAGAAAAAAGGAAAACGATAAAGGAGAAAAGAGAAATAAGTACAGGGGAAGGTCATAGTAGTAATTGCTGGCGCTTTTTTCCCCGATGAAAGATCAGGGGCCATAAAACAGAACCAGTACTGAACTGTTACGTAATATCAGTCCTCCTATATGGCAGTGAATGCGGGACAATCTCTTCACAGATGAAGAAGAGACTTGAAGCAACAGAACCAAAGAAAAGAGTACTGAACTGTTATGTAATATCAGTCCTCCTATATGGCAGTGAATGCTGGACAATCTCCTCACAGATGAAGAAGAGACTTGAAGCAACAGAAACAAAGAAAAGAATACTGAACTGTTATGTAATATCAGTCCTCCTATATGGCAGTGAATGCTGGACAATCTCCTCACAGATGAAGAAGAGACTTGAAGCAACAGAAACAAAGAAAAGAATACTGAACTGTTATGTAATATCAGTCCTCCTATATGGCAGTGAATGCTGGACAATCTCCTCACAGATGAAGAAGTGACTTGAAGCAAGAGAAACAAAGAAAAGAGTACTGAACTGTTACGTAATATCAGTCCTCCTATATGGCAGTGAATGCTGAACAATCTCCTCACAGATGAAGAAGAGACTTGAAGCAAGAGAAACAAAGAAAAGAGTACGAAACTGTAACGTAATATCAGTCCTCCTATATGGCAGTGGATGCTGGAAAATCTCCTCACAGATAGAGAATTTAAGCAACAGAAACAAAGAAAAGTGTACTAAACTATTACGCATTATGTGTCCTATGTGGTAATGAATGATAGACAAATTCCTCGCAGATGAAGAACAGACTTGAAGCAGGAGAAACAAAGAAAAGAGTACTGAACTGTTACGTAATAACAGCCCTACTATATGGCAGTGAATGCTGGACAATCTCTTCAGAGATGAAGATGAGACGTGGAGCAGGAGAAACAAAGTAAAGTGTACTGAACTGTTACGTAATATCTCTCCTCCTATATGGCAGTGAATGCTGGACAATTTCTTCACATATTAAGAAGAGACTTGAAGCAAGAGAAACAAAGAAAAGAGTACTGAACTGTTACGTAATATCAGTCCTCCTATATGGCAGTGAATGCTGGACAATCTCCTCACAGATGAAGAAGAGACTTGAAGCAAGAGAAACAAAGAAAAGAGTACTGAACTGTTATGTAATATCAGTCCTCCTATATGGCAGTGAATGCTGGACAATCTCCTCACAGATGAAGAAGAGACTTGAAGCAAGAGAAACAAAGAAAAGAGTACTGAACTGTTATGTAATATCAGTCCTCCTATATGGCAGTGAATGCTGGACAATCTCCTCACAGATGAAGAAGAGATTGAAGCAAAAGAAACAAAGAAAAGAGTACTGAACTGTTACGTAATATCAGTCCTCCTATATGGCAGTGAATGCTGGACAATCTCCTCACAGATGAAGAAGAGACTTGAAGCAAGAGAAACAAAGAAATGATTACTGAACTGTTATGTAATATCAGTCCTCCTATATGGCAGTGAATGCTGGACAATCTCCTCACAGATGAAGAAGAGACTTGAAGCAAGAGAAACAAAGAAAAGAGTACTGAACTGTTATGTAATATCAGTCCTCCTATATGGCAGTGAATGCTTGACAATCTCCTCACAGATGAAGAAGAGACGTGAAGCAAGAGAAACAAAGAAAAGAGTACTGAACTGTTACGTAATATCAGTCCTCCTATATGGCAGTGAATGCTGGACAATCTCCTCACAGATGAAGAAGAGACTTGAAGCAAGAGAAACAAAGAAAAGAGTACTGAACTGTTATGTAATATCAGTCCTCCTATATGGCAGTGAATGCTGGACAATCTCCTCAAAGATGAAGAAAATATTGAAGCAAGAGAAACAAAGAAAAGAGTACTGAATTGTTACGTAATATCAGTCCTCCTATATGGCAGTGAATGCTGGACAATCTCCTCACAGATGAAGAAGATACTTGAAGCAAGAGAAACAAAGAAAAGATTACTGAACTGTTATGTAATATCAGTCCTCCTATATGGCAGTGAATGCTTGACAATCTCCTCACAGATGAAGAAGAGACTTGAAGCAAGAGAAACAAAGAAAAGAGTACTGAACTGTTACGTAATATCAGTCCTCCTATATGGCAGTGAATGCTGGACAATCTCCTCACAGATGAAGAAGAGACTTGAAGCAAGAGAAACAAAGAAAAGATTACTGAACTGTTATGTAATATCAGTCCTCCTATATGGCAGTGAATGCAGGACAATCTCCTCACAGATGAAGAAGAGACTTGAAGCAAGAGAAACAAAGAAAAGAGTACTGAACTGTTATGTAATATCAGTCCTCCTATATGGCAGTGAATGCTGGACAATCTCCTCAAAGATGAAGAACATATTGAAGCAAGAGAAACAAAGAAAGAGTACTGAACTGTTATGTAATATCACTCCTCCTATATGGCAGTGAATGCTGGACAATCTCCTCACAGATGAAGAAGAGACTTGAAGCAAGAGAAACAAAGAAAAGAGTACTGAACTGTTATGTAATATCAGTCCTCCTATATGGCAGTGAATGCTGGACAATCTCCTCACAGATGAAGAAGAGACTTGAAGCAAGAGAATCAAAGAAAAGAGTACTGACCTGTTACGTAATATCAGTCCACCTATATGGCAGTGAATGCTTGACAATCTCCTCACAGATGAAGAAGAGACTTAAAGCAAGAGAAACAAAGAAAAGAGTACTGAAGTGTTATGTAATATCAGTCCTCCTATATGGCAGTGAATGCCGGACAATCTCCTCAAAGATGAAGAAGAAACTTGAAGGAAGAGAAACAAAGAAAGAGTACTGATTTGTGACGTAATATCAGTCCCCACATATGGCAGTGAATGCCGGACAATCTCCTCACAGATGAAGAAGAAACTTGAAGCAAGAGAAACAAAGAAAATAGTACTGAATTGTTACGTAATATCAGTCCTCCTAAATGGCAGTGAATGCTGGACAATCTCCTCACAGATGAAAAAGAGACTTGAAGCAAGAGAAAGAAAGAAAATAGTACTGAACTGTTACATAATATCAGGCCCCTTATATGGCAGTGAATGCCGGACAATCCCCTTACAGATGAAGAAGAGACTTCAAGAAAGAGAAACAAAGAAAAGAATACTGAACTGTTATGTAATATCAGTCCTACTACATGGCAGTGAATGCTGGACAATGTCCTCAGAGATGAAGAAGGAATTGAAGCAAGAGAAACAAAGAAAAGAGTATTGAACTGTTATGTAATATCAGTCATCCTATATGGCAGTGAATGCCGGACAATCTCCTCAAAGATGAAGAAGAAACTTGAAGCAATAGAAACAAAGAAAGAGTACTGATTTGTGACGTAATATCAGTCCCCACATATGGCAGTGAATGCCGGACAATCTCCTCACAGATGAAGAAGAAACTTGAAGCAAGAGAAACAAAGAAAATAGTACTGAACTGTTACGTAATATCAGTCTTCCTATATGGCAGTGAATGCTGGACAATCTCCTCACAGATGAAGACGTGACTTGAAGCAAGAGAAACAAAGAAAAGTGTACTGAACTGTTACGTAATATCAGGCCCCATATATGGCAGTGAATGCCGGACAATCCCCTCACAGATGAAGAAGAGACTTCAAGAAAGAGAAACAAAGAAAAGAATACTGAACTGTTATGTAATATCAGTCCTACTACATGGCAGTGAATGCTGGACAATGTCCTCAGAGATGAAGAAGGACTTGAAGCAAGAGAAACAAAGAAAAGAATACTGAACTGTTACGTAATATCAGTCCTCCTATACGTCAGTGAATTCTGGACAATTTCTTCACAGATGATGAAGAGACTTGAAGCAGGAGAAACAAAGAAAAGAGTAATGAACTGTGACGTAATATCAGTCCTCCTATATGGCAGTGGATGCTGGAAAATCTCTTTATATATGAAGAAGTGACTTGAAACAGGCGAACCATAGAAAAGAGTACTGAACTGTTATGTAATATCAGTCCTCCTATATGGCAGTGGATGCTGGAAAATCTCCTCACAGATAGAGAATTTAAGCAACAGAAACAAAGAAAAGTGTACTAAACTATTACGCATTATGTGTCCTATGTGGTAATGAATGATAGACAAACTCCTCGCAGATGAAGAACAGACTTGAAGCAGGAGAAACAAAGAAAAGAGTACTGAACTGTTACGTAATAACAGCCCTACTATATGGCAGTGAATGCTGGACAATCTCCTCACAGATGAAGATGAGACGTGGAGCAGGAGAAACAAAGTAAAGTGTACTGAACTGTTACGTAATATCTCTCCTCCTATATGGCAGTGAATGCTGGACAATTTCTTCACATATTAAGAAGAGACTTGAAGCAAGAGAAACAAAGAAAAGAGTACTGAACAGTTACGTAATATCAGTCCGCCTATATGGCAGTCAATGCTGGACAATCTCTTCACAGATGAAGAAGAGAATTCAAGCAAGAGAAACAAAGAAAAGAGTATTGAACTGCTATGTAATATCAGTCATCCTATATGGCAGTGAATGCTGGACAATCTCCTCACAGATGAAGAAGAGACTTGAAGCAAGAGAAACAAAGAAAAGAGTACCGAACTGTTACGTAATATCAGTCCTCCTATATGGCAGTGAATGCTGGACAATCTCCTCACAGATGAAGAAGAGACTTGAAGCAAGAGAATCAAAGAAAAGAGTACTGACCTGTTACGTAATATCAGTCCTCATATATGGCAGTGAATGCTTGACAATCTCCTCACAGATGAAGAAGAGACTTAAAGCAAGAGAAACAAAGAAAAGAGTACTGAACTGTTACGTAATATCAGGCCCCATATATGGCAGTGAATGCCGGACAATCCCCTCACAGATGAAGAAGAAACTTGAAGCAAGAGAAACAAAGAAAGAGTACTGATTTGTGACGTAATATCAGTCCCCACATATGGCAGTGAATGCCGGACAATCTCCTCACAGATGAAGAAGAAACTTGAAGCAAGAGAAACAAAGAAAAGAGTACTGAACTGTTACGTAATATCAGTCCTCCTATATGGCAGTGAATGCTGGACAATCTCCTCACAGATGAAGAAGAGACTCGAAGCAAGAGAAACAAAGAAAAGAGTACTGAACTGTTACGTAATATCAGTCTTCCTATATGGCAGTGAATGCTGGACAATCTCCTCACAGATGAAGAAGTGACTTCAAGCAAGAGAAACAAAGAAAATAGTACTGAACTGTTACGTAATATCAGGCCCCATATATGGCAGTGAATGCCGGACAATCCCCTCACAGATGAAGAAGAGACTTCAAGAAAGAGAAACAAAGAAAAGAATACTGAACTGTTATGTAATATCAGTCCTACTACATGGCATTGATTGCTGGACATTTTCCTCACAGATGAAGAAGAAACTTAAAGCAAGAGAAACAAAGAAAAGAGTACTGAACTGTTATGTAATATCAGTCCTCCTATATGGCAGTGAATGCTGGACAATCTCCTCACAGATGAAGAAGAGACGAAGCAAGAGAAACAAAGAAAAGAATACTGAACTGTTATGTAATATCAGTCCTCCTATATGGCAGTGAATGCTGGACAATCTCCTCACAGATGAAGAAGAGACTTGAAGCAAGAGAAACAAAGAAAAGAGTACTGAACTGTTATGTAATATCAGTCCTCCTATATGGCAGTGAATGCTGGACAATCTCCTCACAGATGAAGAAGAGACTTGAAGCAAGAGAAACAAAGAAAAGAGTACTGACCTGTTACGTAATATCAGTCCTCCTATATGGCAGTGAATGCTGGACAATCTCCTCACAGATGAAGAAGAGACTTGAAGCAAGAGAATCAAAGAAAAGAGTACTGACCTGTTACGTAATATCAGTCCTCCTATATGGCAGTGAATGCCGGACAATCCCCTCACAGATGAAGAAGAGACTTCAAGAAAGAGAAACAAAGAAAAGAATACTGAACTGTTATGTAATATCAGTCCTACTACATGGCATTGATTGCTGGACATTTTCCTCACAGATGAAGAAGAAACTTAAAGCAAGAGAAACAAAGAAAAGAGTACTGAACTGTTATGTAATATCAGTCCTCCTATATGGCAGTGAATGCTGGACAATCTCCTCACAGATGAAGAAGAGACGAAGCAAGAGAAACAAAGAAAAGAATACTGAACTGTTATGTAATATCAGTCCTCCTATATGGCAGTGAATGCTGGACAATCTCCTCACAGATGAAGAAGAGACTTGAAGCAAGAGAAACAAAGAAAAGAGTACTGAACTGTTATGTAATATCAGTCCTCCTATATGGCAGTGAATGCTGGACAATCTCCTCACAGATGAAGAAGAGACTTGAAGCAAGAGAAACAAAGAAAAGAGTACTGACCTGTTACGTAATATCAGTCCTCCTATATGGCAGTGAATGCTGGACAATCTCCTCACAGATGAAGAAGAGACTTGAAGCAAGAGAATCAAAGAAAAGAGTACTGACCTGTTACGTAATATCAGTCCTCCTATATGGCAGTGAATGCTTGACAATCTCCTCACAGATGAAGAAGAAACTTAAAGCAAGAGAAACAAAGAAAAGAGTACTGAACTGTTATGTAATATCAGTCCTCCTATATGGCAGTGAATGCCGGACAATCTCCTCAAAGATGAAGAAGAAACTTGAAGGAAGAGAAACAAAGAAAGAGTACTGATTTGTGACGTAATATCAGTCCCCACATATGGCAGTGAATGCCGGACAATCTCCTCACAGATGAAGAAGAAACTTGAAGCAAGAGAAACAAAGAAAATAGTACTGAACTGTTACGTAATATCAGTCTTCCTATATGGCAGTGAATGCTGGACAATCTCCTCACAGATGAAGAAGAGACTTCAAGAAAGAGAAACAAAGAAAAGAATACTGAACTGTTATGTAATATCAGTCCTACTACATGGCAGTGAATGCTGGACAATGTCCTCAGAGATGAAGAAGGAATTGAAGCAAGAGAAACAAAGAAAAGAATACTGAACTGTTACGTAATATCAGTCCTCCTATACGTCAGTGAATGCTGGACAATTTCTTCACAGATGATGAAGAGACTTGAATCAGGAGAAACAAAGAAAAGAGTAATGAACTGTGACGTAATATCAGTCCTCCTATATGGCAGTGGATGCTGGAAAATCTCTTTATATATGAAGAAGTGACTTGAAACAGGCGAACCATAGAAAAGAGTACTGAACTGTTATGTAATATCAGTCCTCCTATATGGCAGTGGATGCTGGAAAATCTCCTCACAGATAGAGAATTTAAGCAACAGAAACAAAGAAAAGTGTACTAAACTATTACGCATTATGTGTCCTATGTGGTAATGAATGATAGACAAACTCCTCGCAGATGAAGAACAGACTTGAAGCAGGAGAAACAAAGAAAAGAGTACTGAACTGTTACGTAATAACAGCCCTACTATATGGCAGTGAATGCTGGACAATCTCCTCACAGATGAAGATGAGACGTGGAGCAGGAGAAACAAAGTAAAGTGTACTGAACTGTAACGTAATATCTCTCCTCCTATATGGCAGTGAATGCTGGACAATTTCTTCACATATTAAGAAGAGACTTGAAGCAAGAGAAACAAAGAAAAGAGTACTGAACAGTTACGTAATATCAGTCCGCCTATATGGCAGTCAATGCTGGACAATCTCTTCACAGATGAAGAAGAGAATTCAAGCAAGAGAAACAAAGAAAAGAGTATTGAACTGTTATGTAATATCAGTCATCCTATATGGCAGTGAATGCCGGACAATCTCCTCAAAGATGAAGAAGAAACTTGAAGCAATAGAAACAAAGAAAGAGTACTGATTTGTGACGTAATATCAGTCCCCACATATGGCAGTGAATGCCGGACAATCTCCTCACAGATGAAGAAGAAACTTGAAGCAAGAGAAACAAAGAAAATAGTACTGAACTGTTACGTAATATCAGTCTTCCTATATGGCAGTGAATGCTGGACAATCTCCTCACAGATGAAGAAGTGACTTGAAGCAAGAGAAACAAAGAAAAGAGTACTGAACTGTTACGTAATATCAGGCCCCATATATGGCAGTGAATGCCGGACAATCCCCTCACAGATGAAGAAGAGACTTCAAGAAAGAGAAACAAAGAAAAGAATACTGAACTGTTATGTAATATCAGTCCTACTACATGGCAGTGAATGCTGGACAATGTCCTCAGAGATGAAGAAGGACTTGAAGCAAGAGAAACAAAGAAAAGAATACTGAACTGTTACGTAATATCAGTCCTCCTATACGTCAGTGAATTCTGGACAATTTCTTCACAGATGATGAAGAGACTTGAAGCAGGAGAAACAAAGAAAAGAGTACTGAACTGTTACGCAATATCAGTCCTCCTATATGGCAGTCAATGCTGGACAATCTCTTCACAGATGAAGAAGAGAATTCAAGCAAGAGAAACAAAGAAAAGAGTATTGAACTGTTATGTAATATCAGTCCTCCTATATGGCAGTGAATGCTTGACAATCTCCTCACAGATGAAGAAGAGACTTAAAGCAAGAGAAACAAAGAAAAGAGTACTGAACTGTTATGTAATATCAGTCCTCCTATATGGCAGTGAATGCCGGACAATCTCCTCAAAGATGAAGAAGAAACTTGAAGCAAGAGAAACAAAGAAAGAGTACTGATTTGTGACGTAATATCAGTCCCCACATATGGCAGTGAATGCCGGACAATCTCCTCACAGATGAAGAAGAGACTTGAAGCAAGAGAAAGAAAGAAAATAGTACTGAACTGTTACGTAATATCAGGCCCCATATATGGCAGTGAATGCCGGACAATCCCCTCACAGATGAAGAAGAGACTTCAAGAAAGAGAAACAAAGAAAAGAATACTGAACTGTTATGTAATATCAGTCCTACTACATGGCAGTGAATGCTGGACAATGTCCTCAGAGATGAAGAAGGAATTGAAGCAGGAGAAACAAAGAAAAGAGTACTGAACTGTTACGTAATATCAGTCCTCCTATATGGCAGTCAATGCTGGACAATCTCTTCACAGATGAAGAAGAGAATTCAAGCAAGAGAAACAAAGGAAAGAGTACTGAACTGTTATGTAATATCAGTCATCCTATATGGCAGTGAATGCTGGACAATCTCCTCACAGATGAAGAAGAGAATTGAAGCAAGAGAAACAAAGAAAAGAGTATTGAACTGTTATGTAATATCAGTCACCCTATATGGCAGTCAATGCTGGACAATCTCTTCACAGATGAAGAAGAGACTTGAAGCAAGAGAAACAAAGGAAAGAGTACTGAACTGTTACGCAATATCAGTCATCCTATATGGCAGTGAATGCTGGACAATCTCCTCACAGATGAAGAAGAGAATTGAAGCAAGAGAAACAAAGAAAAGAGTATTGAACTGTTATGTAATATCAGTCCGCCTATATGGCAGTGAATGCTGGACAATCTCCTCACAGATGAAGAAGAGACTTGAAGCAAGAGAAACAAAGGAAAGAGTACTGAACTGTTACGCAATATCAGTCCTCCTATATGGCAGTCAATGCTGGACAATCTCTTCACAGATGAAAAAGAGAATTCAAGCAAGAGAAACAAAGAAAAGAATATTGAACTGTTATGTAATATCAGTCATCCTATATGGCAGTGAATGCTGGACAATCTCCTCACAGATGAAGAAGAGAATTGAAGCAAGAGAAACAAAGAAAAGAGTATTGAACTGTTATGTAATATCAGTCCTCCTATATGGCAGTGAATGCTGGACAATCTCCTCACAGATGAAGAAGAGACTTGAAGCAAGAGAAACAAAGGAAAGAGTACTGAAATGTTACGCAATATCAGTCATCCTATATGGCAGTGAATGCTGGACAATCTCCTCACAGATGAAGAAGAGAATTGAAGCAAGAGAAACAAAGAAAAGAGTATTGAACTGTTATGTAATATCAGTCCGCCTATATGGCAGTGAATGCTGGACAATCTCCTCACAGATGAGGAAGAGACTTGAAGCAAGAGAAACAAAGGAAAGAGTACTGAACTGTTACGCAATATCAGTCCTCCTATATGGCAGTCAATGCTGGACAATCTCTTCACAGATGAAGAAGAGAATTCAAGCAAGAGAAACAAAGAAACGATTATTGACCTGTTATGTAATATCAGTCATCCTATATGGCAGTGAATGCTGGACAATCTCCTCACAGATGAAGAAGAGAATTGAAGCAAGAGAAACAAAGAAAAGAGTACTGAACTCTTATGTAATATCAGTCATCCTATATGGCAGTGAATGCTGGACAATCTCCTCACAGATGAAGAAGAGACTTGAAGCAAGAGAAACAAAGGAAAGAGTACTGAACTGTTACGCAATATCAGTCATCCTATATGGCAGTGAATGCTGGACAATCTCCTCACAGATGAAGAAGAGACTTGAAGCAAGAGAAACAAAGAAAAGAGTATTGAACTGTTATGTAATATCAGTCCGCCTATATGGCAGTGAATGCTGGACAATCTCCTCACAGATGAAGAAGACACTTGAAGCAAGAGAAACAAAGGAAAGAGTACTGAACTGTTACGCAATATCAGTCATCCTATATGGCAGTGAATGCTGGACAATCTCCTCACAGATGAAGAAGAGAATTGAAGCAAGAGAAACAAAGAAAAGAGTACTGAACTGTTATGTAATATCAGTCATCCTATATGGCAGTGAATGCTGGACAATCTCCTCACAGATGAAGAAGAGACTTGAAGCAAGAGAAACAAAGGAAAGAGTACTGAACTGTTACGCAATATCAGTCATCCTATATGGCAGTGAATGCTGGACAATCTCCTCACAGATGAAGAAGAGAATTGAAGCAAGAGAAACAAAGAAAAGAGTATTGAACTGTTATGTAATATCAGTCCGCCTATATGGCAGTGAATGCTGGACAATCTCCTCACAGATGAAGAAGAGACTTGAAGCAAGAGAAACAAAGGAAAGAGTACTGAACTGTTACGCAATATCAGTCCTCCTATATGGCAGTCAATGCTGGACAATCTCTTCACAGATGAAGAAGAGAATTCAAGCAAGAGAAACAAAGAAAAGAGTATTGAGCTGTTATGTAATATCAGTCCTCCTAAATGGCAGTGAACGCTGGACAATCTCCTCACAGATGAAGAAGAGAATTGAAGCAAGAGAAACAAAGAAAAGAGTATTGAACTGTTATGTAATATCAGTCATCCTATATGGCAGTGAATGCTGGACAATCTCCTCACAGATGAAGAAGAGAATTGAAGCAAGAGAAACAAAGAAAAGAGTATTGAACTGTTATGTAATATCAGTCCGCCTATATGGCAGTGAATGCTGGACAATCTCCTCACAGATGAAAAAGAGAATTGAAGCAAAAGAAACAAAGAAAAGTGTACTGAACTGCTACGTAATATCAGTCATCCTATGTGGCAGTGAATGCTGGACAATCTCCTCACAGATGAAAAAGAGAATTGAAGCAAAAGAAACAAAGAAAAGTGTACTGAACTTCTACGTAATATCAGTCCTCCTATGTGGCAGTGAATGCTGGACAATCTCCTCACAGATGAAAAAGAGAATTGAAGCAAAAGAAACAAAGAAAAGTGTACTGAACTGCTACGTAATATCAGTCCTCCTATGTGGCAGTGAATGCTGGACAATCTCCTCACAGATGAAAAAGAGAATTGAAGCAAAAGAAACAAAGAAAAGTGTACTGAACTTCTACGTAATATCAGTCCTCCTATGTGGCAGTGAATGCTGGACAATCTCCTCACAGATGAAAAAGAGAATTGAAGCAAAAGAAACAAAGAAAAGTGTACTGAACTTCTACGTAATATCAGTCCTCCTATGTGGCAGTGAATGCTGGACAATCTCCTCACAGATGAAAAAGAGAATTGAAGCAAAAGAAACAAAGAAAAGTGTACTGAACTTCTACGTAATATCAGTCCTCCTATGTGGCAGTGAATGCTGGACAATCTCCTCACAGATGAAAAAGAGAATTGAAGCAAAAGAAACAAAGAAAAGTGTACTGAACTTCTACGTAATATCAGTCCTCCTATGTGGCAGTGAATGCTGGACAATCTCCTCACAGATGAAAAAGAGAATTGAAGCAAAAGAAACAAAGAAAAGTGTACTGAACTTCTACGTAATATCAGTCCTCCTATGTGGCAGTGAATGCTGGACAATCTCCTCACAGATGAAAAAGAGAATTGAAGCAAAAGAAACAAAGAAAAGTGTACTGAACTTCTACGTAATATCAGTCCTCCTATGTGGCAGTGAATGCTGGACAATCTCCTCACAGATGAAAAAGAGAATTGAAGCAAAAGAAACAAAGAAAAGTGTACTGAACTTCTACGTAATATCAGTCCTCCTATGTGGCAGTGAATGCTGGACAATCTCCTCACAGATGAAAAAGAGAATTGAAGCAAAAGAAACAAAGAAAAGTGTACTGAACTTCTACGTAATATCAGTCCTCCTATGTGGCAGTGAATGCTGGACAATCTCCTCACAGATGAAAAAGAGAATTGAAGCAAAAGAAACAAAGAAAAGTGTACTGAACTTCTACGTAATATCAGTCCTCCTATGTGGCAGTGAATGCTGGACAATCTCCTCACAGATGAAAAAGAGAATTGAAGCAAAAGAAACAAAGAAAAGTGTACTGAACTTCTACGTAATATCAGTCCTCCTATGTGGCAGTGAATGCTGGACAATCTCCTCACAGATGAAAAAGAGAATTGAAGCAAAAGAAACAAAGAAAAGTGTACTGAACTTCTACGTAATATCAGTCCTCCTATGTGGCAGTGAATGCTGGACAATCTCCTCACAGATGAAAAAGAGAATTGAAGCAAAAGAAACAAAGAAAAGTGTACTGAACTTCTACGTAATATCAGTCCTCCTATGTGGCAGTGAATGCTGGACAATCTCCTCACAGATGAAAAAGAGAATTGAAGCAAAAGAAACAAAGAAAAGTGTACTGAACTGCTACGTAATATCAGTCCTCCTATGTGGCAGTGAATGCTGGACAATCTCCTCACAGATGAAAAAGAGAATTGAAGCAAAAGAAACAAAGAAAAGTGTACTGAACTTCTACGTAATATCAGTCCTCCTATGTGGCAGTGAATGCTGGACAATCTCCTCACAGATGAAAAAGAGAATTGAAGCAAAAGAAACAAAGAAAAGTGTACTGAACTGCTACGTAATATCAGTCCTCCTATGTGGCAGTGAATGCTGGACAATCTCCTCACAGATGAAAAAGAGAATTGAAGCAAAAGAAACAAAGAAAAGTGTACTGAACTGCTACGTAATATCAGTCCTCCTATGTGGCAGTGAATGCTGGACAATCTCCTCACAGATGAAAAAGAGAATTGAAGCAAAAGAAACAAAGAAAAGTGTACTGAACTGCTACGTAATATCAGTCCTCCTATGTGGCAGTGAATGCTGGACAATCTCCTCACAGATGAAAAAGAGAATTGAAGCAAAAGAAACAAAGAAAAGTGTACTGAACTGCTACGTAATATCAGTCCTCCTATGTGGCAGTGAATGCTGGACAATCTCCTCACAGATGAAAAAGAGAATTGAAGCAAAAGAAACAAAGAAAAGTGTACTGAACTGCTACGTAATATCAGTCCTCCTATGTGGCAGTGAATGCTGGACAATCTCCTCACAGATGAAAAAGAGAATTGAAGCAAAAGAAACAAAGAAAAGTGTACTGAACTGCTACGTAATATCAGTCCTCCTATGTGGCAGTGAATGCTGGACAATCTCCTCACAGATGAAAAAGAGAATTGAAGCAAAAGAAACAAAGAAAAGTGTACTGAACTGCTACGTAATATCAGTCCTCCTATGTGGCAGTGAATGCTGGACAATCTCCTCACAGATGAAAAAGAGAATTGAAGCAAAAGAAACAAAGAAAAGTGTACTGAACTGCTACGTAATATCAGTCCTCCTATGTGGCAGTGAATGCTGGACAATCTCCTCACAGATGAAAAAGAGAATTGAAGCAAAAGAAACAAAGAAAAGTGTACTGAACTGCTACGTAATATCAGTCCTCCTATGTGGCAGTGAATGCTGGACAATCTCCTCACAGATGAAAAAGAGAATTGAAGCAAAAGAAACAAAGAAAAGTGTACTGAACTGCTACGTAATATCAGTCCTCCTATGTGGCAGTGAATGCTGGACAATCTCCTCACAGATGAAGAAGAGAATTGAAGCAAGAGAAACAAAGAAAAGAGTACTGAACTGTTACGTAATATCAGTTCTCCTATATGGTAGTGAATGCTGGACAATCTCTTCACAGATGAAGAAGTGACTTGAAACAACAGAGAATGCTTAAGATCGATTATGTGTGAAATGATGTGAGATACATAATGTTCCTCGTGAAAATCTGTTACTCAATAGCATAACATACTTGACGATCTTGACAATATGAATTTTGAAACAGGGTTTTGGAGAAATAAAGGAAGGAGAATTTGTTTAGAGCTGCAATGTACAGGAAATTGTAGACAGCCCTGATTGCCTACGTTCTGGAGGCGGGGGAACTCAGCAAATAAAGAGGAATAAATTACCGGTGTCTGTAACAGGGATTTGCTAGCCGATCTGGTAGATGCGTGGACTCAAAAATTAATACTATCCATTTAATCTTAGGGATATTGTTATGATGTTGATTTGGGGGTTGTAGAGACAAACGCCAAATAACACGTAACAATAAAAAGGGTTTTAATAGGTTGGTAAAAAGGTACAGAAATCGCCTGAGTAGTCAATAACTAGCCCAGCCAGGAACGTCTCGGTATTTAGCATGGGTCGATGTGGCACAAGGTCGGTTTGATGTGGGCTTACCGAGCCCGTAGGCTCGTTCAAAAATATGCCCATTAGAACCCGTATACACGGGTTCTAGGGACTGTCAACCTCCCCGGACGGCACTTTGCCCTACGACAAAGCCCCGTCCGAGTTCCTCTCCGCCTCGGCGGAGAGTTCGACAGCACGGCTTCCTAGCCGACAGCCAGGAACGTCTCGGTATTTAGCAACCCCCCACATGGGTCGATGTGGCACAAGGCCGGTTTAATGTGGGCTTACCGAGCCCGTAGGCTCGTTCAAAAATATGCCCATTAGAACCCGTATACACGGGTTCTAGGGACTGTCAACCTCCCCAGACGGCACTTTGCCCTACGACAAAGCCCCGTCCGAGTTCCTCTCCGCCGAGGCGGAGAGTTCGACAGCACGACTCCCTAGCCGCAGCCAGGAACGTCTCGGTCTTCTGTCTCTCGACGTGCCACTATTTAAAGTCTTTGTTTACAGACGCAGACAAGTTCATCTTCAAGAGAGGTGGTAGGTTTCTGACACAACAGATATTAACAAACTTTTGGTATAACGAGGAGAGAAGGGTTGGAGACTTTGACACTCAGAGGATATACTGAAAACAAGAGTGTAACGTAGTTAAAGCGCTTGTATAGTTAGATGGCAAACTACGATACTAAAACGACAACATTGCTAACAGCTACAAAGGATAGGAAGCTGTGATCATTCACGTTTTGAATGCATACAGCAAATAAAACACTGTGAAGAAGAATCATGTTCCTCCACAACGTTACTTCTCCTTCGCTCTCTTTCTTGACTGATTGATTCGGTTCCTCTATATCGCCCTGAACGTGAAGTTGTCTGGGAGACAATACAGCCCTACATACTTACCACTTAGCTAGCTCAGTGCAGCCGCATAGATTTAACACTTCTGACCACTGGTAACAACACAAGTAGTAGTAGTAGTAGTAGTAGTAGTAGTAGTAATAATAATAATAATAATAACAACAACAACAACAACAACAATTAATGTGATTTGAAAAAAGAAAATGGTAGTGTATTTTCTTCTTTGCCGTGTGCACCAAGAAATTTGATCACGAGGCAGAAAATTAACAAGTATAAAATATATATTTTTTAAAATGGCGGCGGTGCTTGGCTTGAGAATAACGTCTGCGTGTGACGTAACGAGATTTGACGAGATCTTAATCCGAGCAGGTTAATAGTCCTCTGGAAAAAAGGGAAAAAGATTCTTATCTGTAGAGATATCGTCTGCTTTTTTCTTCTTCTTCTTCTTCCTATATTAAAAACGAAGGACAGTCGGACGAGTTGATAGAATATTTATTTATGAAAAGGCAATCCCGATTCAGGGCTCTAAGCAACGTCTGACGTTTTTGTGTGATGCAACAAGACCATAATCCGGGCGGGTGAAGGTCTCGACAAACATTTTGCGCGCCATCTTTTATTATTACTTCTTGCATAAATGCGAATCAAACGAACAGGTTAATAGAGTATTTACTTACACAAAAGCCACTCCCAGCTCATTAACCGGGCTAAATTAACAAAGCCTTTTCTCTTTATTACAAATCACGAGGCATTGGTCAGGACTTAAAAACCCGTGAGTCTTGCCTCCGGGGTCATGCGTTCATTTGCGTCTATAATTTAGGCAAACGCTCGTTAACCATAACTGAGACAAAAGATCATTCTAAAATAAGCTGGCGAAGATTTTTCGACTGGAATCTAAGTTTGTACTTAACAAAACTCGACGCCTATGTTCCAGGTTAATAGGTAAATTATTGATCTGCGAGCCGTAGGCCCTCCGGTCTCGAACCCTCCCCCCAGTCATGCTACGAAAATAAGTCTGACGAATGAAAAACTGTATCTTTGTGGAAACAATGTTATGTCGTTGCTGTTAAAATCAATGTTTGAATTTTAATAAAAGTTTAGAATTAATATAAATAAACTGATTTGTTCTTAAGAATTACCGGCGCTACACAATCCTCCAAGAAATGATCCCTAATCTTTCAAAGGGATCGGAGAATCTTTATTTTATGCAGATGACATGAAATGAAAAGACTAGATTGAATCCATTCATAGGTCAGCTGCTAAGAAAGTCGGTTCACCGTGACGGGTGAGACAATTTTTCTCTCCAGAATCCATCTTACATATCTATAAGTCTCCCATACATCCATACTTAGAATATTGCTGCCACATATGATCCGTTGGTCCTGCTATTTATGTTGGGCTCCTTGATAAAATCCAAAGGAGAATCAGCAATATTATTGGTCCTAATCTGGCGACTCGGCTTCAGTCACTTTCCCACCGCCGTAAGGTTGCCTCTCTGTGACCTTTCTATAAGTACTTTCATGGTCATTTTTCGGATGAGCTCTTTACTATGATACAGAGACTTTTTTTAATTTAAGCACAGTACTAGACTGGCGTCGAGATCTCATTAATTTACAGCTGATCTGGCTAGATGTAGCCGTAAGTTCTATGCTAACAGTTTCTTCTCTCACACTTTCTCACTTGTGGAACTCCCTTTCGGCTCCATGCTTTCCAGCCAACTTTAATCTGCAAAGATTTAAATGCAATGTCAATCGATATCTACTGTCCTCCTGATTACTATTTCCTCTTTCCGCTCATTATTAATGTTTCCGTTCCTAATTATTCCACACTCAGTAACCCCCCTTGTGTCTTAGTGGCTTTACTGTCTTGCATGAAGTGATACTGATAAAAAAAAGCAGTTTCAAAGCCGAACCCTAGGTCGATATTGCTTCATCATAAGAGCCGGGTAGGTGAGCATCGTTATCAAGAAGTTAATAACCAACATGGTTTGGTGGTTCTGGTAGTTGCGTTTTCTCTTTTACTCATTTTTTAAAACTTAATTTTTTATCGCACTGCTGTTAATGGCAAACTCAAAACGGAACCTGCTTATTTAGTGTGAAACCTGTGCCTGGTGTTTTTTCGCGATTACTTCAATGTTTGGTCGAATGTGCGATAAACAGACCCTCATTTCTTCTTCATATGAGCGTAGTCTTTCTCGCTTCTTATTTTTGATGTTATTTAGGGTTGAGAAGCCTAATTCACATAAATAAGAAGTAGAAAATTGCAATAAAACTGATAAAGCCTTTTTAGCTAATGTGGGATATTCCTTTTGTATTGAAATCCAAAGTGTATCAATGGGTGATAAGCAGACCCTCATTTCTTCTTCAATTGAGCGTCGTCTTTCTCGCTTCTTATTTTTTATGTTATTTACGGTTGCGAAGCCTAATTCACATAAATAAGAAGTAGAAAATTGCAATAAAACTGATAAAGCCTTTTTAGCTAATGTGGGATATTCCTTTTGTATTGAAATCCAAAATGTATCGTCGAATGTTTATTTTGAGCCCTCGATCAGTGAAAATAGGTGGTCAGGTCTTCTTCTTTGCATAACTGAAGTCCATCATAAGAAGGAAATTCTATGAAGGGATTTTTCGAAACTAGTCATATTTTTCTGCGCCAAATGACGAAAAATATTAGTCGATGCTTTCTTTAATGCCGGAAAATAGGAAAAAGAATTCTTTGAAAATATTTTTAATACTTATTCGTGTATTAAAATACTAACGTATTACCATTACTAATCACTCACACACACAGACACACAGACACACACACACATATATGTGTATGTGTGTGTCTGTGAGGATATTTCGCGATACACATAAGAAGTGTGTCGTGTCACGGTTGTTGGGAATCACTGGCTCATAAAATACAGTGATGATCACCCTGGATAGAATAAATGCGTCTTGCAGAAGGTATCACCAACAAAGAATAGGCTGGATTTTGATGTGGAAGAAGCCGCTCAGAACAGACCTCTTTTTGCCTTCCATCAGCGGCACTGATGTCAACCTGTTAAAAGTCCCTTTTCCACTCTAAGGGTAGCTAGAAGCCGGTCCGGTAAATAAGTGTTGTCTTTCTCGCGACCCAAATCCAAACAGTAATCTGTTAACTGTGTGGAACGACTCAGTTCTCATGGGTTCCTCTCAGGAAGGAAAAAGTAGAGAAGAGATGGACGCCAGTTCTTAAGTAACAAGATAGCATTTTGAGCTTTGTGGCTTTATTGCCTTGCTTGGGATGAATGATTAAAATAATGTCCCATTGCTTGACTACCCAACACGAAAAGAAAAGCAGTAAAGAGTGTTCGGGTTCCTTCATAATCATTTTCGTGTATTCTTTCAGACATGATAACCACTTGAGTCTTTGTGGCTTTATTGCCGTGCTTGGGATGAATGATTAAAATAATGTCCCATTGCTTGATTACCCAACACGAAAAGAAAAGCAGTAAAGAGTGTTCGGGTTCCTTCATAATCTTTTTCGTGTAGTCATTCACACACGATAACCACTTGAGACTTTGTGGCTTTATTGCCTTGCTTGGGATGAATGATTAAAAATAATGTCCCATTGCTTGACTACCCAACACGAAAGGAAAAGCAGTAAAGAGTGTTCTGGTTCCATCATAATACTTTCATGTATTCTTTCACACATGATAACCCCTTGAGCCTTTGTGGCTTTATTGCATTGCTTGGGATGAATGATTAAAAATAATTTCCCATTGCTTGACTACCCAACACGAATGGAAAGGCAGTAAAGAGTGTTCTGGTTCCTTCATAATCATTTCGTGTATTCTTTCACACACGATAACCCCTTGAGACTTTGTCGCTTTATTGCCTTGCTTGGGATGAATGATTAAAAATAATGTCCCATTGCTCGACTACCCAACACGAAAAGAAAAGCAGTAAAGAGTGTTCTGGTTCCTTGATGATGTTTTTCGTGTATTCTTTCACACACGATAAACCCTTATGTCTTTGTGGCTTTATTGCCTTGCTTGGGATGAATGATTAAAAAGAATGTCCCATTGTTTGACTACCCAACACGAACGGAAAGGCAGTAAAGAGTGTTCTGGTTCCTTCATAATCATTTCGTGTATTCTTTCACACACGATAACCACTTGAGTCTTTGTGGCTTTATTGACTTGCTTGGGATGAATGATTAAAAATAATGTCCAATTGCTTGACTAACTAACACGAAAAGAAAAGCAGTAAAGCTTGTTCTTGTTCCATCATAATTTTTTCGTGTATTCTTTCACACATGATAACCCCTTGAGTCTTTGTGGCTTTATTGCCTTGCTTGGGATGAATGATTAAAAATAATGTCCCATTGCTTGACTACCCAACACGAAAGGAAAAGCAGTAAACAGTGTTCTGGTTCCATCATAATACTTTCGTGTATTCTTTCACAGACGATAACCCATTGAGTCGTTGTGGCTTTATTGCCTTGCTTGGGATGAATCATTAAAAATAATGTCCCATTTCTTGACTACCCAACACGAAAAGAAAAACAGTAAACCGTGTTGTGGTCCATTAATAATTTTTTTCGTGTATTCTTTCACACAGGATAACCCCTCAAGTCTTTGTGGCTTTATTGCCTTGCTTGGAATGAATGATTAAAAATAATGTCCCATTGCTTGACTACCCAACACGAAAGGAAAAGCAGTAAAGAGTGTTCTGGTTCCATCATAATACTTTCGTGTATTCTTTCACAGACGATAACCCATTGAGTCTTTGTGGCTTTATTGCCTTGCTTGGGATGAATGATTAAAAATAATGACCAAGTACTTGACTAGCCAACACGAAAAGAAAAGCAGTAACGAGTTTTCTGGTTCCTTCATAATATTTTCGTGTATTCTTTCACACACGATAACCGCTTGAGCCTTTGTGGCTTTATTGCCTTGCTTGGGATGAATGATTAAAAATAATGTCCCATTGCTTGACTACCCAACATGAAAAGGAAAGCAGAAAAGAGTGTTCTGGTTCCTTCATAATGTTTTTCGTGTATTCTTTCACACACGATAACCGCTTGAGTCTTTGTGGCTTTATTGCCTTGCTTGGGATGAATGATTAAAAATAATGTCCCCTAGCTTGACTACCCAACACGAAAAGAAAAACAGTAACGAGTGTTCTGGTTCCTTCATAATATTTTCGTGTATTCTTTCACACACGATAACCTCTTGAGTCTTTGTGGCTTTATTGCCTTGCTTGGGATGAATGATTAAAAATAATGTCCCATTGCTCGACTACCCAACACGAAAAGAAAAGCAGTAAAGATTGTTCTTGTTCCATCATAATCTTTTTCGTGTATTCTTTCACACACGATAACCCATTGAGGTTTGTGGCTTTATTGCCTTGCTTTGGATGAGTGATTAAAAATAATGTCACATTGCTTGACTAAACAACACAAAAAGAAAAGCAGTAAAGATTGTTCTTGTTCCATCATAATCTTTTTCGTGTATTCTTTCACACACGATAACGCCTTCAGTCTTTCTGGCTTTATTGCCTTGCTTGGGATGAATGATTAAAAATAATGTCCCATTGCTTGACTACCCAACACGAAAAGAAAAACAGTAAACAGTGTTCTGGTCCCATCATAATATTTTTCGTGTATTCTTTCACACATGATAACCCCTTGAGCCTGTGTGGCTTTATTGCATTGCTTGGGATGAATGATTAAAAATAATTTCCCATTGCTTGACTACCCAACACGAACGGAAAGGCAGTAAAGAGTGTTCTGGTCCCTTCATAATCATTTCGTGTATTCTTTCACACACTATAACCCCTTGAGACTTTGTCGCTTTATTGCCTTGCTTGGGATGAATGATTAAAAATAATGTACCATTGCTCGACTACCCAACACGAAAAGAAAAGCAGTAAAGAGTGTTCTGGTTCCTTGATGATGTTTTTCGTGTATTCTTTCACACACGATAACCCCTTGAGTCTTTGTGGCTTGATTGCCTTGCTTGGGATGAATAATTAAATATAATGTCCCATTGCTTGACTACCCAACACGAAAAGAAAAGCAGTGTAGAGTGTTCTGGTTCCTTCATAATCTTTTTCGTGTATTCTTTCACACACGATAACCACTTGAGTCTTTGTGGCTTTATTGCCTTGCTTGGGATGAATGATTAAAAATAATGTCCCATTGCTTGACTACCCAATACGAAAAGAAAAGCAGTAAACAGTGTTTTGGTTCCTTCATAATCTTTTTCGTGTATTCCTTCACACACGATAACCACTTGAGTCTTTGTGACTTTATTGCCTTGCTTGGGATGAATGATTAAAAATAATGTTCCATTGCTTGACTATCCAACCCAAAAAGCAAAGCAGTAAAGAGTGTTCTTGTTCCTTCATAATCTTTTTCGTGTATTCTTTCACACACGATAACCCCTTGAGTCTTTGTGGCTTTATTGCCTTGCTTGGGATGAATGATTCAAAATAATTTCCCATTGCTTGATTACCCAACAGGAAAAGAAAAGCAGTAAACAGTGTTTTGGTTCCTTCATAATCTTTTTCGTGTATTCTTTCACACACGATAACCCCTTGAGTCTTTGTGGCTTTATTGCCTTGCTTGGGATGAATGATTAAAAATAATTTCCCATTGCTTCATTACTCAACAGGAAAAGAAAAGCAGTAAACAGTGATCTGATTCATTCATAATCTTTTTCGTGTATTCTTTCACACACGATAACCCCTTGAGTCTTTGTGACTTTATTGCCTTGCTTGGGATGAATGATTAAAAATAATATCCCATTGCGTGACTACCCAACACGAAAAGAAAAGCAGTAAAGAGTGTTCTGGTTCCTTCATAATCTTTTTCGTGTATTCTTTCACACACGATAACCGCTTGAGTCCTTGTTGCTTTATTGCCTTGCTTGGGATGAATGATTAAAAATAATGTCCCATTGCTTGACTACCCAACACGAATAGAAAACCAGTAAAGAGTTTTCTGGTTTCTTCATAATATTTTCGTGTATTCTTTCACACACGATAACCGCTTGAGTCTTTGTGGCTTTATTGCCTTGCTTGGGATGAATGATTAAAATAATTTCCCATCGCTTGACTACCCAACACGAAAAGAATAGCAGTGTAGTGTTCTGGTCCCTTCATAATTTTTGTTGTGTATTCTTTCACACATGATAACTCCTTGAGCATTTGTGGCTTTATTTCCTTGATTGGGATGAATGATTAAATATAATATCCCATTGCGTGACTACCCAACACGAAAAGAAAAACAGTAAAGAGTGTTCTGGTTCCTTCATAATCTTTTTCGTGTATTCTTTCACACACGATAACCCCTTCAGTCTTTGTGGCTTTATTGCTTTGCTTGGGATGAATAATTAAAAATAATGTCCCATTGCTTGACTAACTAACACGAAAAGAAAAGCAGTAAAGCTTGTTCTGGTTCCATCATAAATTTTTCGTGTATTCTTTCACACACGATAACCCCTTGAGCTTTTCTGGCTTTACTGCCTTGCTTGGTATGAATGCTTAAAAATAATGTCCCATTGCTTGACTACCCAACCCGAAAAGAAAAGCAGTAAACAGTGTTTTGGTCCCTTCATAATCTTTTTCGTGTATTCTTTCACACACGATAACGCCTTGAGTCTTTGTGGCTTTATTGCCTTGCTTGGGATGAATGATTAAAAATAATGTCCCATTGCTTGACAACCCAACACGAAAAGAAAAGCAGTGCAGTGTTCTGGTCCCTTCATAGTTTTTTTCGTGTATTCTTTCACACACGATAACCCCTTGAGCATTTGTGGCTTTATTTCCTTGCTTGGGATGAATGATTAAAAATAATGTCCCATTGCTTGACTAACCAACACGAAAAGAAAAACAGTAAAGAGTGTTCTGGCCCCTTCATAATTTTTTTCGTGTATTCTTTCACACATGATAACCCCTTGAGCCTTTGTGGCTGTATTGCCTTGCTTGGGATGAATGATTAAAAATAATTTCCCATTGCTTCATTACTCAACAGGAAAAGAAAAGCAGTAAACAGTGATCTGGTTCCTTCATAATCTTTTTCGTGTATTCTTTCACACACGATAACCCCTTGAGTCTTTGTGACTTTATTGCCTTGCTTGGGATGAATGATTAAAAATAATATCCCATTGCGTGACTACCCAACACGAAAAGAAAAGGAGTAAAGAGTGTTCTGGTTCCTTCATAATCTTTTTCGTGTATTCTTTCACACACGATAACCGCTTGAGTCCTTGTTGCTTTATTGCCTTGCTTGGGATGAATGATTAAAAATAATGTCCCATTGCTTGACTACCCAACACGAATAGAAAACCAGTAAAGAGTGTTCTGGTTTCTTCATAATATTTTCGTGTATTCTTTCACACACGATAACCGCTTGAGTCTTTGTGGCTTTATTGCCTTGCTTGGGATGAATGATTAAAAATAATATCCCATTGCGTGACTACCCAACACGAAAAGAATAGCAGTGTAGTGTTCTGGTCCCTTCATAATTTTTGTCGTGTATTCTTTCACACATGATAACTCCTTGAGCATTTGTGGCTTTATTTCCTTGATTGGGATGAATGATTAAAAATAATATCCCATTGCGTGACTACCCAACCCGAAAAGAAAAGTAGTAAACAGTGTTTTGGTCCCTTCATAATCTTTTTCGTGTATTCTTTCACACACGATAACGCCTTGAGTCTTTGTGGCTTTATTGCCTTGCTTGGGATGAATGATTAAAAATAATGTCCCATTGCTTGACTACCCAACACGAAAAGAAAAGCAGTGAAGAGTGTTTTGGTTCCTTCATAATGTTTTTCGTGTATTCTTTCACGCACGATAACCGCTTGAGTCTTTGTGGCTTTATTGCCTTGCTTGGGATGAATGATTAAAAATAATATTCCCATTGCTTGACAACCCAACAGGAAAAGAAAAGCAGTAAAGAGTGTTCTGGTTCCTTCATAATGTTTTTCGTGTATTCTTTCACGCACGATAACCCCTTGAGTTTTTGTGGCTTTATTGCCTTGCTTGGGATGAATGATTAAAAATAATATCCCATTGTTTGACTACCCAACACGAAAAGAAAAGCAGTGTAGTGTTCTGCTCCCTTCATAATTTTTGTCGTGTATTCTTTCAAACATGATAACTCCTTGAGCATTTGTGGCTTTATTTCCTTGATTAGGATGAATGATTAAAAATAATATCCCATTGCGTGACTACCCAACACGAAAAGAAAAACAGTAAAGAGTGTTCTGGTTCCTTCATAATCTTTTTCTTGTATTCTTTCACACACGATAACTCCTTGAGTCTTTGTGGCTTTATTGCCTTGCTTGGGATGAATAATTAAAAATAATGTGCCATTGCTTGACTAACTAACACGAAAAGAAAAGCAGTAAAGCTTGTTCTGGTTCCATCATAAATTTTTCGTGTATTCTTTCACACACGATAACCCCTTGAGCTTTTCTGGCTTTACTGCCTTGCTTGGTATGAATGCTTAAAAATAATGTCCCATTGCTTGACTACCCAACCCGAAAAGAAAAGCAGTAAACAGTGTTTTGGTCCCTTCATAATCTTTTTCGTGTATTCTTTCACACACGATAACGCCTTGAGTTTTTGTGGCTTTATTGCCTTACATGTGATGAATGATTAAAAATAATGTCCCATTGCTTGACTACCCAACATGAAAAGGAAAGCAGAAAAGAGTGTTCTGGTTCCTTCATAATCTTTTTCGTGTATTCTTTCACACACGATAACCCCTGGGGGCTTTGTGGCTTTATTGCCTTGCTTGGGATGAATGATTAAAAAGAATGTCCCATTGTTTGACTACCCAACACGAAAAGAAAAGCAGTAAAGAGTGTTCTTGTTCCTTCATAATCTTTTTCGTGTATTCTTTCACACACGATAACCCCTTGAGTCTTTGTGGCTTTATTGCGTTGCTTGGGATGAATGATTAAAAATAATGTCCCATTGCTTGACTACCCAAAACGAAAAGAAAAGCAGTGTCGAGTTTTCTGGTTCCTTCATAATCTTTTTCGTGTATTCTTTCACACACGATAACCCCTGGGGGCTTTGTGGCTTTATTGCCTTGCTTGGGATGAATGATTAAAAAGAATGTCCCATTGTTTGACTACCCAACACGAAAAGAAAAGCAGTAAAGAGTGTTCTGGTTCCTTCATAACCTTTTTCTTGTATTTCTTTCACACACGTTAACCCCTTGAGTCTTTGTGGCTTTATTGACTTGCTTGGGATGAATGATTAAAAATAATGTCCCATTGCTTGACTAACCAACACGAAAAGAAAAGCAGTGTAGAGTGTTCTGGTTCCTTCATAATCTTTTTCGTGTATTCTTTCACACACGATAACCCCATGAGTCTTTGTGGCTTGGTTGCCTTGCTTGGGATGAATGATTAAAAATAATATCCCATTGCTTGACTACCCAACACGAAAAGAAAAGCAGTGTAGAGTGTTCTGATTCCTTCATAATCTTTTTCGTGTATTCTTTCACACACGATAACCCATTGAGTTTTTTGGCTTTATTGCCAAGTTAACAAACATTACAAAAAGTTTCTTTCGGTATTTCTAACACAGTCATGGATTTGAGTTCAGTTTAGAAATGGTCATTGAATAATTAGCACTTATTTTTGCAAATATTCCGAAAGGTAAACTTAAAACTGTAATTCTCTCTCCTTAATTATGTTTAGTTTCTTGCTTACTTTTTCACGCTCGGTAAAAGTTTTGTGTCTTAGTGGCCTTATTGCCTTGCTTAGGGTGAATAATTAAATATAATGTCCCATTACTTGACTACCCAGCACGAAAAGAAAAACAGTAAAGATTGTTCTCGTTCTTTCTAATGCTTTTTCTTGTATTCTTTCACACACATTAATTCCTTGTGTCTCAGTGGCTTTATTGCCTTGTATGGGGTGAATGATTAAAAATAATGTCCCATCGCTTGACTACCCAGCAAGAAAAGAAGAGCAGTAAAGATTGTTCTCGTCCCTCTTAATCTGTTTTTGTTATATTCTTTCCCATTTGATAACCCCTTGAGTCTTAGTGGCTTTATAGCCTTGCTTTAGGGTGAATGATTAAAAATAATATCCCATTGCTTGACTACCCAGCATGAAAAGAAATGCTGTAAAGAGTGTTCTTGTTCGGTGAACATGTTTTTCTTATTTACTTTCACACACGATAACCCCTTTGTGTCGTAGTGGCTTTATAGCCTTGCGTGATTATCCAGGACGAAAAGAAAACCAATAAATATTTTTGTCGTTCGTCCAACATGTATTTCTCATATTCCTTCTCAAGGGATCCCCCTTGTGGCTTTATTACTTTGCTTGGGACGAAATGATAGAATGAAATCTGATGCCATCTGATACTGCGGATGGTCCTGCAGCATGTCATTTCTAATGCTGGCGTTTTTCGCTGAAATTCTGTTAATTAATTCCGGCTTTACTTCCGGGCGATTTAAGCCTGGTAGAACTTTAAGTTTCGGACGTCGCTTGGCTGCAGAGAGGACAAGAAAGATCAAGGCCAATGGCATGGTTTAATAAAACACCAATTCACAGCAGCAATCGTAAAAACAGATACCGTTGACCCCCGCTTTACGAAAATCGATGAATAAGACATCGTAGAAATCAGACGCAGGTTAATACAAACGAATATAAGTGGGTCATTCAATAAATAAGGTGAATTTTTCGCTATAAGAACTTCTAATACAGATAGAAGCTTACCCGGGTTAAACAACTGCAAGAAGAAAGAATGAATGGTCGTTAGTAAATGAAAGAGAGAAGAAAGGACTAATCGCCAGTTGTAAGATGACAGACTATATGGCTGTCAGCAAAAGGAAGAGTCCTTCATGCGAATTACAATTACGTGATACATGGAAATATACAAAATAGAAAAGTGCTTACAACGACGTGTCTTCTCGCCTGTTTTATTCAACCCAGACGGTGAGGCGATTCTGAGAGAATTAGGAGTCCTACCAGGATTTATTATTAGCGGCTACAATCCTAACAACATAAGGTATACAGATGACACAGTGTTGAAACCAGACACGGAAGGAAAGCTACAAAATCTTCTACAGAAGGCAGTGAAGGAAAGCGAGAACAAAAAAACCCGGATTAAACGCCAACTGCAAGAAGAAAGAATGCATGGCCGTTAGAAAACGGATGCACCCAAAGTGCAAATTGCAAATCGGAGATACCAAAATCAAACAAGGACACAAATTTAAATATTTAGCAATTATTTTTACTCAAGGACGGAAAGTTTGACACTGAAAGATGTATATTGCAATATTTGCTGTTTATTAATTCAAGTTTTTTTTATCAGCGCTCATATTCCAATTTTCATTGTTATTATCGCTTTTCTCTCTCACTCCTTATTACTGATTACCATATTGTATTCATTTCTATGCTTGGTCGGCTCAGGAGATTTTTGTGGCTCAGCATATGTGCTGATTCCTTAAGTTTACGAATTTTCCGATGGTGTTCTTTGTCTATGATTTCAACCTGATCCCACAGAGGGCGGGGATCTCACTTTTCTCTCCATATGTGGTCAGCCATACCTAAGAGGAGACTTGAAGTAGCCGAAACGTTGCGATAAATATGGCAACAAAGATGAGGACAATAGTCCGAATAATTTAAATAGAATTCATTGTTGTTAGCAAATGGATGAGCCCAAAGTGCGAATTTCAAATCGGATAGAATGAACAACCACGTCTACGTGACAGACGTGATTCTCCACAGTGTAAAATATCTTCGGTTTGATCTGCAGTTTGATTCGTGAGCCCAAAGTGCAAACTGCAAATCGGAGGTACCAAATTCAAGCAAGTGCAGGAAGTTAAATGCGAGGGTCATTCAATAAATAAGGTGAATTTTTCGGTATAAGGACTTCTAATACAGATAGAAGCTTACTCTTTTGTATTTTTATTTTTTGCTTTACTTCTTTTTCACATGGATTCTTTTGCAGATTAAAAATAAACTTTGAGAGTTTTGGCGATTAATAAAGATGGCCGACCAAGAAGCATGCCCCAGGATTGAACAACGGTCAGTTTTTGGTTGCTGAAGCGTGCAAACCAGTTGAAATTCATCGGATAATGTCAACTGTGTATGGTGCCACATGTTTCAGCCAAAAAAATGTCTACAAGTGGGCTAAATTGTTTAAAGAAGGACGGAGCAGTGTTGAGGATGAAGACAGGCCTGAGAGGCCTACAGAAGTGAGGTCTCCTGTGGTGATCGAATCAGTCAATGACCTCATTCAGTCTGACAGAAGGGTGACAGTGGATGACATTGCAAGGACTTTGAAAGACATAAAGAACAAACGCAGGGGTCATCAGTCAGAAGGAGTCATCTTGCATCATGACAACGCAAGGCCTCACACAGCAGCCCAAACGGTGCAGACCATCAACGAGCTGGGCTGGGAACTGCTCCCTCTTCCCCCTTACAGCCCAGACCTTGCCCCTTCAGACTTTCACCTGTTTGGTCCCTTGAAAGCGTTCACGAGTGGCACGAAGTTTAAAAGTGACGATGATGTCAAAAGTGTTGTGAGCGACTGGCTGAGACATCAGTCCAAAGATTTTTACGCTGAGGGAATACGGAAGCTTGTGCACAGATAGGAAAAGGGTCTGACAGTGCTGGGAGACTAGGCTGAAAAAAAAAGCTTCTATCTGTATTAGAAGTCCTTATACCGAAAAATTCACCTTATTTATTGAATGACTTTTGTATAAACGATAATGTATTTCTAGAAGGAAATGGTTGGACACAATTGTTCATTGCCAGAAATCAGCGATGGAAGCCAGAAACAGCAGGAATGCACCGTATCATTGCTAAATAAAGAAGAAACACCGGGAACAAAGGACTTTCACATGTCCCCCAAGATAAGTAGATATTTTTATTTATACTATGGATTATACTGTGGAAGCCACTAGCACGCAAGGGGTTACAGAGGATTTGGAGCGAGAGCAGATAGGAGTGATAGAGGAAAGGATGTGGAGAAGGATGGTAGATAGATCAATGCAACTGGAGATGTCGATTGACGTTACATTTGAATAGTTGGAGATTATATTCGTCAGGGAAACAGGAATTAGGAAGGGAGTTCCACAGGCGTGGGGTGCGAGATATGAAGCTATTGGAGTAGAAGAGACGTCTACATTTAACAGTTGCAACAGTGAAAGGGTGGGAACGGGATGCCAGCCTCGTACGACGCTTGAATTCATGGAGCCTGGGAACCAGCGATAGCAGCTCATCGGAGCAATTACCATGGAAGTAAAAGAGACAGAGACAGGCGACGGCGCGTCTGTGTGTGTGTGTGTGTGTGTGTGTGTGAGAGAGAGAGAGAGAGAGAGAGAGAGAGAGAGAGAGAGAGAGAGAGAGACAGCAGACGAGAAGCCAGATCAGGGCCAATTACATTGCATACCCGTCTCTGAATCTTACTATTGTACACTTCTTTCGTATGGTTCTCCGGCCTTCCTCAGGTGTATATCAATCTGGGTAACTTACCGGGAATGAATTTCTTGGATGAGGCGTTATCATTATTTACACTATGTATATTCGAACTATTGTCCTCATCTTTGTTGTTGTTATTACAACGTTTCGGCCGTTGTGCTCTTCGGCCTTCCACAGGTATATATCGATCTGGGTAACCTACAGGGAATGAGTTTCTTGGAAGAGGCGTGATCATTATTTACACTATTTATATTCGTACTATTGTCCTCATCTTTCTTGTTGTTATCACAACGTTTCGGTCGTTGTACTCTCCGGCCTTCATCAGGTGTACATCAATCCAGGTCACCTATCGCACATTCCGAACTGAACCCTTTATTTAATCTATTGGAATAGAGTGTTCCCCTTTTACTGCACATTTGAAAAAAAATAATTTCATCCCAAGAAAGGCAATAAAGCCACTAAGGCACAAGGGGTGTGAAAGGCTAAGAAAATAGGAACATTAGTATGGAGAAAAACCGAAGAGTAATCAGAAAGACAGTAAATAACGATTGACATTGCATATAAAGCTTTGTAGCTCAAAGTTAGCTGGACTGTATGGAGCCGGAAGATAGTTCTACAAGCGAGATGTCTAAGAAAAGAAACTGTTAGCATAGAACTTACAGCTACACCGAGCCAATTCAGATGTGAATTGATGAGACCTAGCCGCCAATCTAGTACTACGCTTAAATTCATAACCTCTAGGTACTATAGCCAAGAGTTCATACGAACAATTACCATGAAAGTATTTCTAGAAAAGGCACAGGGAAGCTACATTACGGCGGTGGGAAAGTGACTGAAGCTGAGATGCCAGATCAGGACAAATAATATTGCTGATTCTTCTTTGGATTTTATCAAGAATCTCTAAATTTATGCCAGGAGCACCGGACAGTATGTGACAGCAATATTAAAAAACTTGTGCGAATGGTAAACTTGTAAATATGTAAGATAGATTTAGGAGTGAAAACATAGTCCCGTACGTCACAGTGAACTAACTTTGTTAGCAGCTGACCTAGCAATGGATTCAATATAGTCTGTTCACTTCATGTCAGCTGAGAACGTTAGCCCGGGAAGGCACAATATTCTAAGCGTGGACGAAAGGTAGACATAGATATGCAAGATAGATTCAGGAGAGAATAATTCTCTCGCACGACACAGTGAAGCAACTTTCTTAGCCGCTGACCTCGCAATGCGTTCAATGAAGTCTTTCCATTTTATGTCAGCTGAGAAGAGTCACTCTCCTCTCATTTCAGAAAAGTAGTTTTGAAAGAATTCTTAATAAAGAGAATTTTATTGTGCCGACAGATGGTTAAATATGGCGCTAAAATCAGCGATTATTAGCGATTTAAAAAAATCTTTCCATTCAATTTATATTACTTTTGATATAGAGCGAAGTATTTTGCGCTTTGGAAATATTAAATTTAATCTATCAGCTTCAAATTAAAGTTAAAATAAAAGCTTCAAGAAAGATTTTTTATTTAAAAAAAATCATTTAAACATGTGTCGTTTTCCTTTGTGGGTACCTAATGTATGAAGATATCTTTTCCATTTTTTTTTTTTTAGAATACGAGCCCGTTTTTTAATAATCTTTTAACTTAAGGTCAATGATAAAAAAGAAAGCCTCAGTTCAACGGAAATGGACCCTTGGGAGAATGATTTGAATTATGGCGTCGGTTAGAACCGAAATCGCGAAAAGAGGCCCGAAGAAAAATGGCTTCGCACCGGAGAATGGGTGTTGAAAAAATACTTGAGTAAATAAGAAGTCGGATTTACTCGCCGGGACCCGCCATGATTAATTCTTCTTTCTTTGATGTGTGACATGTTGACAGAAATTGTTATCAGATCATCGTAGGATTGTTACTTGGATGGAGATTTACAAAAAAAACTTATCAAGACTTGCGCACAATTTCTGTCGTTTCATTCCAGGGAGGAACTCTCATTATCGCCTTAAATTTGTGGCCTTCAAAGATTCCGTTTGCATGATTAAAATGTTTCATCGGATTCATGAATGAACGCCTGTTCAGTTTCTCTGAGATATTTATAAGTCGACCATTCGTTTGGGCTATGAATATTGCTCTTCAATCAGGTTTTGAGCTTCCGATATGTATTTAGAAATTCTTGATAAAATCCCCAAAAGAATCTGTAATGTTATGCATCCTAACCTGGCATCTTGGCTTCAGCCACTTCCCCACCATCATCAAGTAGCTTCCCCGGGCTTTTTCGGTAAATATTTTCAGGATACCTGCTACGATGATCTTTGGTACCTCGTCTTTACGAATTGAAGAGTGCAGTACTAGATTGGCAGCTAGGTCTCATCATTTTACACTTGAAATGACTAGCTGAAACCCTATGCTAACAGTTTCGTACTTCTCGCTTGTGGAACTCTCTTTCGTCCTCTTCGTTTTCAGTCAAATTTTGGCCTTCAAAAATGTAAATGCGATGTCAATCGTTATTTTCTGTCTTCTTAATTCCTGTTCTTTTATTGTCCTCTCGCCTGAGTAATATCTTTTCTTTTTCTCATATTCTTTCACACTCAGTAACCACTTGCGTCTCAGTGGCTTTGTTACCTTACTTCGAGTGAAATGATTAAAAGAGAAAAAAGTCGATGAGCTATCTCAATTTATGAAAAACACCATAAAACGTTAAGAACATACAAAATCTATGCAAATATACACCAGAATACATATATATATATATATATATATATATATATATATATATATATATATATATATATATATATATATATATATAAAAGTGAACATAGAAGTCAACACTTAGAGGCGACAGTCTGTTTCATGCTAGATGCAATCATTGGGCCCGATGATTGCATTTAGCATGTCGCCTCTAAGTGTTGACTTCTATGTTCACGTTTATATATATATATATATATATATATATATATATATATATATATATATATATATATATATATATATATATATATATATTTATCAAGTATGTGGTGCAGTTCAATTTATATTACATGAATCATTCATACAAAAAGCAGATAGTAAAGTTAATGATATAAATGGCGAGAATACATCTTGGCAAACAAATTTATTAAAATACATTAACCCCGAACCTGTAGATGAATGTTATGATCCCTGTTTTTAATAAATTCCAGTTGCATAAGGTCTTTTTTACAAGCTTTCGTCTGTTCATACAGACATCATCAGGTATGGAAATAGATATTTTTACATCCAGGTAATAAGGGGACAACGAAAGATTAGATGTAATCCGAAATATGTTTTTTTAGAAATGTGTTATTGTTAATGGTAAGAAAATTTGGAGCGTGCGGTCGCAACGCTGAGGTTGAATTTTTAAAAAAATTTAAGATTGTGCGTTTTTGTACTAATATGGTAATAGGAGAATTCTTTTGTACTGGTAGGTTTTTCAGTCAATGTGGCATGAACTAAATTGTTCAATAAATAGAGGAATGTCACCGTTATTAACCGAAAGTTGCATGTCGGATCAGTTCTTTTAATATCAAGTATGTGGTGCAGTTCAATTTATATTACATTTATATTATATTTCTTACAGTTAACAATAACACATTTCTAAAAAAACATATTTCGGATCACGTCTAATCTTTCGTTGTCCTGTTATTGCCTGGATGTAAAAAACAAATCTATTTTCATAGCTGATGATGTCTGTATGAACAGACGAAAGCTTGTTTTTTTAAAATTATAAGCTGTATAAGGTCTTTTTTTAATACGCAAGTACTTTCGACTGTACATTCGGTCATCTTCAGGCATAGGAATTATCTTGTTTTTCGTAAAATTCAATAAAATTAACAATAATACATTTAAAAAAAAACCTATTTCGATTCGCATGATATTTTTTCGTCTCGGATGCTACCTGAATTTTAATTGAACTGCACCACATATTATATATATATATATATATATATATATATATATATATATATATATATATATATATATATATGTAGGAAATGGTGATGGTGAGTGATGGATGGCCAATTATCGCAGCACACCAGCCATGTTTTTTCTAGAATTTTCATTAGCTTGCGGTTCATTTATACATTTTGTTTTTGTTTTGCATTAATTTCAAGTTTATTCTGTCTTAAATGCATATCTATCTATCTATCTATCTATCTATCTATCTATCTATCTATCTATCTATCTATGCCTGCTGACTGCAATTATTTTGTCTTTCTTTCTTTCTCCTTGTCTCGACTTCAAAATTTTCTTCCAAACCCTGTATTTTGCTTCATTTTTCGTTAGTTATTTGATTTTTCATTGAGCTTCTTATCCATCCCCGCATCACCCCAACCTAGATCGGCACTCTCCAACGACCCATCGATCGTTTAACCGATCGATTATCGATTGGGAGCGTCTCACTGATCATCTGAATAACAAATTAAAAGCGGCAGCTTTCAGTATTTCCCTCAGATTAAGTCGGCTCCTTCTGTTCAGATATTTTCATGTCTGTCTGTGTAAATAGATTTTTTTTCATAGACAAACTGTTCGGGGACCGTGACAGATGCTAATTACGTATAAAAACAGGTTTTCTCAAAAGCTTATTCGTCCTTGAGCGATAATTGTTCATATATATATATATATATATATATATATATATATATATATATATATATATATATATATATATATATATGTATATATATAGCCCATATCAAAAGATTCCATATCGAGTGAGTTCGATCTCCAGTGAGGGGCTGAATACTCATTGAATTATATCGGCCTTGTGCCAGACTAAGCTAAGTACAAATTACTGCTTATATATCAAATAACAAATGCTTATGTTTTAAATTTTGAATATATATATATATAGATATATAGTGAAAGTAATAAATCCATTGATATATAATCTAAGTGGATCCTAGTAATATAAAAATCTTAAAACTGATCCACAAAAAGAGCTCAATGTATTTATTATAACAGAGCCAATAAATAATATTACACAATAAAATCCCAAATTACCTCATATGGGGGAAAAATATTTAATCCTTAAATTTCTAATTCCGACACGAACTCGGTATATATATTAGACGAGATGGATTAAATACGTCAAATATTTTAATATATTTTCTGTTTATACGTTTTTTAATTAATACAACTTCTTTAATTAAACAGTATTAATTACATTTAACAGCCTGAATATTCGAGAAATTTCGTAGGAAAGAAGCGTTTTCCGACAGGAATCGAACCTGTATCCTTACGGACCCATCATAAAGCCTGACGTACTGTTTAACCATTCTGCCAGAGAGATATTCCTGTTAGCAAAGTTCAAATTACTACTAATAAACACACATCTTCGATGATCTTTCTCGATAATTCATTTCTTCTCGGAAACGTAACTTAACGTAAACAATGACAACATATTAGATGGAATGGATTAAATCCGACAAATATTTTAATATATTTTCCGCTTATACGTTACTTTGTCGGAGAATGCGTATTTTCTACAAAATTCCTCGAACATTCAGGCCAGTAGATGTAATTAATAGTGCTTAATTAATAACGTATAAAAAGAAAAAAATATATAAAATATTTGTCAGATTTAATCCATTTCATATATATATATATATATATATATATATATATATATATATATATATATTATTAAATATAACAGACAATGAATATCTATTATGTTTGATCATGAGCCGTTCTAAACTTTGTATGGTTGCTTTAATTTCGGGTGAAAATAATGACAAAAATTGTTCAACATTTGGATATTTTTTATTAAGTGGGTCCGAAGATTTCGGTTCACGTGAGCCATCCTCAGAGTGGTTATACAGGCATGAAACAAAGATATCTTCCGTCAAAGATGATATTTTTTTATGTTGACATAGAAAATTGCTCTGCGACGATAACGGTCGTGGAATAGCAGACGCAGGTCGTAAGTTCAAGATGTGGTTCTATGACGTCATACCACGCGATAAACCAAAGAATTGCAACAAAACAAAGTACACACATAGACACACACACACACACACACACACACACACACACACACACATATATATATATATATATATATATATATATATATATATATATGCAGAAATATAGTTTTAAAGTGTGCTATATTTATGGGGTAAAGTGCTCAATATCAGAGATAGAGCGTGTGTAAATATAAAAGTGGACATGGAAGTCAGCACTTAGAGGCGACAGTCTGTTTCATGCTAGTGCAATCGTCAGGCGATTGCACTAGCATGAAACAGACTGTCGCCTCTAAGTGCTGACTTCCATGTCCACTTTTATATATATATATATATATATATATAGTCATCCAGACAGACTGTTTTGCTGCATCACAGCACATCAGTGTGACTATGCTTCCGGTTGCCCCTAGCTAGGATCGAAATCTGACTGAATTGGAGTCAGTCAGAGATTTTAACCCTAAGTCGTTGGCGCAGAAGGTGAATTAAAGCGGATTTATATTTAGATAAACACACAGAGACTGAGAGAACTCGATTCGATTTACCGAAGAGTCATGCCTTACGAGCCTTAATAGTGACTGTTTATAAACCCACACTTTCTCCTCACAGAGCTCGACCAAAATAAATTTTCCAGGAGAATATGTATATATATATATGTGTGTGTGTGTGTGTGTGTGTGTGTGTATGTGTGTGCGTGTGTGCAGGTAAGAAATAGGAATAGAACACGTTAGGTAAATAATCCGGAGTTCTTCAGTATTTTTGTTTTCATTTTTAAAAAACAGTGCTCCATACAGAAGTAGAGCTTAAATTATAATTATTTTTTAAAAGAATATGATTCCTTCGCTACATAAGAGTTCTCAAGTTTCAAAAATTACAGCCGAAAACCTAAAAATAAAGCGAAAATTTAGGAAAATTTAGGAACCTAAATTTTCGCTTGAGGATGAAACAGGGCTTGATACCTTAATTCAATTTAATTTTAATAATTATATTGAGGGCTTCGGCTCTCGTTTTTGAAACATGAGAACTCTTATGCAGCGAAGGAATCATATTTTTAAAAAAATAATTATAATATATATATATATAAACTATAGTATATATATATATATATATATATATATATATATATATATATATATATATATATATATGTATGCTTATTTCATTTTTATTATATTATTTTATTATATATTTTTATTTTTATTGTTATATTTTTATTATAATAGATTATAATAAAAAAAAACAAATGTTTCATGTTTCAGTACTACGATCGGACTTCATCAGGTTATTATTATTACAGTGGATCGTTTCTGCTCCGAAACGTAACCTAACGTAAACGATGGCAAAATATTATATTAAATGGATTAAATCCGACAAATATTTTAAATGAATGTGTGTGTTACATTGAATAATATAGACATATTGTGCCTGCTTATTTTTCATACTGATCTTTTCCAGTTGTCTAATCAGTTTCTTGATGTTAAGATGAAATTCACCAAGAAAAGTGCCGTATTTTTTTCTAATCCAAGTACGTTCGAACTTTTTCAAATAAATAAACACAATCACCATCATCATCATCCTCTAGATTTTTGTAATCGTAGGGAGGGGGCAGAAGCCATATTGAATCGTAGGGAGGGGGGCATCGGAGGGGGCAGAAGCCATATTGAATTTCCTCCACCACGGTCCATCAAGGGCAGCCATCAGCAACTCTGTTTATTGTCTATTGTTTGACATTGTCCAACCAGATTTTGCGTTGACGTCCTCTCCCACGTCCACCTTCGACAGTGGCTTGCATGATGGTCTTGCACAGGCTGTCGTGCCTTGTAATGTGTCCAGACCACGCCAAGCTTATCCGTTTGACAGTGGCGAGAAGAGGTTCCGGGTGTCCCACAAAACGCTCGACCCTTTTCCGCACAAACTCATTGGTCTTTTGTTCTCCATAGAAAATGCCAAGAAATTTTCTCATGCATTTGTTCTCAAAAGCTTGGATCCTTCTCTCTGCATCTGCCAATGGTGTCCACCTTTCACATCCATATAGGAGAATGGAAACTCAATATATATGCAGCCTCAAATATATATATATATATATATATATATATATATATATATATATATATATATATATATGTATATATATGAGCGTGTGTGTGTGTACATAAAAATATTAATAAATGTTCTCAAATTGTGGCATTGTGGCGTCATTGATAATTTAAGTACCTGTTCTCAGTTCTTTCTTTTAAAGATTAACACTTTATCGGGTGATTTGATATATGTTGGAAAATAATAGTTCCCAAATAACCTATATATATATATATATATATATATATATATATATATATATCACACACACACACACATAGATACATACATATATATATATATATATATATATATATATATATATATATATATATATAAATATATATATATATATAAATATATATATATATATATATATATATATATATATATATATATATATATGTTTAATGGACTCTGTCGTCGGTTTCGACGTATGAGGATCTGAGAAATTAAGCAATTGATTCAGTTATGAATTTTGTGCGATGATCTTTAAGAACCGTAAGTGATTTAAAATGGAGGCCGCATATGGAGCAAGAGTGAGAATTGTGGGATGAGGTCACCATTAGATTAAGTCAACTTTGAGATCTTGGTTTCACTTCTTGAAGACGATACAGGCTAAAAAATAATATATATATGTATATATATATATATATATATATATATATATATATATATATATATATATATATTTACCATTACACTTGAGGCCAAAAACGTAGTACTTCTGCCATATATGAGACTTTAATTATCAGGTTTAATACAGTCAAAAGAGTTGTGAGTTGTCCTTGTGGGTGATAAATTAGTCGGAACTCTAAAACTACTTTTCCAGAGACGAAATGATGTAAGTCATTCGCTTTTATATCGCCGTTTCATTTCTAAGAAGTTATGTGATATTTAATTTTGTTTTTAATCGAGGCACTCCAACAAAATTAGATAGACAAAAAACAGTGCTTGTCAAATGCGTGAAACATTTAAATATGTCCGGTTAATGTACATTGGGGAATAATTAAGAAATATTTATGATTCTGCCGTTTAATGTGGCATTTGGCTGGTTTATTTTGAAATTTATTTTATATATATATATATATATATATATATATATTGCAGGACACTTCGGCAGAATTGAGTCACTGTCAGTCACTGTGTGTTTATCTAAATCTAAAAATAAACACGCTAAAATTCACATTCATCCAGGAGCGTGCGCTGACGGCTTAGTGGGAGAAGTTCCGACTGACGCAAATTCAGTCAGGTTTCGAAACTAGCTAGAGGCAATCGGACGTCTAGCCACACTAACGAGCTGTGAAACAGCGAAACAGTCTGTTTGTAGAAGACAAATATATATATATATATATATATATATATATATATATATATATATATATATATATATATATACCATCCGTCGAATTCATGATCTGCACCTAAAAAGTTATATCTCAGGTGTTGAAGGCGGTGCGTCACTGGAAGGTAGAAAACTAACAATAAAATAATAGTAATAATGAAGAGTGTATAGAGCCAGAGAGTTGTGATAAAAAGCAAAAATAATAAGATGGAATGAAACTAGTAATAAAATAAAAGTAATTAAGAAGAGTGTATAGAGCCTGAGAGTTGTGATAAAAAGCAACAATAATCAGATGGAATCAAAGTCGTAATAAAATAAAAGTAATAATGAAGAGTGTATAGAGCCAGAGTGTTGGGACAAAAAGCAACAATAATAAGATGGAATCAAACTAGCAAAAAAATAACAGTAATAATGAAGAGTGTATAGAGCCAGAGTGTTGGGATAAAAAGTAACAATAATCAGATGAAATCAATCTAGTAATAAAATAATAGTAATAATGAAGAGTGTATAGAGCCAGAGTGTTGGGATAAAAAGCACGAATAATAAGATGGAATAAAACTAGTAATAAAATAATAGTAATAAAGAAGAGTGTATAGATCCAGAGTGTTGGGAGAAAAAGCAACAATAATAAGATGGATTCAAACTAGCAAAAAAATAATAGTAATAATGAAGAGTGTATAGAGCCAGAGTGTTGGGATAAAAAGTAACAATAATCAGATGAAATCAATCTAGTAATAAAATAATAGTAATAATGAAGAGTGTATAGAGCCAGATTGTTGGGATAAAAAGTAACAATAATCAGATGAAATCAATCTAGTAATAAAATAATAGTAATAATGAAGAGTGTATAGAGCCAGCGTGTTGGGATAAAAAGCAACAATAATAAGATGGAATAAAATTAGTAATAAAATAATAGTAATAATGAAGAGTGTATAGAGCCAGAGTGTCGGTATAAAAAGCAACAATAATAAGATGGAATCAAACTTGAAATAAAATAATAGTAATAATGAAGAGTGTATAGAGCCAGAGTGTTGGGATAAAAAGCAACAATAATCAGATGAAATCAATCTAGTAATAAAATAACAGTAATAATGAAGAGTGTATAGAGCCAGAGTGTTGGGATAAAAAGCCACAATAATAAGATGGATTCAAAATAGTAATAAAATAATAGTAATAATGAAGAGTGTATAAAGCCAGAGTGTTGGGACAAAAAGCAACAATAATAAGATGGAATCAAACTAGCAATAAAATAATAGTAATAATGAAGAGTGTATAGAGCCAGAGTGTTGGGAGGAAAAGCAACCAAAATATGATGGAATCAATCTAGAAATAAAATAATAGCTATAATGAAGAGTGTATAGAGCCAGAGTGTTGGGATAAAAAGGAACAATAATACGATGAAATCAATCTACTAATAAAATAATAGTAATAATGAAGAGTGTATAGAGCCAGAGTGTTGGGACAAAAAGCCACAATAATAAGATAAAATCAAACTAGTAATAAAATAATAGTAATAATGAAGAGTGTATAGAGCCAGAGTGCTGGAACAAAAAGCAACAGTAATAAGATGGAATCAAACTAGTAATAAAATATTAGTAATAATGAAGAGTGTATAGAGCCAGAGTGTTTGGATATAAAGCAACAATAATAAGATGGAATCAATCTCGTAATAAAATAATAGTAATAATGAAGACTGTATAGAGCCAGAGTGTTGGGATATAAAGCAACAATAATAAGATGGAATCAACCTAGCAATAAAATAATAGTAATAATGAAGAGTGTATAGAGCCAGAGTGTTGGGAGAAAAAGCAACAATAATAAGATGGAATCAAACTAGTAATAAAATAATAGTAATAATGAAGAGTGTATAGAGCCAGAGTGTTGGGATGAAAAGAAACAATAATGAGATGGAATAAAACTAGTAATAAAATAATAGTAATTATGAAGAGTGTATAGAGCCAGAGTGTTGGGATAAAAAGAAACAATAATAAGATGGAATAAAACTAGTAATAAAATAATAGTAATAATGAAGAGTGTATAGAGCCAGAGTGTTGGGAGGAAAAGCAACCAAAATATGATGGAATCAATCTAGAAATAAAATAGTTAGCTATAATGAAGAGTGTATAGAGCCAGAGTGTTGGGATAAAAAGGAACAATAATGCGATGAAATCAATCTACTAATAAAATAATAGTAATAATGAAGAGTGTATAGAGCCAGAGTGTTGCGACAAAAAGCAACAATAATTAGATGGAATCAAACTAGTAACAAAATAATAGTAATAATAAAGAGTGTATAGAGCCAGAGTATTGGGATAAAAAGCAACAATAATACGATGGAATAAAACTTGTAATAAAGTAATAGTAATAATGAAGAGTGTATAGAGGCAGAGAGTTGGGTATATAAAGCAACAATAATTAGATGGAATAAAAGTTGTAATAAAATAATAGTAATAATGAAGAGTGTATAGAGGCAGAGAGTTGGGTATATAAAGAAACAATAATAAGATGGAATAAAACTAGTAATAAAATAATAGTAATAATGAAGAGTGTATAGAGCCAGAGTGTTGGGAGAAAAAGAAACAATAATAAGATGGAATAAAACTAGTAATAAAATAATAGTAATAATGAAGAGTGTATAGAGCCAGAGTGTTGGGAGAAAAAGAAACAATAATAAGATGGAATCAAACTAGTAATAAAATAATAGTAATAATGAAGAGTGTATAGAGCCAGAGTGTTGGGATAAAAAGAAACAATAATGAGATGGAATAAAACTAGTAATAAAATAATAGTAATAATGAAGAGTGTATAGAGCCAGAGTGTTGGGATAAAAAGAAACAATAATGAGATGGAATAAAACTAGTAATAAAATAATAGTAATAATGAAGAGTGTATAGAGCCAGAGTGTTGGGATAAAAAGAAACAATAATAAGATGGAATAAAACTAGTAATAAAATAATAGTAATAATGAAGAGTGTATAGAGCCAGAGTGTTGGGAGAAAAAGAAACAATAATAAGATGGAATAAAACTAGTAATAAAATAATAGTAATAATGAAGAGTGTATAGAGCCAGAGTGTTGGGATAAAAAGAAACAATAATAAGATGGAATAAAACTAGTAATAAAATAATAGTAATAATGAAGAGTGTATAGAGCCAGAGTGTTGGGATAAAAAGAAACAATAATAAGATGGAATAAAACTAGTAATAAAATAATAGTAATAATGAAGAGTGTATAGAGCCAGAGTGTTGGGAGAAAAAGAAACAATAATAAGATGGAATAAAACTAGTAATAAAATAATAGTAATAATGAAGAGTGTATAGAGCCAGAGTGTTGGGAGAAAAAGAAACAATAATAAGATGGAATAAAACTAGTAATAAAATAATAGTAATAATGAAGAGTGTATAGAGCCAGAGTGTTGGGAGAAAAAGAAACAATAATAAGATGGAATAAAACTAGTAATAAAATAATAGTAATAATGAAGAGTGTATAGAGCCAGAGTGTTGGGAGAAAAAGAAACAATAATAAGATGGAATAAAACTAGTAATAAAATAATAGTAATAATGAAGAGTGTATAGAGCCAGAGTGTTGGGAGGAAAAGCAACCAAAATATGATGGAATCAATCTAGAAATAAAATAATAGCTATAATGAAGAGTGTATAGAGCCAGAGTGTTGGGATAAAAAGGAACAATAATACGATGAAATCAATCTACTAATAAAATAATAGTAATAATGAAGAGTGTATAGAGCCAGAGTGTTGGGAGAAAAAGAAACAATAATGAGATGGAATAAAACTAGTAATAAAATAATAGTAATAATGAAGAGTGTATAGAGCCAGAGTGTTGGGATAAAAAGAAACAATAATAAGATGGAATAAAACTAGTAATAAAATAATAGTAATAATGAAGAGTGTATAGAGCCAGAGTGTTGGGAGAAAAAGAAACAATAATAAGATGGAATAAAACTAGTAATAAAATAATAGTAATAATGAAGAGTGTATAGAGCCAGAGTGTTGGGAGAAAAAGAAACAATAATAAGATGGAATAAAACTAGTAATAAAATAATAGTAATAATGAAGAGTGTATAGAGCCAGAGTGTTGGGAGGAAAAGCAACCAAAATATGATGGAATCAATCTAGAAATAAAATAATAGCTATAATGAAGAGTGTATAGAGCCAGAGTGTTGGGATAAAAAGGAACAATAATACGATGAAATCAATCTACTAATAAAATAATAGTAATAATGAAGAGTGTATAGAGCCAGAGTGTTGGGAGAAAAAGAAACAATAATGAGATGGAATAAAACTAGTAATAAAATAATAGTAATAATGAAGAGTGTATAGATCCAGAGTGTTGGGATAAAAAGAAACAATAATCAGATGGAATAAAACTAGTAATAAAATAATAGTAATAATGAAGAGTGTATAGAGCCAGAGTGTTGGGATAAAAAGAAACAATAATACGATGGAATAAAACTTGTAATAAAGTAATAGTAATAATGAAGAGTGTATAGAGCCAGAGTGTTGGGATAAAAAGAAACAATAATACGATGGAATAAAACTAGTAATAAAATAATAGTAATAATGAAGAGTGTATAGAGCCAGAGTGTTGGGATAAAAAGAAACAATAATAAGATGGAATAAAACTAGTAATAAAATAATAGTAATAATGAAGAGTGTATAGAGCCAGAGTGTTGGGATAAAAAGAAACAATAATAAGATGGAATAAAACTAGTAATAAAATAATAGTAATAATGAAGAGTGTATAGAGCCAGAGTGTTGGGATAAAAAGAAACAATAATAAGATGGAATAAAACTAGTAATAAAGTAATAGTAATAATGAAGAGTGTATAGAGGCAGAGAGTTGGGTATATAAAGCAACAATAATTAGATGGAATAAAAGTTGTAATAAAATAATAGTAATAATGAAGAGTGTATAGAGCCAGAGTGTTGGGATAAAAAGAATCAATAATAAGATGGAATAAAACTAGTAATAAAATAATAGTAATAATGAAGAGTGTATAGAGCCAGAGTGTTGGGATAAAAAGAAACAATAATAAGATGGAATAAAACTTGTAATAAAATAATAGTAATAATGAAGAGTGTATAGAGCCAGAGTGTTGGGATAAAAAGAAACAATAATACGATGGAATAAAACTTGTAATAAAGTAATAGTAATAATGAAGAGTGTATAGAGGCAGAGAGTTGGGTATATAAAGCAACAATAATTAGATGGAATAAAAGTTGTAATAAAATAATAGTAATAATGAAGAGTGTATAGAGCCAGAGTGTTGGGATAAAAAGAATCAATAATAAGATGGAATAAAACTAGTAATAAAATAATAGTAATAATGAAGAGTGTATAGAGCCAGAGTGTTGGGATAAAAAGAAACAATAATAAGATGGAATAAAACTAGTAATAAAATAATAGTAATAATGAAGAGTGTATAGAGCCAGAGTGTTGGGATAAAAAGAAACAATAATAAGATGGAATAAAACTTGTAATAAAATAATAGTAATAATGAAGAGTGTATAGAGCCAGAGTGTTGGGATAAAAAGAAACAATAATACGATGGAATAAAACTTGTAATAAAGTAATAGTAATAATGAAGAGTGTATAGAGGCAGAGAGTTGGGTATATAAAGCAACAATAATTAGATGGAATAAAAGTTGTAATAAAATAATAGTAATAATGAAGAGTGTATAGAGCCAGAGTGTTGGGATAAAAAGAATCAATAATAAGATGGAATAAAACTAGTAATAAAATAATAGTAATAATGAAGAGTGTATAGAGCCAGAGTGTTGGGATAAAATGAAACAATAATAAGATGGAATAAAACTTGTAATAAAATAATAGTAATAATGAAGAGTGTATAGAGCCAGAGTGTTGGGATAAAAAGAAACAATAATGAGATGGAATAAAACTAGTAATAAAATAATAGTAATAATGAAGAGTGTATAGAGCCAGAGTGTTGGGATAAAAAGAATCAATAATAAGATGGAATAAAACTAGTAATAAAATAATAGTAATAATGAAGAGTGTATAGAGCCAGAGTGTTGGGATAAAAAGAAACAATAATAAGATGGATTCAAACTAGTAATAAAATAATAGTAATAATGAAGAGTGTATAGAGCCAGAGTGTTGGGATAAAAAGAAACAATAATAAGATGGATTCAAACTAGTAATAAAATAATAGTAATAATGAAGAGTGTATAGAGCCAGAGTGTTGGGATAAAAAGAAACAATAATAAGATGGAATCAAACTAGTAATAAAATAATAGTAATAATGAAGAGTGTATAGAGCCAGAGTGTTGGGATAAAAAGAAACAATAATAAGATGGAATAAAACTTGTAATAAAATAATAGTAATAATGAAGAGTGTATAGAGCCAGAGTGTTGGGATAAAAAGAAACAATAATACGATGGAATAAAACTTGTAATAAAGTAATAGTAATAATGAAGAGTGTATAGAGGCAGAGAGTTGGGTATATAAAGCAACAATAATTAGATGGAATAAAAGTTGTAATAAAATAATAGTAATAATGAAGAGTGTATAGAGCCAGAGTGTTGGGATAAAAAGAATCAATAATAAGATGGAATAAAACTAGTAATAAAATAATAGTAATAATGAAGAGTGTATAGAGCCAGAGTGTTGGGATAAAATGAAACAATAATAAGATGGAATAAAACTTGTAATAAAATAATAGTAATAATGAAGAGTGTATAGAGCCAGAGTGTTGGGATAAAAAGAAACAATAATGAGATGGAATAAAACTAGTAATAAAATAATAGTAATAATGAAGAGTGTATAGAGCCAGAGTGTTGGGATAAAAAGAATCAATAATAAGATGGAATAAAACTAGTAATAAAATAATAGTAATAATGAAGAGTGTATAGAGCCAGAGTGTTGGGATAAAAAGAAACAGTAATAAGATGGATTCAAACTAGTAATAAAATAATAGTAATAATGAAGAGTGTATAGAGCCAGAGTGTGGGGATAAAAAGAAACAATAATAAGATGGAATCAAACTAGTAATAAAATAATAGTAATAATGAAGAGTGTATAGAGCCAGAGTGTTGGGATAAAAAGAAACAATAATAAGATGGAATCAAACTAGTAATAAAATAATAGTAATAATGAAGAGTGTATAGAGCCAGAGTGTTGGGATAAAAAGAAACAATAATAAGATGGAATAAAACTAGTAATAAAATAATAGTAATAATGAAGAGTGTATAGAGCCAGAGTGTTGGGATAAAAAGAATCAATAATAAGATGGAATCAAACTAGTAATAAAATAATAGTAATAATGAAGAGTGTATAGAGCCAGAGTGTTGGGATAAAAAGAAACAATAATAAGATGGAATCAAACTAGTAATAAAATAATAGTAATAATGAAGAGTGTATAGAGCCAGAGTGTTGGGATAAAAAGAATCAATAATAAGATTGAATAAAACTAGTAATAAAATAATAGTAATAATGAAGAGTGTATAGAGCCAGAGTGTTGGGATAAAAAGAAACAATAATAAGATGGAATCAAACTAGTAATAAAATAATAGTAATAATGAAGAGTGTATAGAGCCAGAGTGTTGAGATAAAAAGAAACAATAATAAGATGGAATCAAACTAGTAATAAAATAATAGTAATAATGAAGAGTGTATAGAGCCAGAGTGTTGGGATAAAAAGAATCAATAATAAGATGGAATAATACTAGTAATAAAATAATAGTAATAATGAAGAGTGTATAGAGCCAGAGTGTTGGGATAAAAAGAATCAATAATAAGATGGAATAAAACTAGTAATAAAATAATAGTAATAATGAAGAGTGTATAGAGCCAGAGTGTTGGGATAAAAAGAAACAATAATAAGATGGAATAAAACTAGTAATAAAATAATAGTAATAATGAAGAGTGTATTGAGCCAGAGTGTTGGGATAAAAAGAAACAATAATAAGATGGAATCAAATAGTAATAAAATAATAGTAATAATGAAGAGTGTATAGAGCCAGAGTGTTGGGATAAAAAGAAACAATAATAAGATGGAATAAAACTTGTAATAAAATAATAGTAATAATGAAGAGTGTATTGAGCCAGAGTGTTGGGATAAAAAGAAACAATAATAAGATGGAATAAAACTAGTAATAAAATAATAGTAATAATGAAGAGTGTATAGAGCCAGAGTGTTGGGATAAAAAGAAACAATAATAAGATGGAATAAAACTAGTAATAAAATAATAGTAATAATGAAGAGTGTATAGAGCCAGAGTGTTGGGATAAAAAGAAACAAAAATAAGATGGAATAAAACTAGTAATAAAATAATAGTAATAATGAAGAGTGTATAGAGCCAGAGTGTTGGGATAAAAAGAAACAATAATAAGATGGAATAAAACTAGTAATAAAATAATAGTAATAATGAAGAGTGTATAGAGCCAGAGTGTTGGGATAAAAAGAAACAATAATAAGATGGAATAAAACTAGTAATAAAATAATAGTAATAATGAAGAGTGTATAGAGCCAGAGTGTTGGGATAAAAAGAAACAATAATACGATGGAATAAAACTTGTAATAAAGTAATAGTAATAATGAAGAGTGTATAGAGGCAGAGAGTTGGGTATATAAAGCAACAATAATTAGATGGAATAAAAGTTGTAATAAAATAATAGTAATAATGAAGAGTGTATAGAGCCAGAGTGTTGGGATAAAAAGAAACAATAATAAGATGGAATAAAACTAGTAATAAAATAATAGTAATAATGAAGAGTGTATAGAGCCAGAGTGTTGGGATAAAAAGAATCAATAATAAGATGGAATCAAACTAGTAATAAAATAATAGTAATAATGAAGAGTGTATAGAGCCAGAGTGTTGGGATAAAAAGAATCAATAATAAGATGGAATCAAACTAGTAATAAAATAATAGTAATAATGAAGAGTGTATAGAGCCAGAGTGTTGGGATAAAAAGAAACAATAATAAGATGGAATAAAACTAGTAATAAAATAATAGTAATAATGAAGAGTGTATAGAGCCAGAGTGTTGGGATAAAAAGAATCAATAATAAGATGGAATCAAACTAGTAATAAAATAATAGTAATAATGAAGAGTGTATAGAGCCAGAGTGTTGGGATAAAAAGAAACAATAATACGATGGAATAAAACTTGTAATAAAGTAATAGTAATAATGAAGAGTGTATAGAGGCAGAGAGTTGGGTATATAAAGCAACAATAATTAGATGGAATAAAAGTTGTAATAAAATAATAGTAATAATGAAGAGTGTATAGAGCCAGAGTGTTGGGATAAAAAGAATCAATAATAAGATGGAATAAAACTAGTAATAAAATAATAGTAATAATGAAGAGTGTATAGAGCCAGAGTGTTGGGATAAAAAGAAACAATAATAAGATGGAATAAAACTAGTAATAAAATAATAGTAATAATGAAGAGTGTATAGAGCCAGAGTGTTGGGATAAAAAGAATCAATAATAAGATGGAATCAAACTAGTAATAAAATAATAGTAATAATGAAGAGTGTATAGAGCCAGAGTGTTGGGATAAAAAGAAACAATAATAAGATGGAATAAAACTTGTAATAAAATAATAGTAATAATGAAGAGTGTATAGAGCCAGAGTGTTGGGATAAAAAGAAACAATAATAAGATGGAATAAAACTAGTAATAAAATAATAGTAATAATGAAGAGTGTATAGAGCCAGAGTGTTGGGATAAAAAGAAACAATAATGAGATGGAATAAAACTTGTAATAAAGTAATAGTAATAATGAAGAGTGTATAGAGCCAGAGTGTTGGGATAAAAAGAATCAATAATAAGATGGAATCAAACTAGTAATAAAATAATAGTAATAATGAAGAGTGTATAGAGCCAGAGTGTTGGGATAAAAAGAAACAATAATAAGATGGAATAAAACTTGTAATAAAATAATAGTAATAATGAAGAGTGTATAGAGCCAGAGTGTTGGGATAAAAAGAAACAATAATAAGATGGAATAAAACTAGTAATAAAATAATAGTAATAATGAAGAGTGTATAGAGCCAGAGTGTTGGGATAAAAAGAAACAATAATACGATGGAATAAAACTTGTAATAAAGTAATAGTAATAATGAAGAGTGTATAGAGGCAGAGAGTTGGGTATATAAAGCAACAATAATTAGATGGAATAAAAGTTGTAATAAAATAATAGTAATAATGAAGAGTGTATAGAGCCAGAGTGTTGGGATAAAAAGAATCAATAATAAGATGGAATAAAACTAGTAATAAAATAATAGTAATAATGAAGAGTGTATAGAGCCAGAGTGTTGGGATAAAAAGAAACAATAATAAGATGGAATAAAACTAGTAATAAAATAATAGTAATAATGAAGAGTGTATAGAGCCAGAGTGTTGGGATAAAAAGAAACAATAATAAGATGGATTCAAACTAGTAATAAAATAATAGTAATAATGAAGAGTGTATAGAGCCAGAGTGTTGGGATAAAAAGAAACAATAATGAGATGGAATCAAACTAGTAATAAAATAATAGTAATAATGAAGAGTGTATAGAGCCAGAGTGTTGGGATAAAAAGAAACAATAATGAGATGGAATAAAACTAGTAATAAAATAATAGTAATAATGAAGAGTGTATAGAGCCAGAGTGTGGGGAGAAAAAGCAACAATAATAAGATGGAATCAAACTAGTAATAAAATAATAGTAATAATGAAGAGTGTATAGAGCCAGAGTGTTGGGATAAAAAGAAACAATAATAAGATGGAATAAAACTAGTAATAAAATAATAGCAATAATGAAGAGTGTATAGAGCCAGAGTGTTGGGATAAAAAGAAACAATAATAAGATGGAATAAAACTAGTAATAAAATAATAGTAATAATGAAGAGTGTATAGAGCCAGAGTGTTGGGAGGAAAAGCAACCAAAATATGATGGAATCAATCTAGAAATAAAATAATAGCAATAATGAAGAGTGTATAGAGCCAGAGTGTTGGGAGAAAAAGAAACAACAATAAGATGGAATAAAACTAGTAATAAAATAATAGTAATAATGAAGAGTGTATAGAGCCAGAGTGTTGGGATAAAAAGAAACAATAATGAGATGGAATCAAACTAGTAATATAATAATAGTAATTATGAAGAGTGTATAGAGCCAGAGTGTTGGGAGGAAAAGCAACCAAAATATGATGGAATCAATCTAGAAATAAAATAATAGCTATAATGAAGAGTGTATAGAGCCAGAGTGTTGGGATCAAAAGGAACAATAATACGATGAAATCAATCTACTAATAAAATAATAGTAATAATGAAGAGTGTATAGAGCCAGAGTGTTGCGACAAAAAGCAACAATAATTAGATGGAATCAAACTAGTAACAAAATAATAGTAATAATAAAGTGTGTATAGAGCCAGAGTATTGGGATAAAAAGCAACAATAATACGATGGAATAAAACTTGTAATAAAGTAATAGTAATAATGAAGAGTGTATAGAGGCAGAGAGTTGGGTATATAAAGCAACAATAATTAGATGGAATAAAAGTTGTAATAAAATAATAGTAATAATGAAGAGTGTATAGAGCCAGAGTGTTGGGATAAAAAGCAACAATAATAAGATGGAATAAAACTAGTAATAAAATAATAGTAATTATGAAGAGTTTATAGAGCCAGAGTGTTGGGAGAAAAAGAAACAATAATAAGATGGAATAAAACTAGTAATAAAATAATAGCAATAATGAAGAGTGTATAGAGCCAGAGTGTTGGGATAAAAAGAAACAATAATAAGATGGAATCAAACTAGTAATAAAATAATAGTAATAATGAAGAGTGTATAGTGCCAGAGTGTTGGGACAAAAAGCAACAATAATAAGATGGAATCAAACTAGCAATAAAATAATAGTAATAATGAAGAGTGTATAGAGCCAGAGTGTTGGGAGGAAAAGCAACCAAAATTTGATGGAATCAATCTAGAAATAAAATAATAGCTATAATGAAGAGTGTATAGAGCCAGAGTGTTGGGATAAAAAGGAACAATAATACGATGAAATCAATCTACTAATAAAATAATAGTAATAATGAAGAGTGTATAGAGCCAGAGTGTTGCGACAAAAAGCAACAATAATAAGATGGAATCAAACTAGTAATAAAATAATAGTAATAATGAAGAGTGTATAGAGCCAGAGTGTTGGGACAAAAAGCAACAATAATAAGATGGAATCAAACTAGTAATAAAATAATAGTAATAATGAAGAGTGTATAGAGCCAGAGTGTTGGGACAAAAAGCAACAATAATAAGATGGAATGAAACTAGTAATAAAATAATAGTAATAATGAAGAGTGTATAGAGCCAGAGTGTTGGGACAAAAAGCAACAATAATAAGATGGAATCGAACTAGTAATAAAATAATAGTTATAATGAAGAGTGTATAGAGCCAGAGTGTTGGGTCAAAAAGCAACAATAATAAGATGGAATCAAACAAGTGATAAAATAATAGTAATAATGAAGAGTGTATAGAGCCAGAGTGTTGGGACAAAAATCAACAATAATAAGATGGAATCAAACTAGTAATAAAATAATAGTAATAATGAAGAGTGTATAGAGCCAGAGTGCTGGAACAAAAAGCAACAGTAATAAGATGGAATCAAACTAGTAATAGAATATTAGTAATAATGAAGAGTGTATAGAGCCAGAGTGTTTGGATATAAAGCAACAATAATAAGATGGAATCAATCTAGTAATAAAATAATAGTAATAATGAAGACTGTATAGAGCCAGAGTGTTGGGATATAAAGCAACAATAATAAGATGGAATCAACCTAGTAATAAAATAATAGTAATAATGAAGAGTGTATAGAGCCAGAGTGTTGGGACAAAAAGCAACAATAATAAGATGGAATCAAACTAGTAATAAAATAATAGTAATAATGAAGAGTGTATAGAGCCAGAGTGTTCGGAAAAAAGCAACAATAATAAGATGGAATCAAACTAGTAATAAAATAATAGTAATATTGAAGAGTGTGTAGAGCCAGAGTGTTGTGACGAAAAGCAACAATAATAAGATGAAGTCGAACTAGAAATAAAATGATAGTTATAATGAAGGGTGTATAGAGCCAGAGTGTTGGGAGAAAAAGCAACAATAATAAGATGGAATCAAACTAGTAATAAAATAATAGTAATAATGAAGAGTGTATAGAGCCAGAGTGTTGGGATAAAAAGAAACAATAATAAGATGGAATCAAATTAGTAATAAAATAATAGTAATTATGAAGAGTGTATAGAGCCAGAGAGTTGGGATAAAAAGCAACAATAATAAGATGGAACCAAACTAGTAATAAAATAATAGTAATAATGAAGAGTGTATAGAGCCAGAGTGTTGGGATGAAAAGAAACAATAATGAGATGGAATAAAACTAGTAATAAAATAATAGTAATTATGAAGAGTGTATAGAGCCAGAGTGTTGGGATAAAAAGAAACAATAATAAGATGGAATAAAACTAGTAATAAAATAATAGTAATAATGAAGAGTGTATAGAGCCAGAGTGTTGGGATAAAAAGCCACAATAATAAGATGGATTCAAAATAGTAATAAAATAATAGTAATAATGAAGAGTGTATAGTGCCAGAGTGTTGGGACAAAAAGCAACAATAATAAGATGGAATCAAACTAGCAATAAAATAATAGTAATAATGAAGAGTGTATAGAGCCAGAGTGTTGGGAGGAAAAGCAACCAAAATATGATGGAATCAATCTAGAAATAAAATAATAGCTATAATGAAGAGTGTATAGAGCCAGAGTGTTGGGATAAAAAGGAACAATAATACGATGAAATCAATCTACTAATACAATAATAGTAATAATGAAGAGTGTATAGAGCCAGATTGTTTGGATATAAAGCAACAATAATAAGATGGAATCAAACTAGAAATAAAATAATACTAATAATGAAGAGTGTATAGAGCCAGAGTGTTGGGATAAAAAGGAACAATAATACGATGGAATAAAACTAGTAATAAAATAATAGTAATAATGAAGAGTGTATAGAGCCAGAATGTTAGGAGAAAAAGCAACAATAATAAGATGGAATCAAACTAGTAACAAAATAATAGTAATAATGAAGAGTGTATAGAGCCAGATTGTCCGGAGAAAACGCAACAATAATAAGATGGAATGGAACTAGTAATAAAATAATAGTAATAATGAAGAGTGTATAGAGCCAGATTGTCCGGAGAAAACGCAACAATAATAAGATGGAATGGAACTAGTAATAAAATAATAGTAATAATGAAGATTGTATAGAGCCAGTGTGTTGGCATAAAAAGCATCAATAATAAGATGGAAAAAAACTAGTAATAAAATAATAGTTATAATGAAGAGTGTATAGAGCCAGAGTGTTGGGATAAAAAGCAACAATAATAAGATGGAATCAAACTAGTAATAAAATAATAGTAATAATGAAGAGTGTATAGAGCCAGAGTGTTGGGATAAAAAGCAACAATAATAAGATGGAATCAAACTAGTAATAAAATAATAGTAATTATGAAGAGTGTATAGAGCCAGATTGTCTGAAGAAAAAGCAACAATAATTAGATGGAATCAAACAAGTAATAAAATAATAGTTATAATGAAGAGTGTATAGAGCCAGAGTGTTGGGATAAAATGCAACAATAATAAGATGGAATCAAACTAGTAATAAAATAATTGTAATAATGAAGACTGTATAGAGCCAGAGTGTTGGGATATAAAGCAACAATAAGAAGATGGAATCAAACTAGTAATAAAATAATAGTAATTATGAAGAGTGTATAGAGCCAGAGTGTTGGGATAAAAAGGAACAATAATGAGATGGAATAAAACTAGTAATAAAATAATAGTAATAATGAAGAGTGTATAGAGCCAGAGTGTTGGGAGAAAAAGCAACAATAATAAGATGGAATCAAACTAGTAATAAAATAATAGTAATAATGAAGAGTGTATAGAGCCAGAGTGTTGGGATAAAAAGCAACAATAATAAGATTGAATCAAACTAGTAACAAAATAATAGTAATAATGAAGAGTGTATAGAGCCAGAGTGTTGGGAGAAAAAGCAACAATAATAAGATGGAATCAAACTAGTAATAAAATAATAGTAATAATGAAGAGTGTATAGAGCCAGAGTGTTGGGAGAAAAAGCAACAATAATAAGATGGAATCAAACTAGTAATAAAATAATAGTAATAATGAAGAGTGTATAGAGCCAGAGTGTTGGGAGAAAAAGCAACAATAATAAGATGGAATCGAACTAGTAATAAAATAATAGTAATAATGAAGAGTGTATAGAGCCAGAGTGTTGGGTCAAAAAGCAACAATAATAAGATGGAATCAAACAAGTGATAAAATAATAGTAATAATGAAGAGTGTATAGAGCCAGAGTGTTGGGACAAAAATCAACAATAATAAGATGGAATCAAACTAGTAATAAAATAATAGTAATAATGAAGAGTGTATAGAGCCAGAGTGCTGGAACAAAAAGCAACAGTAATAAGATGGAATCAAACTAGTAATAGAATATTAGTAATAATGAAGAGTGTATAGAGCCAGAGTGTTTGGATATAAAGCAACAATAATAAGATGGAATCAATCTAGTAATAAAATAATAGTAATAATGAAGACTGTATAGAGCCAGAGTGTTGGGATATAAAGCAACAATAATAAGATGGAATCAACCTAGTAATAAAATAATAGTAATAATGAAGAGTGTATAGAGCCAGAGTGTTGGGACAAAAAGCAACAATAATAAGATGGAATCAAACTAGTAATAAAATAATAGTAATAATGAAGAGTGTATAGAGCCAGAGTGTTCGGAAAAAAAGCAACAATAATAAGATGGAATCAAACTAGTAATAAAATAATAGTAATATTGAAGAGTGTGTAGAGCCAGAGTGTTGTGACGAAAAGCAACAATAATAAGATGAAGTCGAACTAGAAATAAAATAATAGTTATAATGAAGGGTGTATAGAGCCAGAGTGTTGGGAGAAAAAGCAACAATAATAAGATGGAATCAAACTAGTAATAAAATAATAGTAATAATGAAGAGTGTATAGAGCCAGAGTGTTGGGATAAAAAGAAACAATAATAAGATGGAATCAAATTAGTAATAAAATAATAGTAATTATGAAGAGTGTATAGAGCCAGAGAGTTGGGATAAAAAGCAACAATAATAAGATGGAACCAAACTAGTAATAAAATAATAGTAATAATGAAGAGTGTATAGAGCCAGAGTGTTGGGATAAAAAGAAACAATAATAAGATGGAATAAAACTAGTAATAAAATAATAGTAATAATGAAGAGTGTATAGAGCCAGAGTGTTGGGATAAAAAGCAACAATAATAAGATGGAACCAAACTAGTAATAAAATAATAGTAATAATGAAGAGTGTATAGAGCCAGAGTGTTGGGATAAAAAGCAACAATAATAAGATGGAACCAAACTAGTAATAAAATAATAGTAATAATGAAGAGTGTATAGAGCCAGAGAGTTGGGATAAAAAGCAACAATAATAAGATGGAACCAAACTAGTAATAAAATAATAGTAATAATGAAGAGTGTATAGAGCCAGAGTGTTGGGATAAAAAGAAACAAAAATAAGATGGAATCAAACTAGTAATAAAATAATAGTAATAATGAAGAGTGTATAGAGCCAGAGTGTTGGGATAAAAAGCCACAATAATAAGATGGATTCAAACTAGTAATAAAATAATAGTAATAATGAAGAGTGTATAGTGCCAGAGTGTTGGGACAAAAAGCAACAATAATAAGATGGAATCAAACTAGTAATAAAATAATAGTAATAATGAAGAGTGTATAGAGCCAGAGTGTTGGGATAAAAAGCCACAATAATAAGATGGATTCAAAATAGTAATAAAATAATAGTAATAATGAAGAGTGTATAGTGCCAGAGTGTTGGGACAAAAAGCAACAATAATAAGATGGAATCAAACTAGTAATAAAATAATAGTAATAATGAAGAGTGTATAGAGCCAGAGTGTTGGGATGAAAAGAAACAATAATGAGATGGAATAAAACTAGTAATAAAATAATAGTAATTATGAAGAGTGTATAGAGCCAGAGTGTTGGGATAAAAAGAAACAATAATAAGATGGAATAAAACTAGTAATAAAATAATAGTAATAATGAAGAGTGTATAGAGCCAGAGTGTTGGGATGAAAAGAAACAATAATGAGATGGAATAAAACTAGTAATAAAATAATAGTAATTATGAAGAGTGTATAGAGCCAGAGTGTTGGGATAAAAAGAAACAATAATAAGATGGAATAAAACTAGTAATAAAATAATAGTAATAATGAAGAGTGTATAGAGCCAGAGTGTTGGGATAAAAAGAAACAATAATAAGATGGAATAAAACTAGTAATAAAATAATAGTAATAATGAAGAGTGTATAGAGCCAGAGTGTTGGGATAAAAAGCAACAATAATAAGATGGAATAAAACTAGTAATAAAATAATAGTAATAATGAAGAGTGTATAGAGCCAGAGTGTTGGGATAAAAAGAAACAATAATAAGATGGAATAAAACTAGTAATAAAATAATAGTAATAATGAAGAGTGTATAGAGCCAGAGTGTTGGGATAAAAAGAAACAAAAATAAGATGGAATCAAACTAGTAATAAAATAATAGTAATAATGAAGAGTGTATAGAGCCAGAGTGTTGGGATAAAAAGAAACAAAAATAAGATGGATTCAAAATAGTAATAAAATAATAGTAATAATGAAGAGTGTATAGTGCCAGAGTGTTGGGATAAAAAGCAACAATAATAAGATGGAATAAAACTAGTAATAAAATAATAGTAATAATGAAGAGTGTATAGAGCCAGAGTGTTGGGATAAAAAGAAACAATAATAAGATGGAATAAAACTAGTAATAAAATAATAGTAATAATGAAGAGTGTATAGAGCCAGAGTGTTGGGATAAAAAGAAACAATAATAAGATGGAATAAAACTAGTAATAAAGTAATAGTAATAATGAAGAGTGTATAGAGGCAGAGAGTTGGGTATATAAAGCAACAATAATTAGATGGAATAAAAGTTGTAATAAAATAATAGTAATAATGAAGAGTGTATAGAGCCAGAGTGTTGGGATAAAAAGAAACAATAATAAGATGGAATAAAACTAGTAATAAAATAATAGTAATAATGAAGAGTGTATAGAGCCAGAGTGTTGGGATAAAAAGAAACAATAATAAGATGGAATAAAACTAGTAATAAAATAATAGTAATAATGAAGAGTGTATAGAGCCAGAGTGTTGGGATAAAAAGAAACAATAATAAGATGGAATAAAACTAGTAATAAAATAATAGTAATAATGAAGAGTGTATAGAGCCAGAGTGTTGGGATAAAAAGAAACAAAAATAAGATGGAATCAAACTAGTAATAAAATAATAGTAATAATGAAGAGTGTATAGAGCCAGAGTGTTGGGATAAAAAGAAACAAAAATAAGATGGATTCAAAATAGTAATAAAATAATAGTAATAATGAAGAGTGTATAGTGCCAGAGTGTTGGGATAAAAAGCAACAATAATAAGATGGAATAAAACTAGTAATAAAATAATAGTAATAATGAAGAGTGTATAGAGCCAGAGTGTTGGGATAAAAAGAAACAATAATAAGATGGAATAAAACTAGTAATAAAATAATAGTAATAATGAAGAGTGTATAGAGCCAGAGTGTTGGGATAAAAAGAAACAATAATAAGATGGAATAAAACTAGTAATAAAATAATAGTAATAATGAAGAGTGTATAGAGCCAGAGTGTTGGGATAAAAAGAAACAATAATAAGATGGAATAAAACTAGTAATAAAATAATAGTAATAATGAAGAGTGTATAGAGCCAGAGTGTTGGGATAAAAAGAAACAATAATAAGATGGAATAAAACTAGTAATAAAATAATAGTAATAATGAAGAGTGTATAGAGCCAGAGTGTTGGGATAAAAAGAAACAATAATAAGATGGAATAAAACTAGTAATAAAATAATAGTAATAATGAAGAGTGTATAGAGCCAGAGTGTTGGGATAAAAAGAAACAAAAATAAGATGGAATCAAAATAGTAATAAAATAATAGTAATAATGAAGAGTGTATAGTGCCAGAGTGTTGGGATAAAAAGAAACAATAATAAGATGGAATAAAACTAGTAATAAAATAATAGTAATAATGAAGAGTGTATAGAGCCAGAGTGTTTGGATAAAAAGAAACAATAATAAGATGGAATAAAACTAGTAATAAAATAATAGTAATAATGAAGAGTGTATAGAGCCAGAGTGTTGGGATAAAAAGAAACAATAATAAGATGGAATAAAACTAGTAATAAAATAATAGTAATAATGAAGAGTGTATAGAGCCAGAGTGTTGGGATAAAAAGAAACAATAATAAGATGGAATAAAACTAGTAATAAAATAATAGTAATAATGAAGAGTGTATAGAGCCAGAGTGTTGGGATAAAAAGAAACAATAATAAGATGGAATAAAACTAGTAATAAAATAATAGTAATAATGAAGAGTGTATAGAGCCAGAGTGTTGGGATAAAAAGAAACAAAAATAAGATGGAATCAAAATAGTAATAAAATAATAGTAATAATGAAGAGTGTATAGTGCCAGAGTGTTGGGATAAAAAGAAACAATAATAAGATGGAATAAAACTAGTAATAAAATAATAGTAATAATGAAGAGTGTATAGAGCCAGAGTGTTGGGATAAAAAGAAACAATAATAAGATGGAATAAAACTAGTAATAAAATAATAGTAATAATGAAGAGTGTATAGAGCCAGAGTGTTGGGATAAAAAGAAACAATAATAAGATGGAATAAAACTAGTAATAAAATAATAGTAATAATGAAGAGTGTATAGAGCCAGAGTGTTGGGATAAAAAGAAACAATAATAAGATGGAATAAAACTAGTAATAAAATAATAGTAATAATGAAGAGTGTATAGAGCCAGAGTGTTGGGATAAAAAGAAACAATAATAAGATGGAATAAAACTAGTAATAAAATAATAGTAATAATGAAGAGTGTATAGAGCCAGAGTGTTGGGATAAAAAGAAACAATAATAAGATGGAATAAAACTAGTAATAAAATAATAGTAATAATGAAGAGTGTATAGAGCCAGAGTGTTGGGATAAAAAGAAACAATAATAAGATGGAATAAAACTAGTAATAAAATAATAGTAATAATGAAGAGTGTATAGAGCCAGAGTGTTGGGATAAAAAGAAACAATAATAAGATGGAATAAAACTAGTAATAAAATAATAGTAATAATGAAGAGTGTATAGAGCCAGAGTGTTGGGATAAAAAGAAACAATAATAAGATGGAATAAAACTAGTAATAAAATAATAGTAATAATGAAGAGTGTATAGAGCCAGAGTGTTGGGATAAAAAGAAACAATAATAAGATGGAATAAAACTAGTAATAAAATAATAGTAATAATGAAGAGTGTATAGAGCCAGAGTGTTGGGATAAAAAGAAACAAAAATAAGATGGAATCAAAATAGTAATAAAATAATAGTAATAATGAAGAGTGTATAGTGCCAGAGTGTTGGGACAAAAAGCAACAATAATAAGATGGAATCAAACTAGTAATAAAATAATAGTAATAATGAAGAGTGTATAGAGCCAGAGTGTTGGGATAAAAAGCAACAATAATAAGATGGAATCAAACTAGTAATAAAATAATAGTAATAATGAAGAGTGTATAGAGCCAGAGTGTTGGGATAAAAAGAAACAATAATAAGATGGAATAAAACTAGTAATAAAATAATAGTAATAATGAAGAGTGTATAGAGCCAGAGTGTTGGGATAAAAAGAAACAATAATAAGATGGAATAAAACTAGTAATAAAATAATAGTAATAATGAAGAGTGTATAGAGCCAGAGTGTTGGGATAAAAAGAAACAATAATAAGATGGAATAAAACTAGTAATAAAATAATAGTAATAATGAAGAGTGTATAGAGCCAGAGTGTTGGGATAAAAAGAAACAAAAATAAGATGGATTCAAAATAGTAATAAAATAATAGTAATAATGAAGAGTGTATAGTGCCAGAGTGTTGGGACAAAAAGCAACAATAATAAGATGGAATCAAACTAGTAATAAAATAATAGTAATAATGAAGAGTGTATAGAGCCAGAGTGTTGGGATGAAAAGAAACAATAATGAGATGGAATAAAACTAGTAATAAAATAATAGTAATTATGAAGAGTGTATAGAGCCAGAGTGTTGGGATAAAAAGAAACAATAATAAGATGGAATAAAACTAGTAATAAAATAATAGTAATAATGAAGAGTGTATAGAGCCAGAGTGTTGGGATGAAAAGAAACAATAATGAGATGGAATAAAACTAGTAATAAAATAATAGTAATTATGAAGAGTGTATAGAGCCAGAGTGTTGGGATAAAAAGAAACAATAATAAGATGGAATAAAACTAGTAATAAAATAATAGTAATAATGAAGAGTGTATAGAGCCAGAGTGTTGGGATAAAAAGAAACAATAATAAGATGGAATAAAACTAGTAATAAAATAATAGTAATAATGAAGAGTGTATAGAGCCAGAGTGTTGGGATAAAAAGAAACAATAATAAGATGGAATAAAACTAGTAATAAAATAATAGTAATAATGAAGAGTGTATAGAGCCAGAGTGTTGGGATAAAAAGAAACAAATATAAGATGGAATCAAACTAGTAATAAAATAATAGTAATAATGAAGAGTGTATAGAGCCAGAGTGTTGGGATAAAAAGCCACAATAATAAGATGGATTCAAAATAGTAATAAAATAATAGTAATAATGAAGAGTGTATAGAGCCAGAGTGTTGGGATAAAAAGAAACAATAATAAGATGGAATAAAACTAGTAATAAAATAATAGTAATAATGAAGAGTGTATAGAGCCAGAGTGTTGGGATAAAAAGAAACAATAATAAGATGGAATAAAACTAGTAATAAAATAATAGTAATAATGAAGAGTGTATAGAGCCAGAGTGTTGGGATAAAAAGAAACAATAATAAGATGGATTCAAACTAGTAATAAAATAATAGTAATAATGAAGAGTGTATAGAGCCAGAGTGTTGGGATAAAAAGAAACAAAAATAAGATGGAATAAAACTAGTAATAAAATAATAGTAATAATGAAGAGTGTATAGAGCCAGAGTGTTGGGATAAAAAGAAACAATAATAAGATGGATTCAAACTAGTAATAAAATAATAGTAATAATGAAGAGTGTATAGAGCCAGAGTGTTGGGATAAAAAGAAACAAAAATAAGATGGAATCAAACTAGTAATAAAATAATAGTAATAATGAAGAGTGTATAGAGCCAGAGTGTTGGGATAAAAAGAAACAAAAATAAGATGGAATAAAACTAGTAATAAAATAACAGTAATAATGAAGAGTGTATAGAGCCAGAGTGTTGGGATAAAAAGAAACAATAATAAGATGGAATCAAACTAGTAATAAAATAATAGTAATAATGAAGAGTGTATAGAGCCAGAGTGTTGGGATAAAAAGAAACAATAATAAGATGGATTCAAACTAGTAATAAAATAATAGTAATAATGAAGAGTGTATAGAGCCAGAGTGTTGGGATAAAAAGAAACAATAATAAGATGGATTCAAACTAGTAATAAAATAATAGTAATAATGAAGAGTGTATAGAGCCAGAGTGTTGGGATAAAAAGAAACAAAAATAAGATGGAATCAAACTAGTAATAAAATAATAGTAATAATGAAGAGTGTATAGAGCCAGAGTGTTGGGATAAAAAGAAACAAAAATAAGATGGAATAAAACTAGTAATAAAATAATAGTAATAATGAAGAGTGTATAGAGCCAGAGTGTTGGGATAAAAAGAAACAATAATAAGATGGAATCAAACTAGTAATAAAATAATAGTAATAATGAAGAGTGTATAGAGCCAGAGTGTTGGGATAAAAAGAAACAATAATAAGATGGATTCAAACTAGTAATAAAATAATAGTAATAATGAAGAGTGTATAGAGCCAGAGTGTTGGGATAAAAAGAAACAAAAATAAGATGGAATCAAACTAGTAATAAAATAATAGTAATAATGAAGAGTGTATAGAGCCAGAGTGTTGGGATAAAAAGAAACAAAAATAAGATGGAATAAAACTAGTAATAAAATAATAGTAATAATGAAGAGTGTATAGAGCCAGAGTGTTGGGATAAAAAGAAACAATAATAAGATGGAATCAAACTAGTAATAAAATAATAGTAATAATGAAGAGTGTATAGAGCCAGAGTGTTGGGATAAAAAGAAACAATAATAAGATGGATTCAAACTAGTAATAAAATAATAGTAATAATGAAGAGTGTATAGAGCCAGAGTGTTGGGATAAAAAGAAACAAAAATAAGATGGAATCAAACTAGTAATAAAATAATAGTAATAATGAAGAGTGTATAGAGCCAGAGTGTTGGGATAAAAAGAAACAAAAATAAGATGGAATAAAACTAGTAATAAAATAATAGTAATAATGAAGAGTGTATAGAGCCAGAGTGTTGGGATAAAAAGCCACAATAATAAGATGGAATCAAACTAGTAATAAAATAATAGTAATAATGAAGAGTGTATAGAGCCAGAGTGTTGGGATAAAAAGAAACAAAAATAAGATGGAATAAAACTAGTAATAAAATAATAGTAATAATGAAGAGTGTATAGAGCCAGAGTGTTGGGATAAAAAGAAACAATAATAAGATGGAATCAAACTAGTAATAAAATAATAGTAATAATGAAGAGTGTATAGAGCCAGAGTGTTGGGATAAAAAGAAACAATAATAAGATGGAATCAAACTAGTAATAAAATAATAGTAATAATGAAGAGTGTATAGAGCCAGAGTGTTGGGATAAAAAGAAACAATAATAAGATGGATTCAAACTAGTAATAAAATAATAGTAATAATGAAGAGTGTATAGAGCCAGAGTGTTGGGATAAAAAGAAACAATAATAAGATGGATTCAAACTAGTAATAAAATAATAGTAATAATGAAGAGTGTATAGAGCCAGAGTGTTGGGATAAAAAGAAACAATAATAAGATGGATTCAAACTAGTAATAAAATAATAGTAATAATGAAGAGTGTATAGAGCCAGAGTGTTGGGATAAAAAGAAACAATAATAAGATGGATTCAAACTAGTAATAAAATAATAGTAATAATGAAGAGTGTATAGAGCCAGAGTGTTGGGATAAAAAGAAACAATAATAAGATGGATTCAAACTAGTAATAAAATAATAGTAATAATGAAGAGTGTATAGAGCCAGAGTGTTGGGATAAAAAGAAACAAAAATAAGATGGAATCAAACTAGTAATAAAATAATAGTAATAATGAAGAGTGTATAGAGCCAGAGTGTTGGGATAAAAAGAAACAAAAATAAGATGGAATCAAACTAGTAATAAAATAATAGTAATAATGAAGAGTGTATAGAGCCAGAGTGTTGGGATAAAAAGAAACAATAATAAGATGGAATAAAACTAGTAATAAAATAATAGTAATAATGAAGAGTGTATAGAGCCAGAGTGTTGGGATAAAAAGAAACAATAATAAGATGGATTCAAACTAGTAATAAAATAATAGTAATAATAAAGAGTGTATAGAGCCAGAGTGTTGGGATAAAAAGAAACAATAATAAGATGGAATAAAACTAGTAATAAAATAATAGTAATAATGAAGAGTGTATAGAGCCAGAGTGTTGGGATAAAAAGAAACAAAAATAAGATGGAATCAAACTAGTAATAAAATAATAGTAATAATGAAGAGTGTATAGAGCCAGAGTGTTGGGATAAAAAGAAACAATAATAAGATGCAATAAAACTAGTAATAAAATAATAGTAATAATGAAGAGTGTATAGAGCCAGAGTGTTGGGATAAAAAGAAACAATAATAAGATGGATTCAAACTAGTAATAAAATAATAGTAATAATGAAGAGTGTATAGAGCCAGAGTGTTGGGATAAAAAGAAACAAAAATAAGATGGAATAAAACTAGTAATAAAATAATAGTAATAATGAAGAGTGTATAGAGCCAGAGTGTTGGGATAAAAAGAAACAATAATAAGATGGATTCAAACTAGTAATAAAATAATAGTAATAATGAAGAGTGTATAGAGCCAGAGTGTTGGGATAAAAAGAAACAAAAATAAGATGGAATCAAACTAGTAATAAAATAATAGTAATAATGAAGAGTGTATAGAGCCAGAGTGTTGGGATAAAAAGAAACAATAATAAGATGGAATAAAACTAGTAATAAAATAATAGTAATAATGAAGAGTGTATAGAGCCAGAGTGTTGGGATAAAAAGAAACAATAATAAGATGGAATAAAACTAGTAATAAAATAATAGTAATAATGAAGAGTGTATAGAGCCAGAGTGTTGGGATAAAAAGAAACAATAATAAGATGGATTCAAACTAGTAATAAAATAATAGTAATAATGAAGAGTGTATAGAGCCAGAGTGTTGGGATAAAAAGAAACAAAAATAAGATGGAATCAAACTAGTAATAAAATAATAGTAATAATGAAGAGTGTATAGAGCCAGAGTGTTGGGATAAAAAGAAACAATAATAAGATGGAATAAAACTAGTAATAAAATAATAGTAATAATGAAGAGTGTATAGAGCCAGAGTGTTGGGATAAAAAGAAACAATAATAAGATGGATTCAAACTAGTAATAAAATAATAGTAATAATGAAGAGTGTATAGAGCCAGAGTGTTGGGATAAAAAGAAACAAAAATAAGATGGAATCAAACTAGTAATAAAATAATAGTAATAATGAAGAGTGTATAGAGCCAGAGTGTTGGGATAAAAAGAATCAATAATAAGATGGAATAAAACTAGTAATAAAATAATAGTAATAATGAAGAGTGTATAGAGCCAGAGTGTTGGGATAAAAAGAAACAATAATAAGATTGAATAAAACTAGTAATAAAATAATAGTAATAATGAAGAGTGTATAGAGCCAGAGTGTTGGGATAAAAAGAAACAATAATAAGATGGATTCAAACTAGTAATAAAATAATAGTAATAATGAAGAGTGTATAGAGCCAGAGTGTTGGGATAAAAAGAAACAAAAATAAGATGGAATAAAACTAGTAATAAAATAATAGTAATAATGAAGAGTGTATAGTGCCAGAGTGTTGGGACAAAAAGCAACAATAATAAGATGGAATCAAACTAGTAATAAAATAATAGTAATAATGAAGAGTGTATAGAGCCAGAGTGTTGGGATAAAAAGAAACAATAATAAGATGGAATAAAACTAGTAATAAAATAATAGTAATAATGAAGAGTGTATAGAGCCAGAGTGTTGGGATAAAAAGCAACAATAATAAGATGGAATCAAACTAGTAATAAAATAATAGTAATAATGAAGAGTGTATAGAGCCAGAGTGTTGGGATAAAAAGAAACAATAATAAGATGGAATAAAACTAGTAATAAAATAATAGTAATAATGAAGAGTGTATAGAGCCAGAGTGTTGGGATAAAAAGCAACAATAATAAGATGGAATAAAACTAGTAATAAAATAATAATAATAATGAAGAGTGTATAGAGCCAGAGTGTTGGGATAAAAAGAAACAAAAATAAGATGGAATCAAACTAGTAATAAAATAATAGTAATAATAAAGAGTGTATAGAGCCAGAGTGTTGGGATAAAAAGCCACAATAATAAGATGGATTCAAAATAGTAATAAAATAATAGTAATAATGAAGAGTGTATAGTGCCAGAGTGTTGGGACAAAAAGCAACAATAATAAGATGGAATCAAACTAGTAATAAAATAATAGTAATAATGAAGAGTGTATAGAGCCAGAGTGTTGGGATAAAAAGCAACAATAATAAGATGGAATCAAACTAGTAATAAAATAATAGTAATAATAAAGAGTGTATAGAGCCAGAGTGTTGGGATAAAAAGCCACAATAATAAGATGGATTCAAAATAGTAATAAAATAATAGTAATAATGAAGAGTGTATAGTGCCAGAGTGTTGGGACAAAAAGCAACAATAATAAGATGGAATCAAACTAGCAATAAAATAATAGTAATAATGAAGAGTGTATAGAGCCAGAGTGTTGGGATGAAAAGAAACAATAATGAGATGGAATAAAACTAGTAATAAAATAATAGTAATTATGAAGAGTGTATAGAGCCAGAGTGTTGGGATAAAAAGCAACAATAATAAGATGGAATAAAACTAGTAATAAAATAATAGTAATAATGAAGAGTGTATAGAGCCAGAGTGTTGGGATAAAAAGAAACAAAAATAAGATGGAATAAAACTAGTAATAAAATAATAGTAATAATGAAGCGTGTATAGAGCCAGAGTGTTGGGATAAAAAGCAACAATAATAAGATGGAATAAAACTAGTAATAAAATAATAGTAATAATGAAGAGTGTATAGAGCCAGAGTGTTGGGATAAAAAGAAACAAAAATAAGATGGAATCAAACTAGTAATAAAATAATAGTAATTATGAAGAGTGTATAGAGCCAGAGTGTTGGGATGAAAAGAAACAATAATGAGATGGAATAAAACTAGTAATAAAATAATAGTAATTATGAAGAGTGTATAGAGCCAGAGTGTTGGGATAAAAAGCAACAATAATAAGATGGAATCAAACTAGTAATAAAATAATAGTAATAATGAAGAGTGTATAGAGCCAGAGTGTTGGGATGAAAAGAAACAATAATGAGATGGAATAAAACTAGTAATAAAATAATAGTAATTATGAAGAGTGTATAGAGCCAGAGTGTTGGGATAAAAAGCAACAATAATAAGATGGAATAAAACTAGTAATAAAATAATAGTAATAATGAAGAGTGTATAGAGCCAGAGTGTTGGGATAAAAAGAAACAAAAATAAGATGGAATAAAACTAGTAATAAAATAATAGTAATAATGAAGAGTGTATAGAGCCAGAGTGTTGGGATAAAAAGCAACAATAATAAGATGGAATAAAACTAGTAATAAAATAATAGTAATAATGAAGAGTGTATAGAGCCAGAGTGTTGGGATAAAAAGAAACAATAATAAGATGGATTCAAAATAGTAATAAAATAATAGTAATAATGAAGAGTGTATAGAGCCAGAGTGTTGGGATAAAAAGAAACAAAAATAAGATGGAATCAAACTAGTAATAAAATAATAGTAATAATGAAGAGTGTATAGAGCCAGAGTGTTGGGATAAAAAGAAACAAAAATAAGATGGAATCAAACTAGTAATAAAATAATAGTAATTATGAAGAGTGTATAGAGCCAGAGTGTTGGGATGAAAAGAAACAATAATGAGATGGAATAAAACTAGTAATAAAATAATAGTAATAATGAAGAGTGTATAGAGCCAGAGTGTTGGGATAAAAAGAAACAAAAATAAGATGGAATCAAACTAGTAATAAAATAATAGTAATAATGAAGAGTGTATAGAGCCAGAGTGTTGGGATGAAAAGAAACAATAATGAGATGGAATAAAACTAGTAATAAAATAATAGTAATTATGAAGAGTGTATAGAGCCAGAGTGTTGGGATAAAAAGCAACAATAATAAGATGGAATAAAACTAGTAATAAAATAATAGTAATAATGAAGAGTGTATAGAGCCAGAGTGTTGGGATAAAAAGAAACAAAAATAAGATGGAATAAAACTAGTAATAAAATAATAGTAATAATGAAGAGTGTATAGAGCCAGAGTGTTGGGATAAAAAGAAACAATAATAAGATGGATTCAAAATAGTAATAAAATAATAGTAATAATGAAGAGTGTATAGAGCCAGAGTGTTGGGATAAAAAGAAACAAAAATAAGATGGAATCAAACTAGTAATAAAATAATAGTAATAATGAAGAGTGTATAGAGCCAGAGTGTTGGGATAAAAAGCAACAATAATAAGATGGAATAAAACTAGTAATAAAATAATAGTAATAATGAAGAGTGTATAGAGCCAGAGTGTTGGGATAAAAAGAAACAATAATAAGATGGATTCAAAATAGTAATAAAATAATAGTAATAATGAAGAGTGTATAGAGCCAGAGTGTTGGGATGAAAAGAAACAATAATGAGATGGAATAAAACTAGTAATAAAATAATAGTAATTATGAAGAGTGTATAGAGCCAGAGTGTTGGGATAAAAAGCAACAATAATAAGATGGAATAAAACTAGTAATAAAATAATAGTAATAATGAAGAGTGTATAGAGCCAGAGTGTTGGGATAAAAAGAAACAAAAATAAGATGGAATAAAACTAGTAATAAAATAATAGTAATAATGAAGAGTGTATAGAGCCAGAGTGTTGGGATAAAAAGCAACAATAATAAGATGGAATAAAACTAGTAATAAAATAATAGTAATAATGAAGAGTGTATAGAGCCAGAGTGTTGGGATAAAAAGAAACAAAAATAAGATGGAATCAAACTAGTAATAAAATAATAGTAATTATGAAGAGTGTATAGAGCCAGAGTGTTGGGATGAAAAGAAACAATAATGAGATGGAATAAAACTAGTAATAAAATAATAGTAATTATGAAGAGTGTATAGAGCCAGAGTGTTCGGATAAAAAGCAACAATAATAAGATGGAATCAAACTAGTAATAAAATAATAGTAATAATGAAGAGTGTATAGAGCCGAGAGTGTTGGGATGAAAAGAAACAATAATGAGATGGAATAAAACTAGTAATAAAATAATAGTAATTATGAAGAGTGTATAGAGCCAGAGTGTTGGGATAAAAAGCAACAATAATAAGATGGAATAAAACTAGTAATAAAATAATAGTAATAATGAAGAGTGTATAGAGCCAGAGTGTTGGGATAAAAAGAAACAAAAATAAGATGGAATAAAACTAGTAATAAAATAATAGTAATAATGAAGAGTGTATAGAGCCAGAGTGTTGGGATAAAAAGCAACAATAATAAGATGGAATAAAACTAGTAATAAAATAATAGTAATAATGAAGAGTGTATAGAGCCAGAGTGTTGGGATAAAAAGAAACAATAATAAGATGGATTCAAAATAGTAATAAAATAATAGTAATAATGAAGAGTGTATAGAGCCAGAGTGTTGGGATAAAAAGAAACAAAAATAAGATGGAATCAAACTAGTAATAAAATAATAGTAATAATGAAGAGTGTATAGAGCCAGAGTGTTGGGATAAAAAGAAACAAAAATAAGATGGAATCAAACTAGTAATAAAATAATAGTAATTATGAAGAGTGTATAGAGCCAGAGTGTTGGGATGAAAAGAAACAATAATGAGATGGAATAAAACTAGTAATAAAATAATAGTAATAATGAAGAGTGTATAGAGCCAGAGTGTTGGGATAAAAAGAAACAAAAATAAGATGGAATCAAACTAGTAATAAAATAATAGTAATAATGAAGAGTGTATAGAGCCAGAGTGTTGGGATGAAAAGAAACAATAATGAGATGGAATAAAACTAGTAATAAAATAATAGTAATTATGAAGAGTGTATAGAGCCAGAGTGTTGGGATAAAAAGCAACAATAATAAGATGGAATAAAACTAGTAATAAAATAATAGTAATAATGAAGAGTGTATAGAGCCAGAGTGTTGGGATAAAAAGAAACAAAAATAAGATGGAATAAAACTAGTAATAAAATAATAGTAATAATGAAGAGTGTATAGAGCCAGAGTGTTGGGATAAAAAGAAACAATAATAAGATGGATTCAAAATAGTAATAAAATAATAGTAATAATGAAGAGTGTATAGAGCCAGAGTGTTGGGATAAAAAGAAACAAAAATAAGATGGAATCAAACTAGTAATAAAATAATAGTAATAATGAAGAGTGTATAGAGCCAGAGTGTTGGGATAAAAAGCAACAATAATAAGATGGAATAAAACTAGTAATAAAATAATAGTAATAATGAAGAGTGTATAGAGCCAGAGTGTTGGGATAAAAAGAAACAATAATAAGATGGATACAAAATAGTAATAAAATAATAGTAATAATGAAGAGTGTATAGAGCCAGAGTGTTGGGATAAAAAGAAACAAAAATAAGATGGAATAAAACTAGTAATAAAATAATAGTAATAATGAAGAGTGTATAGAGCCAGAGTGTTGGGATAAAAAGAAACAATAATAAGATGGATTCAAAATAGTAATAAAATAATAGTAATAATGAAGAGTGTATAGAGCCAGAGTGTTGGGATAAAAAGAAACAAAAATAAGATGGAATCAAACTAGTAATAAAATAATAGTAATAATGAAGAGTGTATAGAGCCAGAGTGTTGGGATAAAAAGCAACAATAATAAGATGGAATAAAACTAGTAATAAAATAATAGTAATAATAAAGAGTGTATAGAGCCAGAGTGTTGGGATAAAAAGAAACAAAAATAAGATGGAATCAAACTAGTAATAAAATAATAGTAATTATGAAGAGTGTATAGAGCCAGAGTGTTGGGATAAAAAGAAACAAAAATAAGATGGATTCAAAATAGTAATAAAATAATAGTAATAATGAAGAGTGTATAGAGCCAGAGTGTTGGGATAAAAAGCAACAATAATAAGATGGATTCAAACTAGTAATAAAATAATAGTAATAATGAAGAGTGTATAGAGCCAGAGTGTTGGGATAAAAAGAAACAAAAATAAGATGGAATCAAACTAGTAATAAAATAATAGTAATAATGAAGAGTGTATAGAGCCAGAGTGTTGGGATAAAAAGCAACAATAATAAGATGGAATAAAACTAGTAATAAAATAATAGTAATAATGAAGAGTGTATAGAGCCAGAGTGTTGGGATAAAAAGAAACAATAATAAGATGGAATAAAACTAGTAATAAAATAATAGTAATAATAAAGAGTGTATAGAGCCAGAGTGTTGGGATAAAAAGCCACAATAATAAGATGGATTCAAAATAGTAATAAAATAATAGTAATAATGAAGAGTGTATAGTGCCAGAGTGTTGGGACAAAAAGCAACAATAATAAGATGGAATCAAACTAGCAATAAAATAATAGTAATAATGAAGAGTGTATAGAGCCAGAGTGTTGGGAGGAAAAGCAACCAAAATATGATGGAATCAATCTAGAAATAAAATAATAGCTATAATGAAGAGTGTATAGAGCCAGAGTGTTGGGATAAAAAGGAACAATAATACGATGAAATCAATCTACTAATAAAATAATAGTAATAATGAAGAGTGTATAGAGCCAGATTGTTTGGATATAAAGCAACAATAATAAGATGGAATCAAACTAGAAATAAAATAATACTAATAATGAAGAGTGTATAGAGCCAGAGTGTTGGGATAAAAAGGAACAATAATACGATGGAATAAAACTAGTAATAAAATAATAGTAATAATGAAGAGTGTATAGAGCCAGATTGTCCGGAGAAAACGCAACAATAATAAGATGGAATGGAACTAGTAATAAAATAATAGTAATAATGAAGATTGTATAGAGCCAGTGTGTTGGCATAAAAAGCATCAATAATAAGATGGAAAAAAACTAGTAATAAAATAATAGTTATAATGAAGAGTGTATAGAGCCAGAGTGTTGGGATAAAAAGCAACAATAATAAGATGGAATCAAACTAGTAATAAAATAATAGTAATAATGAAGAGTGTATAGAGCCAGAGTGTTGGGATAAAAAGCAACAATAATAAGATGGAATCAAACTAGTAATAAAATAATAGTAATTATGAAGAGTGTATAGAGCCAGATTGTCTGAAGAAAAAGCAACAATAATTAGATGGAATCAAACAAGTAATAAAATAATAGTTATAATGAAGAGTGTATAGAGCCAGAGTGTTGGGATAAAATGCAACAATAATAAGATGGAATCAAACTAGTAATAAAATAATTGTAATAATGAAGACTGTATAGAGCCAGAGTGTTGGGATATAAAGCAACAATAAGAAGATGGAATCAAACTAGTAATAAAATAATAGTAATTATGAAGAGTGTATAGAGCCAGAGTGTTGGGATAAAAAGGAACAATAATGAGATGGAATAAAACTAGTAATAAAATAATAGTAATAATGAAGAGTGTATAGAGCCAGAGTGTTGGGAGAAAAAGCAACAATAATAAGATGGAATCAAACTAGTAATAAAATAATAGTAATAATGAAGAGTGTATAGAGCCAGAGTGTTGGGATAAAAAGCAACAATAATAAGATTGAATCAAACTAGTAACAAAATAATAGTAATAATGAAGAGTGTATAGAGCCAGAGTGTTGGGAGAAAAAGCAACAATAATAAGATGGAATCAAACTAGTAATAAAATAATAGTAATAATGAAGAGTGTATAGAGCCAGAGTGTTGGGATAAAAAGCAACAATAATAAGATGGAATCAAACTAGTAATAAAATAATAGTAATAATGAAGAGTGTATAGAGCCAGAGTGTTGGGAGAAAAAGCAACAATAATAAGATGGAATCAAACTAGTAATAAAATAATAGTAATAATGAAGAGTGTATAGAGCCAGAGTGTTGGGAGAAAAAGCAACAATAATAAGATGGAATCAAACTAGTAATAAAATAATAGTAATAATGAAGAGTGTATAGAGCCAGAGTGTTGGGAGAAAAAGCAACAATAATAAGATGGAATCAAACTAGTAATAAAATAATAGTAATAATGAAGAGTGTATAGAGCCAGAGTGTTGGGAGAAAAAGCAACAATAATAAGCGGGAATCAAACTAGTAATAAAATAATAGTAATAATGAAGAGTGTATAGAGCCAGAGTGTTGGGACAAAAAGCAACAATAATAAGATGGAATCAAACTAGTAATAAAATAATAGTAATAATGAAGAGTGTATACAGCCAGAGTGTTGGGAGAAAAAGCAACAATAATAAGATGGAATCAAACTAGTAATAAAATAATAGTAATAATGAAGAGTGTATAGAGCCAGAGTGTTGGGAGAAAAAGCAACAATAATAAGATGGAATCAAACTAGTAATAAAATAATAGTAATAATGAAGAGTGTATAGAGCCAGAGTGTTGGGATAAAAAGCAACAATAATAAGATGGAATCAAACTAGTAACAAAATAATAGTAATAATTAAGAGTGTATAGAGCCAGAGTGTTGGGAGAAAAAGCAACAATAATAAGATGGAATCAAACTAGTAATAAAATAATAGTAATAATGAAGAGTGTATAGAGCCAGAGTGTTGGGAGAAAAAGCAACAATAATAAGATGGAATCAAACTAGTAATAAAATAATAGTAATAATGAAGAGTGTATAGAGCCAGAGTGTTGGGAGAAAAAGCAACAATAATAAGATGGAATCAAACTAGTAATAAAATAATAGTAATAATGAAGAGTGTATAGAGCCAGAGTGTTCGGAGAAAAAGCAACAATAATAATATGGAATCAAACTAGTAATAAAATAATAGTAATAATGAAGAGTGTATAGAGCCAGATTGTCCGGAGAAAAAGCAACAATAATAAGATGGAATGAAACTAGTAATAAAATAATAGTAATAATGAAGAGTGTATAGAGCCAGAGTGTCGGGAGAAAAAGCAACAATAATAAGATGGAATCAAACTAGTAATAAAATAATAGTAATAATGAAGAGTGTATAGAGCCAGAGTGTTGGGAGAAAAAGCAACAATAATAAGATGGAATCAAACTAGTAATAAAATAATAGTAATAATGAAGAGTGTATAGAGCCAGAGTGTTGGGAGAAAAAGCAACAATAATAAGATGGAATCAAACTAGTAATAAAATAATAGTAATAATGAAGAGTGTATAGAGCCAGAGTGTTGGGAGAAAAAGCAACAATAATAAGATGGAATCAAACTAGTAATAAAATAATAGTAATAATGAAGAGTGTATAGAGCCAGAGTGTTGGGAGAAAAAGCAACAATAACAAGATGGAATCAAACTAGTAATAAAATAATAGTAATAATGAAGAGTGTATAGAGCCAGAGTGTTGGGAGAAAAAGGAACAATAATAAGATGGAATCAAACTAGTAATAAAATAATAGTAATAATGAAGAGTGTATAGAGCCAGAGTGTTGGGAGAAAAAGCAACAATAATAAGATGGAATCAAACTAGTAATAAAATAATAGTAATAATGAAGAGTGTATAGAGCCAGAGTGTTGGGAGAAAAAGCAACAATAATAAGATGGAATCAAACTAGTAATAAAATAATAGTAATAATGAAGAGTGTATAGAGCCAGAGTGTTGGGAGAAAAAGCAACAATAATAAGATGGAATCAAACTAGTAATAAAATAATAGTAATAATGAAGAGTGTATAGAGCCAGAGTGTTCGGAGAAAAAGCAACAATAATAATATGGAATCAAACTAGTAATAAAATAATAGTAATAATGAAGAGTGTATAGAGCCAGAGTGTTGGGAGAAAAAGCAACAATAATAAGATGGAATGAAACTAGTAATAAAATAATAGTAATAATGAAGAGTGTATAGAGCCAGAGTGTTGGGAGAAAAAGCAACAATAATAAGATGGAATCAAACTAGTAATAAAATAATAGTAATAATGAAGAGTGTATAGAGCCAGAGTGTTGGGAGAAAAAGCAACAATAATAAGATGGAATCAAACTAGTAATAAAATAATAGTAATAATGAAGAGTGTATAGAGCCAGAGTGTTGGGAGAAAAAGCAACAATAATAAGATGGAATCAAACTAGTAATAAAATAATAGTAATAATGAAGAGTGTATAGAGCCAGAGTGTTGGGACAAAAAGCAACAATAATAAGATGGAATCAAACTAGTAATAAAATAATAGTAATAATGAAGAGTGTATAGAGCCAGAGTGTTGGGACAAAAAGCAACAATAATAAGATGGAATCAAACTAGTAATAAAATAATAGTAATAATGAAGAGTGTATAGAGCCAGAGTGTTGGGAGAAAAAGCAACAATAATAAGATGGAATAAAACTAGTAATAAAATAATAGTAATAATGAAGAGTGTATAGAGCCAGAGTGTTGGGACCAAAAGGAACAATAATAAGATGGAATGAAACTAGTAATAAAATAATATTAATAATGAAGAGTGTATAGAGCCAGAGTGTTGGGATAAAAAGCAACAATAACAAGATGGAATCAAACTAGTAATAAAATAATAGTAATAATGAAGAGTGTATAGAGCCAGAGTGTTGGGAGAAAAAGCAACAATAATAAGATGGAATCAAACTAGTAATAAAATAATACTAATAAGGAAGAGTGTATAGAGCCAGAGTGTTGGGAGAAAAAGCAACAAATATAAGATGGAATCAAACTAGTAATAAAATAATAGTAATAATGAAGAGTGTATAGAGCCAGAGTGTTGGGATAAAAAGCAACAATAATAAGATGGAATAAAACTGGTAATAAAACAATAGTAATAATGAAGAGTGTATAGAGCCAGAGTGTTGGGACCAAAAGGAACAATAATAAGATGGAATCAAACTAGTAATAAAATAATAGTAATAATGAAGAGTGTATAGAGCCAGAGTGTTGGGATAAAAAGCAACAATAATAAGATGGAATAAAACTGGTAATAAAACAATAGTAATAATGAAGAGTGTATAGAGCCAGAGTGTTGGGAGAAAAAGCAATAATAATAAGATGGAATCAAACTAGTAATAAAATAATAGTAATAATGAAGAGTGTATAGAGCCAGACTGTCGGGATAAAAACGCAACAACAATAAGATTGAATCAAACTAATCATGATATAATAATAATTTACGCAGAAACTAATGTAGAACACCTTTACTCGGTAATCACTTTGTTGATCGGTTAATGAATGACGTATATTTCCTTATAAATAGACATTTAATACTTTGATCGTAATGCCGATGGCCAGGAATGTAAGAAAATCTTAAATCGTGTCGCAGTGGCTGCTCTCTCATTGAATACTGAATGTTTAATTCTAAGGCGACGGCTGATTTCACTGTTAGTATTCATAGCGACTACGATAGTGAATGTTTCTTCTTACTTTGGCTACCTATAAACCTATTCGGATTTGAACTTATCACCCAAGCTTTGATTTGATCAAACAAGTAGACGTAGGATTTCTTTAAGGCAGACACTTTTGCGGCCGTCGAAAGGAATTGATATATGAGCGAATGATCTTTGTGTCTTTTCTTTCGGCGATAGCCAAAAGCCGTTCGTAAACAACCGGACTCCCAAGAAGCATTTCCTTTTAGATGATATGTTTTTAAACCCTCAAGGGACCACCCCGAGGGTTGTTTTTTTAGTTCGTCATTTTGTTTTCCTTTTCTACGTCGCTTTCACTTGCTTTATTTTGTCGTTGTTGTTGTTGCTGTTATTATTATTATTATTATTATTATTATTATTATTATTATTATTATTATTATTATTATTATTATTATTATTCTATGCTTCCCAGTGGCGTTTCGTAGTAAGATTTATTATGCTGATGGGCAGAGTTGGGACGTTAGGGTTGTCAAATAGCTGAGGAGCAAGATATGCTTGTGAAGCAGCGCGGAGAAAGTGGGCTTTGGTTGTTCGACGGACCAATTCCTGAGTCAGCTTTTAACCCCCACCCTCAGTCACGTCTGTGTCTCTGACTCTATTATCTCACACACACGGTGAATACTGCCAAACAATAAACATCTATCTATCTATCTATCTATCTATCTATCTATCTATCTATCTATCTATCTATCTATCTATCTCGGTCTGTTCATATCTATCTATCTATCTATCTATCTATCTATCTATCTATCTATCTATCTATCTATCTATATATATTACAAAAAAACAACAAACCACATGTATGTGTGAGGATATACTGTTTATGACGATGTAAACACTCACATTCTTCTCTTCATATATATATATATATATATATATATATATATATATATATATATATATATATATGTGTGTGTGTGTGTGTGTGTGTGTGTGTGTGTGTGTATATATATATATTGTCATCCACAGACAGACTGTTTCGCTGTATCACAGCTCATCAGTGTGCGTGGCTAGACGTTCGGTTGCCTCTGGCTAGAATCGAAAACCGGTCAGTCGGAAATTTTACCCTGAAGCCGTTGGCGCACAGCAGAGAAGGTGACTTTAAGCGTATTTATTTTTAAATAAACACACAGTGACTGAGAGAACTCGATTCGATTTACATTATTAGCCGAAATAGTCACTGTTTACAAACCCACACATCCTCCCCAGAGAGCTCAACTGAAATAGATTTTTTAGGAGCATATATATATATATATATATATATATATATATATATATATATATATATATATATATATATATATATATATATATGTATGTGTTTGTGTACCGGTTGTAACAGCAAAACTGTCCAAATCATGTAACAGCAAAATTGTCCAATTGTTAGATTAAGCTTTGAAACGTTGTATCTTAGAAATAAATAAATATATATATATATATCTTCCAAGACGGAAATAAACGTATTGCAGACCGAAAAATGTTTTTTTAATAGTACAATTTTTGAACGTGCAGACCATTTTGTTCATGTCACATTAAATGGAAAAAAAAAAAAAAAAATTCGTGGATTTGACACATTACTATATTAAAAAATTATTCTTACTTGAAATAATCAAAATATAACTCTGTGTGTGTGTGTGTCTGTGTCTGTTTGTGTGTGTGTGTGTGTGTGTCTCTCTCTCTCTGTGTCTCTGTGTGTCTCTATGTGTCTCTGTGTGTCTCTGTGTGTCTGTGTGTGTGCCGGGTGTAACAGCAAAACTGTACAAATCGTGTCGCAGCAAAATTGACCACTCGTATCTTAAAAATGATTAAAGATATCTTACTGGAATTCACCAAGGATTTTATAACATTTAATTGTATCTTAGAAATGATTAAAGATATCTTACTGGAATTCTCCAAGGATTTTATAACATTTAATTGTATCTTAAAAATGATTAAAGATATCTTACTGGAATTCACCAAGGATTTTATAACATTTAATTGTATCTTAAAAATGATTAAAGATATCTTACTGGAATTCTCCAAGGATTTTATAACATTTAATTGTATCTTAAAAATGATTAAAGATATCTTACTGGAATTCACCAAGGATTTTATAACATTTAATTGTATCTTAAAAATGATTAAAGATATCTTACTGGAATTCTCCAAGGATTTTATAACATTTAATTGTATCTTAAAAATGATTAAAGATATCTTACTGGAATTCTCCAAGGATTTTATAACATTTAATTGTATCTTAAAAATGATTAAAGATATCTTACTGGAATTCTCCAAGGATTTTATAACATTTAATTGTATCTTAAAAATGATTAAAGATATCTTACTGGAATTCTCCAAGGATTTTATAACATTTAATTGTATCTTAAAAATGATTAAAGATATCTTACTGGAATTCTCCAAGGATTTTATAACATTTAATTGTATCTTAAAAATGATTAAAGATATCTTACTGGAATTCTCCAAGGATTTTATAACATTTAATTGTATCTTAAAAATGATTAAAGATATCTTACTGGAATTCTCCAAGGATTTTATAACATTTAATTGTATCTTAAAAATGATTAAAGATATCTTACTGGAATTCTCCAAGGATTTTATAACATTTAATTGTATCTTAAAAATGATTAAAGATATCTTACTGGAATTCTCCAAGGATTTTATAACATTTAATTGTATCTTAAAAATGATTAAAGATATCTTACTGGAATTCTCCAAGGATTTTATAACATTTAATTGTATCTTAAAAATGATTAAAGATATCTTACTGGAATTCTCCAAGGATTTTATAACATTTAATTGTATCTTAAAAATGATTAAAGATATCTTACTGGAATTCTCCAAGGATTTTATAACATTTAATTGTATCTTAAAAATGATTAAAGATATCTTACTGGAATTCTCCAAGGATTTTATAACATTTAATTGTATCTTAAAAATGATTAAAGATATCTTACTGGAATTCTCCAAGGATTTTATAACATTTAATTGTATCTTAAAAATGATTAAAGATATCTTACTGGAATTCTCCAAGGATTTTATAACATTTAATTGTATCTTAAAAATGATTAAAGATATCTTACTGGAATTCTCCAAGGATTTTATAACATTTAATTGTATCTTAAAAATGATTAAAGATATCTTACTGGAATTCTCCAAGGATTTTATAACATTTAATTGTATCTTAAAAATGATTAAAGATATCTTACTGGAATTCTCCAAGGATTTTATAACATTTAATTGTATCTTAAAAATGATTAAAGATATCTTACTGGAATTCTCCAAGGATTTTATAACATTTAATTGTATCTTAAAAATGATTAAAGATATCTTACTGGAATTCTCCAAGGATTTTATAACATTTAATTGTATCTTAAAAATGATTAAAGATATCTTACTGGAATTCTCCAAGGATTTTATAACATTTAATTGTATCTTAAAAATGATTAAAGATATCTTACTGGAATTCTCCAAGGATTTTATAACATTTAATTGTATCTTAAAAATGATTAAAGATATCTTACTGGAATTCTCCAAGGATTTTATAACACTACTGGACTCTACTTTGAGCAATAAAAATGTATAATTACTTTCCAAGCTTAACAGAAAAATCGTGATGAAATCGATCATAAACTAAAATGACATGTTCATCATTAATTAATCATAGCTAAGGATCGGAAGCCCTTGAAAGAATGTAATAAAATTCATATATATATATATATATATATATATATATATATATATATATATATATATATATATATATATATATATTATAAAGAAGTAATCATACAAAGAATTAATCAGTAAAGTTAATGTAATTAATCTTGAAATCACTTTGCTAACAGATTTAATAAAACATTAACCTACTAAGCATTCGTTGAATGACGCGATCCTTGTGTTTAAAATTCTAAGATGGATTTGATGTTCCGTTGCTTGTACTTTAAAAAACATTCGCCTTTTCATCGTCAGGTATCAGTGTTTTTTCATTTCAGGTAAATTTCCAAAACGAAAATAAATATATAGCGGGCCATATCAGATGAAATGTCAGTTTCCGTATAAGAATACAGGTTCTTATATAAATAGTATCTATAAAAATAACGTATAAAAAGAAAATATATTAAATAATTAAATTATCCATTTCATTACATATATATATATATATATATATATATATATATATATATATATATATATATATATATGATGATGGACTCTCCCGTCGGTTTCAACGTATGAGGTTCCGACAACTGTGCTTATTCAACCCTCTGTGTAAGTCGCAAGTGACATTTCAGTCCCGCTAGTGATTTGCAAAGAAGTCTACAGATTGTGCAAGAGTGTGGATTGTTGGAGTGTGTGGCCGGTACAGCAGCAGATATTTTAGTCCTTTCCCTAGTGTGACGAAGCTTGGTGATGTTTGATGCTGCATTGTTCTTGATGCCATTGTAGCAAGTAGTCCTCCATTCATTGCGATCAATTGCTATGTCCTCAAATGTAGCATGGTCCATATTCGCAGCTGAGAGATTACTTTTCAGTTTGTCCCTGTATCTAAGCAATGGTCGACCCACGCTTCGATGACCACTGTCAAGTTGACTATACATGAGCATTTTTGGTATTCTGTTGTCTTGCATACGTAGCACATGACCAGCCCAGCGTAATTGTGACTTCATGAGAAAGGAATCAATACTATCAATATTACACATGGTGAAAAGGTCAGCATTGGCCATCCTTTGGCTTGGGTTTATTCCACAAATTTCTCGAAGACAGCCCTTGTGAAATACATCCAACTGCTGAATTTGTCTTCTGTACAGTGTCCAGGACTCTGAACCATACAATAGTGTTGGAAGGACTACAGCCCTGTAGTCCTTACAGCACTTTTGTATATATATATATATGTGTGTGTGTGTGTGTGTGTATGTGTGTGTGTGTGTGTATGTGTGTGTGTGTGTATTTAGGCAGCAGTTCTTCTTTCATGCACGTTCTATTGAACATAACAAATAAGGTGATTTGATTTAGTTACTCATGTGATCTTATAATTTTTTCTTTTAGAAAAAGTATATAAAAACTGTCCAGTTGTTCTTTCTTTCTGAGCGCTTTCGGCTATACATTTAGCCATTTTCAAGTTTGAAATATATTAACTGTTAACAAGAAATAAATTGTTGTATGTATGTATATATATATAATATATATATATATGTTTTGAACAATACAAAAATATTAAAAAATTAAAATCTTCAGACACACTGGGTTGTATATTAATATTTTTTCGTTTTTATTATTTCAGTTAGATTCCTCGACCAGTTTCGGCTAACATGGCCATCATCAGGAGAAAAAAAGATTCTGCTCGTTAGTAGTATAATATATATATATATATATATATATATATATATATATATATATATAATTATTTATTCGAAAATTATAAAACAAACATGTTATAAAATCACTACAAAAATAGCCATTTTGTTTTGACACTTCTGGTGTCTTATCAAGTGAGGATGTTTAATGTAGAATAAAGGGTTTTGAAAGATTCAAATCAATCAAACATCACTCGCAAGAGGAAACGCTGTTACATATGCTGGAATGAACAATCAAAATACAAGTATATGAGAATTCATAAAACTTGACAACGGACTTTAAGGTTATAATAATTATTTAATGCTTTAATGGGGTTAGACTAAAGTAGAATTCATTCTAACTAATAAATATTAAATTATACTATAAAATAAAAAAATAAAAATTACCAATTTTGTTTACCAATTTGTTTATGTCATAATTTTCGAATAAATAATTATATTAGCTCTACTCTGTATTGAGCACTCTTTTAAGAATAGTATTTTTTGGTTATTGGAATTTATTCCATATAAACCAATCCTATAGGTGTATATATATATATATATATATATATATATATATATATATATATATATATATATATATGTACATTATATATGTATATATATATGAGCTAACTAAATATATATCTTGAATAAATTGTAAGTTTTATTAGCTTGGACTTTTTGGGATTGGATCTATTGACGCTGTTGTGACGAACGAGAAGCGCTGGGAGTTTCCACAATTTTGACATAAAAATGTTACTCTAAAAGAGAAAATAATTCACTGAGACGAGTCACTTTTCTTGGCAGATTTTCTGTTATCACAATATTTTAAAACAAAGATGATGGAGTGAAAAAGAAAAAAGAATATAGATTAATTTGGGTAGATCGCAAAAACATATTAAAAAAAAAAATTCTTTCAAAAAAATTTATAAACTACCAGCGTCTCTCGTTCATCGCATGTGTGGTCACAACAACGTCAACAAACCAAGTCTGATGAACTCCTAACGATTGAAATTTACATTTTCCTCAACGTATATATATCGTTATCTCATATCATGTACACATACACACACATACACACACACTCATATATATATATATATATATATATATATATATATATATATATATATATATATATATATATATATATATATAATAACCGATATCTTTTTGAAATTGTACGTCTGATGATTTGAATCGTGATTACGATTCCAGTCTAGTTATAACCATGAAATATTAGTGTTTGAGCCTTTTATATTATATTCTTACTCTGTCCTGGATACTGAGTTCTACCTGGATTCTATCCCCTTTGGGAATTTATATATATATATATATATATATATATATATATGTATGCAGGTGTGCCGTAAAATAGGAAAGAACACGTTAGGTAGATAATCCGGTGTTTCTTAGTATTTAGCTTTATTTTCAAAAATACAGTGCTCCATACAGAAGTAGAGCTTATATTATAATAATATTTTTAGTTTTTAAAAAATCATTCCTTCGCTACATAAGAGTTCTCATGTTTCAAAAGCGAGAGCCGAGACCCCTAACATAATTTTTTTTTTTTAAGTTATGTAGAGTTAAGGTGTCTGGACCCGCTTCCTTGTCAAGCGAGAATTTGGGAATAAGCTATCTTTTGGTTAGCAAGTATTTATAAGTACGGTATCATTGGAACATTAGTTGCTTAGGGGTCTCGGCTCTCGCTTTTGAAACATGAGAACTCTTATGTAGCGAAGGAATCATATTTTTAAAAACTAAAAATATTATTATAATATATATATATATATATATATATATATATTGTCATCCACAGACAGACTGTTTCGCTGTAACACAGCTCATCAGTGTGGCTAGACGTCCGGTTGCTTCTAGCTAGGATCGAAACCCGACCGAATTGCCGTCAATCGGTGATTCTACCGTAAGCCAACGGCTTACGGATAAAATCTCTGGATGAAAGTGAATTTAAGCGTATTAATTTTTGGATAAACACACAGTGACTGAGAGAACTCGATTCATTTTACCGAAGAGTCTTGCATTACATATATATATATATATATATATATATATATATATATATATATATATATATATATATATATATTACTATCTTTAAACTTAAATCTTCCATGAATCTCTTCTATTCATATCTGCTCTAGCGTATCAAATGTAAACAAATGACGTCATATATTTTTGAATTGGACGAAGTCCGAGAATTTATTTAAAGACATTTTATGATATGTTTAACGTTCTTTTTATAGATACAAGTATTTAAGCAAATGCTCTGTTTTATAATAAACAGTATTAAATAACATTTACCGGCCTGAATGTCCGAGAAATTTTCATAGAAAATTTTCGTTCTTCAACAGAGATTCATGGAAGATTTAAGTTTAAAGATAGTAAAATCGACCTTGCTAACCAGACGATGCTCTGGCCGAACGGTTAAGGCACGTCACGCGAAATGACGGTTCCGTATAGGATACAGGTTCGATATATATATATATAATGGGATAGATTTTTATTTCTTAATTCCATATATTCTTATGACTGAAACGTTATTTTTAGTGGATAACTGATTAAGAAAAAATACCAAAAATTCTCTTTCAAATAATTTTTCCCATGTACTCCTATAGGTCCATCTTCATGGCGTTAAATTATCTGTGTATTTGTATACGTATTTCTGTATAGTTTTGTATGTACACATACGCAGACAATTTAGCCCCACCCTCCAAAGATGGTCTCAGATCAAACTGAAAGTACTTGGGGAAATAAAAATTATTTGAAAGAGAAATTTTGGTATTTTTCTTAATCAATTTTCTACGGTTTCCAAGGAAAGGATTCGTGGGTTGGAAAGGATTTAAACAAAAATAAAGCAGAAATAGTAGGCCTAAATTATTTAACCAAACCTGAAAAATTAATTTCGGTTGAGCCCTCTGGTTTGAGGTGTGAATTTGTAAACAGTGAGTATTTAAGCTAATACTGCACGACTCTTCGACAGAATTGAGTCACTGTCAGTCACTGTTTGTTTATCTGAATCTAAAAATAAACACGCTAAAATTCACCTTCATCCCGTACCGTACGCTTATGGCTTAGTGAGAGAAGTTCGGACTGACGCAAATTCAGTCGGGTTTCGATCCTAGCTAGAGGCAACCGGACGTCTAGCCACACTGATGAGATGTGTAACAGTCTGTCTGTGGATGACATATATATATATGTATATATATATATATATATATATATATGTATATATATATATATATATATATGTATATATATATATATATATATATATATATATATATATATATATATATATATATATATATATATATATGCACATGCACAAACAGATTTGGTTAAATAATTAAATTAAATGTTGGGATTGTACTTTATTCGTTCTCATCGTATCTCTCTCTCTCTATATATATTTTGAACAATAAAAAATATTAAAAAAATATTAAAAAAATTAAAATCTTCAAACACACTTCACCGTTGAAACTGTTAGGTGTAGACGTCTTTTCTACTCCAATAGCTTCATGTCTCGCACATCTCGCCTATGGAACTCCCTTCCCTATTACTGTTTCCCTGACAAATACAATCTCCAACGGTTTAAGTGTAGCGTCAATCGTCATCTCCAATTGCCTTGATCTATCCACTTCCTGACATCTTCCATTCCTATCTGCTCTCGCTCTATATCTCCCGTAACCCCCCTACCTCGATCGGCCCTCCGTCCTTCTCTTTCTCCACATCCCTTCCTTTACCACTCCTATCTGCTCTTCCTCCAACCCTTCTGTAACCCCATGCGTGATAGTGGCCACCGGTCTTGCTTGGGGTGATACGCTTAAAAAAAAAAAAGTTGTTATTATTATTTCATTTAGATTCCTCGACTGGTTTCGGCCAACATGGCCATCATCAGGAGAAAAATAATTTTCTGCTTGCTGGCAGCAGTGAACTACAGAAATGAATGTCTTGATTTCAGAAAACGAACTTTTGTTTGTAGTTTACATTTGTTTTTTTATTTTTTTCATTTTTAAAATTTTGGTCAGTCTTTGTGTTGGTCAAACAGTCTCTTTTAAGTTGTTATTTGAGATAAGAGCTGGATGGATTCATGCTGCTTGGTCATTTTGACAGATTTATTGGTTCCTGGAAAGGGGATGTGTTTCTGTTAAGTGTGTGTGCGTGTGTGTATGTGTGTGTGTATGTGTATGTGTGTGTGTGTGTGTTATTTGGTTCTTAGGGAGTGAGTGAGTATGATATGTGTAAGCGTGTATATTCGTGTGGGTGTGTGTATAAGTATCAAACCTCAACACCTCCGTAAGCATGTCTGTCTTGTATATATATATATATATATATATATATATATATATATATATATATATATATATATATATGTTTGAGAATCGCTTATCAAAAAGAGTCTGTACGTCCTGTTTTTTATCGGGTATTACGACGCACTTGATAAAAAATAAAGAAAGAAAAACAAATAAAAAGCAGAAATTCGCGGGCATTTCTCATTTAACGTGACAAATAGTTGACCTTTGAAAACATTTGACGTAATACTTTCTGGGAAGGTGTAGGGGTGCGCTCTTAAGGAGAAAAAGGAATCAAATCTTTACAGAAAGGGAGTATTTTTTTGATTTTGTTTTGACTAAACCCCTGTAAAAAATAAGTAACAAATTTTTTTTACAGGATGTGTAGTCTGTGGATCAGCCTCAACCAGTCAGATTTTGGGGGCATTTTTTTTTATCTCTCTCTTATCACTGGGATTGTTTTTGTTTTCTAAAACTGACTTTTTATTTTCCGTGTGCTCTCTTTTGAATTTGCAGGAATAGGATAGTGTGTTTATAAGTGGGTGAACATGGCCATTTCTTGTAAACAAGATTTTTTTTAAAACGAAGATTCGAGATCGAATTCCTGGTTGGAAATGAAAACATCTTGATCAAATTTCCGAATCGCTGTAAGAAATTTCAGTAAATCTCTAGTTAGCTTGCTTCAGTGAAAAGCCTTTAATTCCACCAAATCTGGAGTTAGCGTGCCTGAGTGAAAGGCCATTAATTTCTCGAAATCTCTCGTTAGCCTGCTTGAGTGAAAAGACATTAATTTCACGAAATCTGTAGTTAGCGTGCTTGAGTGAAATGCAATTAATTTCACCAAATCTATAGTTAGCGCGGTTGGGTAAAAGGCCATTAATTTGACCAAATCTCTAGTTAGCTTGCTTCAGTGAAAAGCCATTAATTTCACCAAATCTGTAGTTAAAGCGCTTGAGAGAAAGGCCATTAATTTCAGCAAATCTGTATTTAGCGTGCTTGAGTGAAATGCCATTAATTTCACCAAATCTCTAGTTAGCCTGCTTCAGTGAAAAGCCCTTAATTTCACCAAATCTGTAGTTAGCGTGCTTGAGTGAAATGCCATTAATTTCACCAAATCTGTAGTTAGCGTGCTTGTGTGAAATGCAATTAATTTCACGAAATCTGTAGTTAGCGTGCTTGTGTGAAATGCCATTGATTTCACCAAATCTGTAGTTAGCGCGGTTGAGCGAAAGACCATTAATTTCACCAAATCTCTAGTTAGCTTGCTTCAGTGAAAAGCCATTAATTTCACCAAATCTGTAGTTAGCGCGCTTGTGGGAAAGGCCATTAATTTTACCAAATCTGTATTTAGCGTGCTTGAGGGAAATGCCATTAATTTAAGCAAATCTGTATTTAGCGTGCTTGAGTAACAGGGCAATTAATTTCACCAAATCTCTAGTTAGCCTGCTTCAGTGAAAAGCCCTTAATTTCACCAAATCTGTAGTTAGCGTGCTTGTGTGAAATGCCATTGATTTCACCAAATCTGGAGTTAGCGCAGTTGAATGAAAGGCTATTAATTTCACAAAATCTCTAGTTAGCGCTGTTGAGTGAAAGACCATTAAAAACATCGTTCAGCCATGAGAATATTCTCTGAGAATGTAAACTGGAATTGAGGAAGGCTGAATCACACGAGCACAGACGAATTTCGATAATATAGCCTTTTCTGTTTCTTTATTTCTTTGTTCGTCTGTATTTATCTTCTACCGCAGGTTGTGTAAGAGTAACAAGTTAATTCTGCCCTTTATTCATCATATCAATAATAGACACTACGAACTATTCTTTCGTTTATTTCACGTTTTCTGGAATTACTGCACACTTTTTTCCTTATATCTATACTCTTATTAGAATTCTATTTGTGCTTCTATATGTTAGTACGACCGTTACGCCCTGTCAATAGCTTATAAATAATGGACGATTACGTTTTGATCACGGGGAAAGTTGGAAAAGACATATCAGAGACGCCACTTGAATTTTGTAAGAAAATGAAAGAAACAAAGAAAGAAAGAAGAAAGAAAGAAGGGAAGATATGTCTTCTGCTAATACCTCGTAAATAATGGTCTATTCCGTTTTGATCGTGTGGAAAATACTGAAAGGCATTTCAGAGACGCTACTCGGTTTCAGTGCGAAAAAGAAAGAAAGAAGGAAAGAAATAATGGAAGCGAAACGTGTTTCGCGTCTGTTTCAGTGAAATGGAAAAAGTTGTCAATTTCAAATCTTTTCATTTCTACCCACACTTCTTAAAATAATGTTCAACCTTCATACTGAGTTACTGTAATATTTTGTAAAAGTTTTAAACTCAAATATTTAACGAGGCGATAGGGGAATTTCTACGGATATTTTATTGTCGTAGAACTCGCCATGAGCTTATTCAATCATTAACTGAAGAATTAAGATTCATGAGAAAATTCAAATAGGAAAACCGTGAAATTATCACGGGTCTTTCTAGTTTTGTTAAGGTTGTTAAGCTCAAATATTGAACGATGCGAAAGGGGAATTTCTACGAATATTTTATTGTCGTAGAACTCGCCATGAGCTTATTCAATCATTAACTGAAGAATTAAGATTCATGAGAAAATTCAAAGAGAAGATCAAAAAACAGTTTGTCTGATGATTGCAAAAGCGTGAAACTCAGGGCCACAAACTAATATCTATACAACTGAATATGTTAGCTCTATTACAGGGTTACAAAATAATATCCATACAACTGAATATATATATATATATATATATATATATATATATTGGCAGCATCCTTTATTTTAAACATATTGTATTAAATATGACAGACAAGGAAAATTTTATGTGGACAATTTTTGTACTCCTTTACACTCACTAATCGGAAAAAATGTAGCACCACAGGAAAAATTGAATAAAAAATTAATTAAATTTTCCTTGTCTGTCATAGGATTTTTCATTTTGGTAGAAAAATTACAACAAAAATGGTTCAAACAAATGTTTGAGGCAACATTTAATTTATATGGAGACAGACAGACGACACGAGCCGAGATTAAATTTATTGTTAAGACACACAAAAAAAATGAATGAATTACACAAATTAAGTTCAAATGATGTCCAATGGCATATATGTAACTTTTTTTTTTAAGCTTTTCATCCCAAGCAAGGCTAGAAGCCACTAGCACGCAAGGGGTTACAGAAGGTTTGGAGGAAGAGCAGATAGGAGTGGTAAAAGAGAGGATGTGGAGAAAGATAGTGGATCGATCAAGGCAAGGGGGTTACAGAAGATTTGGAGCGAGAGCAGATAGGAATGAAAGGTGAAAGGATGTGGAGAAGGGAAGTGGATAGATCAAGGCAACTGGAGATGTCGATTGATGTTACACTTAAATAGTTGGAGATTATATTTGTCAGGGAAACAGGAATAAGGAAGGGAGTTCCACAGGCGAGATGTGCGAGACATGAAGCTATTGGAGTAGAAGAGACGTCTACATCTAACAGTTTCAACGGTGAAGGGGTGGGAACGGGATGCCAGCCTCGTAGGACGCTTAAATTCATGAGGCCTGGGAACCAGCAAAAGCAGCTCCTCGGAGCAATTACCGTGAAAGTATTTGTAAAAAAGACAGAGCGAGGCAACGGCGCGTCTGTGAGAGAGCGACTGCAGACGAGATGATAGAGCAGGGCCAATTACATTGCATATCCGTCTCTGGATCTTATCAAGAAACCTGAGGCAAACAGCAGGGGCTCCAGACTATATATGGCTTATCGATACAAGTGAAATCTGCCTTTTTACAATAAAACTCATAATGCTGCATAAAATGGTCCTCAGAAAAGAAAACTGAATATTTTAACACACACACACAAACATATGTGTAAGTCTATATATAAGCCTCTAAAATAACGAGCCTAGATTTCAGTAATAATAAAAAATTCTCTCCTAAAAAATCCCACTTCATTTTTTATTTCTGGTTGAGAAAATTCCCTATTTTAACATCTTTCTCACTATGATTTCATTTATTCAAAAGACCGACTAATATACAATAGTTTTCGCTTCGGCAGTACATATTCTAAAATTGGAACGACACAGAGAAGATTAGCATGGCCCCTGCGCAAGGATGACACGCAAATTCGTGAAGCCTTCCATATTTTTAAATATAATTGTCACACATTAAATTACAAATTCTCTACCTATAAAACTGTTGCCGGGGGTACTTTTTTTTTTTGAAAAAGAAACTATTGCCGGCAATATGATTTTTTTGTTTTTAAGAGAATTTATTGCCAGCAATACGTTTTTTTTTTTTAAAAAAAGAAACTATTACCAGCAATACATTTTTTTTATTTAAAAAAGAAACTATTACCAGCAATACATTTTTTCAGAAGAAATATCACCAAAAATAGTATTTTGACAAAACAAAATAATAAGGAAAAAAAAAAAGTTGTCGGCATTAAATGACCCATTGCGGTTTTGATATGTCGTAAAACACAACGAATCAAATCAAGTATACAATAAATATTATTAGTCTTACTATCAATATTGTTATTTTTGTTGATGTTTGTTTCACTGGCAAAGGCTTGGCCGAAACGTTTATCAAAGCTTCGTCAGAGTCTGAGATATTTACTCCACATACCTGTCTCTGACGAATATTTAATAAAATTGAAACAAGTTAGATTGTTAAACATTTCCTATTTGTTCTTCATCTTATCATTTTGTTGGATTCCGATCCATATTTGATCACAACACACACACACACACACACACACACACACACACACACACACACACACACACACACATTGATAGATATACGAATGTAATCAGAACGAAAATAACATAAATTTTAGCGTTAACAGCATTAGTTCTAAAGAGGGCTCAATATCAAGAGTAGAGCAATAATTATCTTATTATAATTTTCACATACGGACAAAAACAACTTAATCACTACAAAAATGCATTCTTGTTTCGATGCGTATGCATCTCGACTGGTGAGAGCCAAAAATGATAACCATTTTTGATTCTCACCAGTCGACAAAGATATAAGTTATTGAGATTTGTAAAACTTTCATGAATGTATGTTTCGAAAATAATATCCCATAATGCATTTCACCTCTATGCCTTCATCAGAAAAAGCTTTGGAAAAATAATATAAGATTTAATTATTTTAAACACACACACATGCATGCACACAGAGCACATATAACAGAATATATATATATATATATATATATATATATATATATATATATATATATATATATAATGAAATTATATTTATTGTTTATACATTATTTATTTTTTATAGGTACAAATATGAAATATTTTTTCTGTTTATACGTTATTTTTATAGATACAAATATTTAAGTAAATTCTCTGTTTATAATAAACAGTATTATCAATATTTACTGGCCTGAATGTCCGAGAAATTTTATAGAAAATATGTGTCCTCCGACAGGAATCGAACCTGTACCCTACACGGTAGCGTCATATAGTCTGACGTGCTATGCCATTTAGCTACAGAGGAAGCGACTGGTTAGCACGGGCGAATTACTGCTGTTAAACTACAAATTTCTTGTGATTTCGCTCGAACGTTCATATCTGCTTAAAGCTTATCTTAACATAAACAAATGACGCAGTATATTATGAAATGGACTAACATCGTACCCGGAAAGAAACAATGCAGTTATTAATAAGAAGAGTTGGAATGAATGCATGCAAGATTTCACAGCTCTAGCATAACTCCCTCATAGTCAGCCTATGAACTTTTCAGCCTACCCTCGTACCGGGATAGAAACAATACAGTTATTAATAAGAAGAGTTGAAATGAATGCATGCAAGATTTCACAGCTCTAGCATCACTCCTTCATAGTCAGCCTATGAACTTTTCAGCCCAGCCTCGAAACTGGAAAGAAAAAATGCAGTTATGAATAAAAAGAGTTGAAATGAATGCATGCAAGATTTCACAGCTCTAGCATCACTCCTTCATAGTCAGCCTATGAACTTTTCAGCCCAGCCTCGTACCTGGAAAGAAACAATTCAGTTATTAATAAGAAGAGTTGAAATGATTGCATGCACGATTTCACAGCTCTAGCATCACTCCTTCATAGTCAGCCTATGAACTTTTCAGCCCACGCTCGTACCTGGAAAGAAACAATTCAGTTATTAATAAGAAGAGTTGAAATGATAGCATGCACGATTTCACAGCTCTAGCATCACTCCTTCATAGTCAGCCTATGAACTTTTCAGCCCACCCTCGTACACGGAAAGAAACAATGCAGTTATTAATAAGAAGAGTTGAAATGAATGCCTGCAAGGTTTCACAGCCCTAGCATCACTCCTTCATAGTCAGCCTATGAACTTTTCAGCCCCACCCTCGTACCTGGAAAGAAACAATGCAGTTATTAATAAGAAGAGTTGAAATGATAGCATGCACGATTTCACAGCCCTAGCATCACTCCTTCATAGTCAGCCTATGAACTTTTCATCCCACCCTCGTACCTGGAAAGAAACAATGCAGTTATTAATAAGAAGAGTTGAAATGAATGCCTGCAAGATTTCACAGTTCTAGCATCATTCCTTCATAGTCAGCCTATGAACTTTTCATCCCACCCTCGTACCTGGATAGAAACAATGCAGTTATTAATAAGAAGAGTTGAAATGAATGCATGCAAGATTTCACAGCTCTAGCATCACTCCTTCATAGTCAGCCTATGAACTTTTCATCCCACCCTCGTACCTGGATAGAAACAATGCAGTTATTAATAAGAAGAGTTGAAATGAATGCATGCAAGATTTCACAGCTCTAGCATCACTCCTTCATAGTCAGCCTATGAACTTTTCATCCCACCCTCGTACCTGGATAGAAACAATGCAGTTATTAATAAGAAGAGTTGAAATGAATGCATGCAAGATTTCACAGCTCTAGCATCACTCCTTCATAGTCAGCCTATGAACTTTTCATCCCACCCTCGTACCTGGATAGAAACAATATAGTTATTAATAAGAAGAGTTGAAATGAACGCATGCAAGATTTCACAGCTTTAGCATCATTCCTTCCTCGCCAGCCTATGAACTTTTCAGCCCCACCCTCGTGGTTTCCTGGGTTTAACACTGAAAAGCACTTTTAACTCCACATTGTCGGACCGGAGATGATAAACTATTTCGACACATAATTTCCTCCAAGTGTTGAAACTTCTTTCGTATTTTTGGCAGCCAGTGTCTATTTCGTTTTCTTTTGACATACGAAAATTATTTTCCTACCTCTTCTAACGATGTTTGGCATTCCTGGTTAAAAGACGACTGCGGGTCGTGGGATGTTGTGTTTGTAAGCAAAAGCGCATGAGCAACTCAAATTCCTTCTTTGTACTTTCCCCCAATTTAACTCTGAAATGTACCAAAAAGAACACATTGTCGAACAGTTCAAGTAGCATTCTTTTAGCATTCAACCATAGATCGACCTTATTGCGTTGACTCCTAGGAAGAACAATCTCAAGCAGGTTTCATTATTGGCGGCCATTGTCTTAGCAACATTAGATATGCAAATGAATGTTGATAGCATTCAAGTAAAATTCTTTTACCATTCAACCATAGATCGACCATACTTAGTTGACTCCTAGGAAGAACAATCTCAAGCAGGTTTCATTATTAGCGGCCATTGTCTTAACAACATTAGATATGCAAATGAATGTTGATAGCATTCAAGTAAAATTCTTTTAGCATTCAACCATAGATTGACTATACTTCGTTGACTCCTAGGACGAACAATCTCAAGCAGGTTTCATTATTAGCGGCCATTGTCTTAGCAACATTAGATATGCAAATGAATGGTGACAGCATTCAAGTAGCATTCTTTTAGCATTCAACCATAGATCGACCTTATTTCGTTGACTCCTAGGAAGAACAATCTCAAGCAGGTTTCATTATTAGCGGCCATTGTCTTAACAACATTATATATGCAAATGAATGTTGATAGCATTCAAGTAGCATTCTTTTAGCATTCAACCATAGATCGACCTTATTTCGTTAACTCCTAGGAAGAACAATCTCAAGCAGGTTTCATTATTAGCGGCCATTGTCTTAGCAACATTAGATATGCAAATGAATGTTGATAGCATTCAAGTAGCATTCTTTTAGCATTCAACCATAGATCGACCATACTTCGTTGACTCCTAGGAAGAACAATCTCAAGCAGGTTTCATTATTAGCGGCCATTGTCTTAACAACATTATATATGCAAATGAATGTTGATAGCATTCAAGTAGCATTCTTTTAGCATTCAACCATAGATCGACCTTATTTCGTTAACTCCTAGGAAGAACAATCTCAAGCAGGTTTCATTATTAGCGGCCATTGTCTTAGCAACATTAGATATACAAATGAATGTTGATAGCATTCAAGTAAAATTCTTTTAGCATTCAACCATAGATTGACCATACTTCGTTGACTCCTAGGAAGAACAATCTCAAGCAGGTTTCATTATTAGCGGCCATTGTCTTAACAACATTAGATATGCAAATGAATGTTGATAGCATTCAAGTAGTATTCTTTTAGCATTCAACCATAGATCGACCTTATTTCGTTAACTCCTAGGAAGTACAATGACAAGCAGGTTTCATTATTGGCGGCCATTGTCTTAACAACATTAGATATGCAAATGAATGTTGATAGCATTCAAGTAAAATTCTTTTAGCATTCAACCATAGATCGACCTTATTTCGTTAACTCCTAGGAAGTACAATCTCAAGGCGGTTTCATTATTAGCGGCCATTGTCTTAGCAACATTAGATATGCAAATGAATGCTGATAGCATTCAAGTAAAATTCTTTTTGCATTCAACCATAGATCGACCATACTTCGTTGACTCCTAGGAAGAACAATCTCAAGCAGGTTTCATTATTAGCGGCCATTGTCTTAACAACATTAGATATGCAAATGAATGTTGATAGCATTCAAATAAAATTCTTTTACCATTCAACCATAGATCGACCATACTTCGTTGACTCCTAGGAAGAACAATCTCAAGCAGGTTTCATTATTAGCGGCCATTGTCTTAACAACATTAGATATGCAAATGAATGTTGATAGCATTCAAGTAAAATTCTTTTAGCATTCAACCATAGATCGACCATACTTCATTGACTCCTAGGAAGAACAATCTCAAGCAGGTTTCATTATTAGCGGCCATTGTCTTAACAACATTAGATATGCAAATGAATGTTGATAGCATTCAAGTAAAATTCTTTTAGCATTCAACCATAGATCGACCATACTTCGTTGACTCCTAGGAAGAACAATCTCAAGCAGGTTTCATTATTAGCGGCCATTGTCTTAACAACATTAGATATGCAAATGAATGTTGATAGCATTCAAGTAAAATTCTTTTAGCATTCAACCATAGATCGACCATACTTCATTGACTCCTAGGAAGAACAATCTCAAGCAGGTTTCATTATTAGCGGCCATTGTCTTAACAACATTAGATATGCAAATGAATGTTGATAGCATTCAAGTAAAATTCTTTTAGCATTCAACCATAGATCGACCATACTTCGTTGACTCCTAGGAAGAACAATCTCAAGCAGGTTTCATTAGTAGCGGCCATTGTCTTAACAACATTATATATGCAAATGAATGTTGATAGCATTCAAGTAGCATTCTTTTAGCATTCAACCATAGATCGACCTTATTTCGTTAACTCCTAGGAAGTACAATGACAAGCAGGTTTCATTATTGGCGGCCATTGTCTTTAGCAACATTAGATATGCAAATGAATGTTGATAGCATTCAAGTAGCATTCTTTTAGCATTCAACCATAGATTGACCTTATTTCGTTGACTCCTAGGAAGTACAATCTCAAGCAGGTTTCATTATTAGCGGCCATTGTCTTAACAACATTAGATATGCAAATGAATGTTGATAGCATTCAAGTAAAATTCTTTTAGCATTCAACCATAGATCGACCTTATTTCGTTAACTCCTAGGAAGTACAATGACAAACAGGTTTCATTATTGGCGGCCATCGTCTTGACAACATTAGATATGCAAATGAATGTTGATAGCATTCAAGTAGCATTCTTTTTGCATTCAACCATAGATCGACCATACTTCGTTGACTCCTAGGAAGAACAATCTCAAGGAGGTTTCATTATTAGCGGCCATTGTCTTAACAACATTAGATATGCAAATGAATGTTGATAGCATTCAAGTAAAATTCTTTTAGCATTCAACCATAGATCGACCATACTTCGTTGACTCCTAGGAAGAACAATCTCAAGCAGGTTTCATTATTAGCGGCCATTGTCTTAACAACATTAGATATGCAAATGAATGTTGATAGCATTCAAGTAAAATTCTTTTAGCATTCAACCATAGATCGACCATACTTCGTTGACTCCTTGGAAGAACAATCTCAAGCAGGTTTCATTATTAGCGGCCATTGTCTTAACAACATTAGATATGCAAATGAATGTTGATAGCATTCAAGTAGCATTCTTTTTGCATTCAACCATGTATGTTAATAGCATTCTTCCTCTTTATGTGCCGTGTCCTTCGGGGCGTAGGCGATTATGGCTCTTCACAACTTTCCGTCGCTTGTAGCTCTTAATAAGCTTTGTCTTTGTGTTAATCTGGGAATAACAGCAATTAAGCGGTTCTACTCTCATCAAAAGCTCCCGATCAGAGCTCTTAATACCGGATGTAGTTTGTCGTCATACACAGGACGCTCCTAAACAATTTACCATCTATTTACTATAGTTCGCTAGGTAAGTTATGCATTGTTTTCCTACGTCCTACTTGCCTTTAATCTGTCCTGTGAGGTCCAGTTTTTCCAAGTCCTCTTTCCTCATTATGTCCCCTAGAAGCCTCAACTGTCTCTTCCAGATGTTACTATAAATTTCCTTTTTGTTTGTTTTTTTACCATATCTTCGTCGTTACTAACATGTTCTCTTTACGGTATCGTCATCATCCTTCTGTAGACCGACATTTCTCCTACTTCAATCTTCTCTTTATCATTGAGGTGATAGTCCAGCACTCACTGACATACAGGAGGACACATTTCACATAGCTTTTGGAATGCTTCCTTGGTTATCGGAATCCGACTTTGGATTTAAGTGTCACACTTTCCGTATTCTGTTAAAACACTTCCAAGATACAAGGGTCATTCAATAAATAAGGTGAACTTTTCGGTACAAGGACTTCTAATACAGATAGAAGCTTACTTTTTCTTTTTCAACGTAGTCTCCCAGCGCTGTCACATACTTTTCCCATCTGTGCACAAGCTTCCGTATTCTCTCAGCGTAAAAATCTTTGGACTGATGTCTCAGCCAGTCGCTCACAACACTTTTGACTTCATTGTCACTTTTAAACTTCGTGCCTCTCGTGAATGCTTTCAAGGGACCAAACAGGTCAAAATCTGAAGGGGCAAGGTCTGAGCTGTAAGGAGGATGAGGGAGCAGTTCCCAGCCCAGCTCGTTGATGGTCTGCACCGTTTGGGCTGCTGTGTGAGGCCTTGCGTTGTCATGATTCAAGATTCCTTCTGACTGATGACACCTGCGTTTGTCCCAACAGATAAGCTCAAAGCCCTTGCAATGTCATTCACTGTCACCCTTCTGTCAGACTGAATGAGGTCATTGACTGATTCGATCACCTCAGGAGACCTCACTTCTGTAGGTCTCCCAGGCCTGCCTTCATCCTCAACACTGCTCCGTCCTTCTTTAAACAATTTAGCCCACTTGTAGACATTTTTTTGGCTGAAACATGTGACACCATACACAGTTGACATTCTCCTATGAATTCCAACTGGTTTGCACCCTTCAGCAACAAAAAAGTTGATCACTGACCGCTGTTCAATCCTGGAGCATGCTTCTTGGTCGACCATCATTGTTAATCGCCAAAACTCTCAAAGTTTTTTTTTTAATCTGTAAAAGAAATTAAATCCATGTGAAAAAGAAGTAAAACAAAAAAAAGTAAAAAAGAGTAAGCTTCTATCTGTATTAGAAGTCCTTATACCGAAAAATTCAACTTATTTATTGAATGACCCTCGCATTTAGCTTCCAGCACTTGCTTGAATTTGGTACCTCCGATTTGCAGTTTGCACTTTGGGCTCACAAATCAAACTGCAGATCAAACCGAAGATATTTTACCCTGTGGAGAATCACGTCTGTCACGTAGACGTGGTTGTTCATTCTATCGGATTTGAAATTCGCACTTTGGGCTCATCCATTTGCTAACAACAATGAATTCTATTTAAATTATTCGGACTCTTGTCCTCATCTTTGTTGCCACATTTATCGTAACATTTCGGCTACTTCAAGTCTCCTCTTAGGTATGGCAGACCACATATGGAGAGAAAAGGGAGATCCCTGCCCTCTGTAGGATCAGGTTGAAATCATAGACAAAGAACACCATCAGAAAATTCGTAAACTTAAGGAATCAGCACATATGCTGAGCCACAAAAGTCTCCTGAGCTGACCAAGCATAGAAATGAATACAATATGGGAACCAGTAATAAGAAGTGCTAGAGAAAAGCGATAATAACAACGAAAATTGCAATATGATCGCTGATAAAAAAAAACTTGAATTGATAACAGTAAATATTGCAATATACATCTTTCAGTGTCAAACTTTCCGTCCTTTAGTAAAATACTTGCTATCGCCTCAGTGTATAGGTTAAATAAATACGGTGAGAAGACGCATCCTTGTCTTACACCCCTTTGCTATTTTTGTATATCTGCTGAACTCATTTTCTATTCGTATGCAGGTCGTTTGCTGTCAGCCTCATTGACTTCTCAATTGTGCAATGGCGTGAAGAAAAATCATTCAGGCCTTCATTAATGTTACAAACATTCATAATCTGGCTTCCCTTTATAAAGTTGTTTCATTTGGGTACCTCCGATTTGCAATTCGCACTTTGGGCTCGCCCTTTTGCTAACAGTAATGAATTATGTCTTCTTGCTGTTAGTATTTAGTCCTTTCTTCTCGCTTTCCTTCACTACATTCTGGGGGAGGTTTTGTTGCTTTCTTCCTGTGTCTGTTATCAACACTGTGTCATCTGCATATCTTATATTGCTAGGATTGTAGGCGCCAATAATGGATCCTGCTAGGACTTCTAGTTTTCTCAGAATATGTTGAATAAATCCGGTGAGAAAACATATTTTTCGAAAAACCTTTCTATTTTGCATATTCCGATGTATCCCCAAATTATAATTCGCATGAAGAACTTTTCCTTTTTGCTGACAACTATACATTCTGCCATCTTACGTTTAGCGCTTAGTCCTTTCTTCTCTCTTTCCTTTCCTAACTTCTGTAGAAGATTTTGTAGCTTTCTTCCTGTGTCTGCTTTCAAAATCGTGCCATCTGTGTCCCTTATGTTGTTAAGATTGTGGCCGTCAATAATGAATCCTGGGAAGGCTTCTAGTTCTCTCAGTATCGCCTCACTGTATAGGTTAAATAAATCCGGTGAGAAGACACATCCTTGTCTTACACCCCTTGCTATTTTTGTATATCTGCTGGACTCATTTTCTATCCGTATATACAGATTGTTCGTTAGTCATTATATATATATATATATATATATATATATATGTATATATATATATATGTATTATAGGTTCTTGATTATTCTTATATCTTATACAAATGTATAAAGGTTGCTGAGCAGTTCCAACAGGTCTTTCTGGCGTACTTTATCGAACGCCTTTGCGTAATCTATAAAAAAAATAAACAAGACAGAAAATACAGGACGCACGTTTTTTCCCTAAAAATACCCTGAAAAATACGTGTGCGTCTTCCAAGGCGAATGTAAGGCAACGCCCAGGCTCAAGTGAGCATGGACGGTTATCTAATTGGCTTGACTTATAGGGACGTGGATTTGTATGTTGAGTCATTACACTATAATGTTATCTATCTATCTATCTATCTATCTATCTATCTATCTATCTATCTATCTATCTATCTATCTATCAGTCTGTTCATATCTATCTATCTATCTATCTATCTATCTATCTATCTATCTAATTCGGCCTTTTATATGATGTAAACTTAGTACTTAGCTGTTACAAGTGTTTCCAAATCTATAAACCTTCCTGTAGCCGAGTTAAAACATGCTCCGTGTTATGGTAATTTACACACGCACACATGGACTCACCCAGCTATAAATAGGAGCTAACCTATCAACTATCCTCACCTCTACCAAATATCTAAATAATACAAACCAATCAGGAAATTACAAATGTAATAAAACTCGTTGTCTAGTTTGCAAACACTTAATAACCGATAGTGTATTTTCTGTACCCAACACCAGTATCAAGATACACCCACCTCGCCTCACCTGTGATAACCATAACATAATCTACTATTTATTCTGCACAATATGTCCCAATAGTGGATATATTGGTGAATCTGGAAATAATTTTAGATTTCGTTTCAACAATCATAAACAATCCTTATTCCTCCATAGCTGAACACTTTAATCAATCAAGACACTCATTAGACAACTGTAAATGTTTATGGATAGATTCCGATATTAGTTCAACATACACACGCAGAAAAAAAAGAAAAAAAAGGATTTTAAAATTAAACACATATAAACTAGGGTTAAACAAAGACTTGGGTATTTTAAATCTGTATAAAGATTTCAATAGTTAAAAAATTTTTAAACAACATCTAAAATATTATCGTTAGATTTACGTTAGAAATATTCAAACACAGTTGCATTCCACATCACGTGACGTCCGCGTCTCGCGACGGACGCTACTTGTAAACAAACTTCCGCATACAGTTATTTAATTAATATCTGAGGAAAGATTGAGGCGATCTGAAATATCAAATATATATATACAAAAACATATAAATAAATACTTTCACAAAAAACATTCAATTTTTTTTCTTTTAATTTGCAACTTTTCAGTTGTTTTATCCATATTATATACATATCAAGAAAGTATACGTGGCTTCTCATTATGCTATATATATATATATATATATATATATATATATATATATATATATATATATGTTATGGCAATTTATCCAGGCACGTGTGGGCTTTCCCAGCTATAATTAGGAGCAGGTACTGTTTTTTAGAGAGGGAAGTTTTCTGCAGACAGTTCCGATCGTGGGGTGGATCGAACATTCTTGCTGTAACACTCTCGTTTATATATCTTTGTATTACTGTTTCTGTTAATATATTTGTTTAACTCAGTTTCTCTCTTTGTGTCTTTATTTCTGGCCCTAACCAAGGCCACAACACTCTGTTTACTAGCAGTGGCGGGAACCTTTATGCTCTTGACTAGTATATCATTGCCATACAAACAAAATCGGTCGAGTGATTAATGTAAACAATACGTGGTGCCAGTATGGTGAACGTGTTGTTGTATGAGAATGACTTTTTTTTTTCTTAGAAATTTCTTTCTAATATTAGGGTGCGTCTTCCAAGCCGCCGCACCTTATAAGCCGAAAAATACGGCACTACAGAAGGTAGGAAAGGAATGCGGGAAGAAAGGACTAAACGCCAATTGCAAGAGGACAGAATGTATGGTTTTCAGCAAAAAGAAATGCAGCAAATGCAAATTACAAATTGGAGATACCAAAATCAAGGAAGCGCAAAAATTTAAATATGTAGGAAGTGTTTTAACAGATGACTTAAAGTTGAAATCCGAAGGCGCGTTGGGATAGCGAAAGATGCCTTGCAAAAGTTAAGCAAAGTATTGAGAGTCAGGGAAATCTAGTAAGAGAAAGAGAAAAGAGCTCTTGGCTCTTATGTAATATCATTCCTCCTTTATGACAACGATTGCTGGACAATCTCCTCAAAGATGGAGAAGAGACGTGAGGCAACTGAAATATTGTTCTACAGAAGGATGCTGAGGATGCCATGGACCGAAAAGCATTGTACACCAGATCAAGAATGAAATCCCTACACAGGTGAATCCATATCTATCCTCCTATATGACAGTGAATGCTAGATAATTTCCACAAAGAATAAGTGACTTGAAGCAACAGAAATGTTGTTCTACAGAAGGATGCTGAGAATGCCATATACCAAAAAACATTGTGCACCTGATAAAGTATGAAATCTCTACACAGCTGTGAGCAACATCAAAGTCTTAGAGAAAATGGAAAGAAAACGAATACTTGAGACTGCTGAAATTTCAAGTGCTCTTAATGAGGAAACAAGGCTAGGAAAATCTGATACTCACAGTTCATATTGAAAGGCAAGAGGAACAGAGGCACACAAGGGGTAAATGGATGACGCAATAAGGTTTAGGAGAAATAACAGAAAGACAACATTTATTAACAGCTGCAAAGGACAGGATGTTGTGGAGAGCCTTGATCCCCTACTTCCTGAGGGGACACGGAATAAAAAAGAAGTATTTAACTTTTCATTATAAAAAAATTTCCTAGATCGTTAAATATTTTAAAAATGAGGTTATATTTTAATTCATTCAAAATACAGTTTTTCAGACCGAGTTTTTTTTATTATTACAATCAAAAATGATAGTGTTAAGAAAATGATATAAAATTCACGTTCATTGGTCGAAACACTTTATAAAAATGACCTCTAACCTTAATTATAATGAACACATAATTTGTATCATCCATCTATATTTCTGAGATGAGGTATTGTAACCATTTACGCTATTTAGATGAAGAAGGACTTGAAGCAACAGAAATGTGGTTCTACAGAAGGATACTGAGGATGACATGGAACGAAAAGTATTTTAACCAAGATAAATAATGAAATCCCTACGCAGATGAATTCATATCTATCCTCCTATATGAAAATGAGTACTGGATAATTTCCTCAAAGATGAAGAAGAGAATTGAAGAAAGAGAAATGTGGTTCTACAGAAGGATACTGAGGATGACATGGAACGAAAAGCATTGGGCACCAGATAAAGAATGAAATCCCTACGCAGATGAATTCATATCTATCCTCCTATATGAAAATGAGTACTGGACAATTTCCACAAAGAAGAGAATTGAAGCAAGAGAAATGTGGTTCTACAGAAGGATACTGAGGATGACATGGAACGAAAAGCATTGTGCACCAGCTAAAGAATGAAAACCCTACGCAGATGAATTGATATCTGTCTTCTTATAAGGCTGGGAATGCTGGAAATTTTCCGCAAAGATGAAGAATAGACTTGAAGCAACAGAGACGTGTTTCTACAGAAGGATGCTGAGGATTCCATGGATTGAAAAGTATTGTGCACCAAATAAAGAATGAAATCCTTACACAGGGGGATTCATATCTATCCTCCTATATGTCAGTCAACGCTGGACAATTTCCTCAAAGATGAAAAACAGATTTGAAGCAGCAGAAATGTTGTTCTACAGAAGGGTGCTGAGCATGACATGAACCGAAAAGCAATTGTGCACCGGATAAAGAATGAAAACCCTACAGAGGTGAATTGATGCCTGTCTTCTTATACGGCAGTGAACGCTGGAAATTTTCCCCAAAGGTGAAGAAGAGACTTGAAGCAACAGAAATTTGGTTCTACAGAAGGATACTGAGGATGACATGGACCGAAACGCATTGTGCACCAAATAAGGAATGAAATCCCTACCCTTCATATCTGTCCTCCTATATGTCAGTGAATGCTGGACAAATTCCTCAAAGATGAAAACCAGACTTGAAGCAACAGAAATGTTGTTCTACAGAAGGATGCTGAAGATGCCATGGACCGAAACGCATTGTGCACCGGATAAAGAATGATATCTGTCTTCTCATATGGTAGTGAATACTGGACGATTTCCTGAAATGGAAACAAAAAAGAATTAACATCAGAAAAAGAGATTCTAGGGCATATAATGAGGAGGGAGGGCTTGGAAAATCTGAAACTCACGGGACCGATTGAGAGCAAGAGACACCGTCGAAAACATCGCATAACAAACTTTAGGCTTTTGGGGAAATAAGGAAAAAACAATATTTATTAAGAGCTCTAATGGACAGGAAACTGTGGAGAACCACGATCGCCTATCTCCTGAACGGAAACGGCACGTAAAAAAGGAAAATTGGTCAGCGTTAAAGGCTCGTTAACCAGCTCTCCATGGTAGAGACCATATGTATGTGCGTGTGTGTGTTACTTGACGTAACTTTTTACGAGAGTTGACAGACAGATAGCAGAGTTAAGGTTGAATATTTAGAACAAACGTCCTTGGGGTGGTGCCCACATTTTCTTGAAAAAAAGGCGTAAACAAGGTGATGTGGGCAGGGCAGAGCGATAAGGGACCTCAAATACGTCAAGTAAAAACCCTGGGGGTTAGGGTAAGATATAACCTTTACAACAGATGGCCCCTGTTTATATACAATAATTACAACCCCGAATTTTTTTCAATTGAAAAACAAACGTGAGCACGTACAAACGTACAGTCTGGGGTAGGGAAGAGAGCAGGATATTTTATAGGGACATAGGGATATGAGAGAGATGGAGGGACAGAATGAGAGAGAGAGAGAGAGAGAGAGAGAGAGAGAGGGGGGAGGAAGAAGGAAAGAGATGTGTAAGCCTATATAGTTACCTCTAAAAATTCGCTAAAAATTGAGCATACATGATAAAAACATGCCCCAAACTAAATAAAAACAGATTTTTACCTTCGATATCTGTATTTTATTATTAAGAGGAAAGATCAAAGAATATTTTTTATGTAAAAGTTATTTCTTTTAGCCATTTTTAGAACCTTGGAGATTTTGGTAAAAATCATGTTTATCTGTTGTCTATGTTGTACCACAAATTTGTACGGAACATCTTAGCGTCTTTTTGTCGTGAAAAACAATTTCTGAGATGAGATATTATGTACACTATTTACATTATTCAGACTATTGTCCTCATCTTTGTCGCCATATTTATTACAAAGTTTCGGCCCTTCAGTATCTGTCTATATTTCTGAGATGAAGTATTATGTACACTATTTACATTATTCGGACTATTGTCCTCATCTTTGTCGCCATATTTATTACAATGTTTTGGCCCTTCAGTATCTGTCTATATTTCTGAGATGAGGTATTATGTACACTATTTACATTATTCGGACTATTGTCCACATCTTTGTCGCCATATTTAATACAACGTTTCGGCCTTTCAGTATCTGTCTATATTTCTGAGATGAGGTATTATGTACACTATTTATATTATTCGGAGTATTGTCCTCATCTTTGTCGCCATATTTATTACAACGTTTCGACCCTTCAGTATCTGTCTATATTTCTGAGATGAGGTATTATGTACACTATTTACATTATTCGGACTATTGTCCTCATCTTTGTTGCCATATTTATTACAACGTTTCGGCCCTTCAGTATCTGTCTATATTTCTGAGATGAGGTATTATGTACACTATTTACATTATTCGAACTATTGTCCTCGTCTTTGTCGCCATATTTATAAATATGGTGACATAGATGAGGACAATAGTCCGAATAATGTAAATAATGTACATAATACCTCATCTCAGAAATATAGACAAAACATTTTTAATTAGAAAAGCTTTTAATTGCTTTTGTGTATAAAATGTATTATGGACACTATTGTCTTAAGAAAAAAATTATTTTCGTTGAATACTGAATTTTTACAAGAATTGTTTTTATTGAAAATTGAATACTTTATGAAGTTTTAAATCTGTTAAATTAATGCAATACATTATACCAGTTAAGTGATATTGTTATGAAGTGAAAACTATATAAGTGGAAAAGCTTACTACAATTCAACGACTCCCAGTATTTTATAAAGAATCCTGAATTTTTTGTGTTTATAAACGTTCCGATTTTTGTAAATATGGACGTCCAGACACAACATTATCAGAAAATAAGAGCGGTAAAGTATCTACAATATAAGAAAACATTAAATTACAGATAATATTTTCCTATATCTTAAAGATTTTTTTTTTTTAAAGCTTTTCACCCCAAGCAAGGCTGGAAGCCACTAGCATGTTGAAAATAAACAGCTACATCCATGTTAAAATAAACAGCTACCTCCATGTTAAAAATAAACAGCTACCTCCATGTTAAAAATAAACAGCTACCTCCATGTTAAAATAAACAGCTATCTCCATGTTAAAAATAAACAGCTACCTCCATGTTAAAATAAACAGCTACCTCCATGTTAAAATAAACAGCTACCCCATCTTAAAAATAAACAGCTACCTCCATGTTAAAAATAAACAGCTACCTCCATGTTAAAATAAACAGCTACCTCCATGTTAAAATAAACAGCTACCTCCATGTTAAAATAAACAGCTACCCCATCTTAAAAATAAACAGCTACCTCCATGTTAAAAATAAACAGCTACCTCCATGTTAAAATAAACAGCTACCTCCATGTTAAAATAAACAGCTACCTCCATGTTAAAATAAACAGCTACCTCCATGTTAAAAATAAACAGCTACCTCCATGTTAAAATAAACAGCTAGCTCCATGTTAAAAATAAACAGCTACCCCCATCTTAAAAATAAACAGCTATCTCCATGTTAAAAATAAACAGCTACCTCCATGTTAAAAATAAACAGCTACCCCATCTTAAAAATAAACAGCTACCTCCATGTTAAAAATAAACAGCTACCTCCATGTTAAAATAAACAGCTACCTCCATGTTAAAAATAAACAGCTACCTCCATGTTAAAAATAAACAGCTACCTCCATGTTAAAATAAACAGCTACCTCCATGTTAAAAATAAACAGCTACCTCCATGTTAAAAATAAACAGCTACCTCCATGTTAAAATAAACAGCTACCGCCATGTTAAAATAAACAGCTACCTCCATGTTAAAATAAACAGCTACCTCCATGTTAAAAATAAACAGCTACCTCCATGTTAAAATAAACAGCTAGCTCCATGTTAAAAATAAACAGCTACCCCCATCTTAAAAATAAACAGCTATCTCCATGTTAAAAATAAACAGCTACCTCCATGTTAAAAATAAACAGCTACCCCATCTTAAAAATAAACAGCTACCTCCATGTTAAAAATAAACAGCTACCTCCATGTTAAAATAAACAGCTACCTCCATGTTAAAATAAACAGCTACCTCCATGTTAAAAATAAACAGCTACCCCATCTTAAAAATAAACAGCTACCTCCATGTTAAAAATAAACAGCTACCTCCATGTTAAAATAAACAGCTACCTCCATGTTAAAAATAAACAGCTACCTCCATGTTAAAATAAACAGCTACCTCCATGTTAAAATAAACAGCTACCTCCATGTTAAAAATGCATCACTGTGAGATCTTAAACTTATGCAACATTTAATCTTTAAATCAGTGAATATTCCTCAAATAAAGTTTCAGAAAAAGATATTTTATTTTTGAAAGACATTTTTATAAAGAGAATTACATTGTTTTGACAGATTTGTAAATATGGCCGATTTTAGCGTTTTTATTGATAAATAAAAAAATTCCTTCCAATCAATTTAAATTCAGTTTGAAATAGAGCAAAGTATTTCAACGAGAAACGAGAGTAGGGATGTTGAAGGTAACATCAATCAACCAAGTGACAAATTTTATATATTAATTCTCTGTCTGTTTGTCTTTCTCTCTCTCACCCTCTGTATCTGTCTCTGTCTGCCTGTCTCTCTCTCTAGATATATATAAATGTAAGGAAAGAAAGACAGAAAGAGAAGAGGAAAGTGAAGGGAGAAAACCGTAAGAGAAGATGAAAATATTTATATATAGAGAGAAGGAGAGAAAAACAGAAGAAAAGAGAAGGGGGAGGCGTAAGATGTGATATATATATATATATATATTTATATATATATATATATATATATATATATATATATATATATATATATATTCTGTAGTTCACTGCTACCAGCAAGCAGAAATATTTTTTCTCCTGATGATGGGCATGTTGGCCGAAACTAGTCGAGGAATCTAAATGAAATAATAATAATAAAAACGAATGAATATTAATCTACAACCCAGTGTGTCTGAAGATTTTAATTTTTTAAATAATTTTTATTGTTCAATATATATATATATATATATATATATACTCCAATTTAAAGTTATAGTTTAATAAAATCGTCCCCCATCTTAGCAATCTATTAGCATTGTAGACAGGTAGACCTTTCTTTGATCCAAATATTGTCAATAACGGCTTGTTGTCCGTCTGTAAGGTGAAAAATCTACCGTAAATATATCTGTGGAATCTCGTAACCTCAAAAATAATCCCCAGCCTTTCTTTTTCGATTTGCGAGTAATTTTGTTCGGCTGGTAGTAACGTTCTTGACGCATGCGCGATGGGTTTTCGTGTCCCATCCGGCATTTTATGAAGTATACATGCCCCAACACCATAGGCACTTGCGTCATTCGCGACTATTATTTCCAATTTTGGATCATAATGCGCTAAAAATAAATCTGCTGTTAGAGTCTTAATGATTTTGTCGAAAGTTTTCTGACATTCATATGACCATTCCCAAACTTTTTCCTTCTTCAACAGTTCGTTTAGGGGTGCGTGTAATTTGTGCATGTTAGGAATGAATTCTTGATAATAATTTACTAAGCCCAAGAAACTTTGTAACTCGTCTAAATTTTTTGGAGCTGGTATTTTTTTTATTGCCGTGGCTCTTTCTGGGTCTGGTCTTCTTCCTTCTTCGTCAATAATATGGCTCAGATATTTTATCTCCTCCATAAAGAAGTCACATTTATTTTCCTTTACCGTAAAACCGTAATTTTGTATCTGCCTGAAAACCTCTTGAACGTGCTCCCAGTGTTGTTCAATAATTTTGCTATTTATCAGGATGTCATTCAGGTATGCGATCGTGAAATCCAGTCCGCCTAGCATAGTGTCCATTATTTGCTGAAATATCGCTGGCGCGACCTTGATCCCGAATGGTAATCTCTGGAACTTATATAACCCTTTATGTGTGTTTATGCACAACAACCTCGAGCTTTCCTCATCTACTGGTACTTGTAGGTATGCTTCGCTCAAGTCTATCTTTGAGAAAAATTTTCCTCCGTTCAACTTTGTGAAAACTTCCTCTGGACTAGGGAGAGGATAGTGATAATCCTTAATCGCTGCATTCAATTCCGTCGAGAAATCAGCGCATACTCGTATCTCACCCGATTTCGTTTTCACGTAAACCGTAAGTGCGGCCCATTGACTATATTCCACCTTTGTCAATATACCGGTTTTCACGAGTCTATCCAACTCTTCGTCTATTTTTTTATAATGATGCGAAAGGTTTCTTCTTGAAAATGGGTTGTACATTTTCTTTTAGTTCGATTTTGGCCGCCATTTTGTTTACTCCTCCCGAGGCCGGCTGAAAATACGTCGAGGAAATTCTCCTGTAATTTCCCCTTCAATTTCTCTGCCTCGGTCGATAACCTTTCCACTTTTTGGCAGAACGTATTTATCGGTAAATCCCAGAGGTCAAATTTCTGCATTCAGTCAGTTCCAAATAAATTTTCCGTATTTTTTAGAACATACATCTTTAATTTCTTGGTCATCCAGTTGAATGTCACATTTGTGATAGTCTCCCCCTCAAATTTGATTTTTCTCCAGTTACCGATCTGGCTATTTTTTCTGTTCTCAACATGGTCGGTTTGTTTCATTTCTTCCATGTCTATAAGCTAATAATGGTTAAATCTGATCCGGAATCTAATTGTAATCTGATTTTTTTGTTTAACATTTCTACTTGTACGAATTTTCGTATATTTATCCCGTCCGCTTGGTCAGTTCTAGTGACTCTTACTCGCCTTTTGTTTTTCTTTCTTTGTTCTACAGTGCGAACTTTTATGTCCCACTTTATTGCATGACAGACAAGTCTTATAGCGGTATGGACAATCTTTGTACCAATGCAAAGTCCCACAGCCATAGCATGGACTGGGTGGTGGTTTCTTCTGAGGTTTCATTTGACTTTTTGTAGTAAAATAATTTGTTTGGTTTGTTTCTGAGGAGGGAGAAAAACGTGTTTGTCATTGTACTTTTCGTAGTTGAGCGGCCCCAGACTCTTCGATATCTTTCGAGTCCTTTTTTACGCTTATACGTCACTGACAGTCCTCAGCCAATTTTTGTAGCGTCAATTCTGGTTCACTCTCAAGTTTTGTTAGAATTATCCGTCTGATCTCCGCATCTTTAGTCGAAACCAGGCCTTGGACGAATATCAAACATTTAAAATTGTCAGGACTGAGTTCAGATAACTTAATGTCATCGCAGTGTTTGTTTACTACGGAAGCGAATGTTATATAATCTTCGCTATCCTTTTAGTTAAATTTAAACATTTCCACCTTTTGTGGAATCGTGAAGTGTTCGGACTAAATAATTCCGTTAAAAGTTTCACGGCTTCCTTGAAAGTCAACTCATTCGTTTTCCTCGGTAGGATGTAGTCTACGAATTTAGTGTATTCGTTTGACCCTAGTTTCCTCAGTAGCAGACGTACTTATTTCGCGTCTGACCAATTCCCGCAATCAAACTCATATGAATCTTCATATCTTATGAAGTAAGCCGCAAAGGTTTTGTCTTCGTCTGGTGCATAAGTGAAGTCTTTCATAGAGCTCCATATAACATTTTGCGAGAATGCCGCTTCATTTCCAGAATTTTGTCCTTTATTTGTTACTGCCCGTAGTAGTAATTCTTGTAGTTCGAGTTGATTCTCTTCGTTTTTCTGTTGAATTTCCAATAGTTTTTCTTCGAGCCTAATCTATCTTTATCATTTTTTTGTTGCTGCTCGAATTGAATTTTCATTAGTTCCAATATGGTTGCATTAAAGTCTTCCATGTTTACACCGTAATTTTGTGTAACGATTTTTCCTTTTTTGTCAGTGTAGACCTCAGGTGTTTGTCGCCTGTTTTTCTGGAACCTTAGTAAGAAAAGATTTTCCTACGTAGAATTCGATTCTGTTCTGGCTGACAGGTAAAATTCATGTCTCCGTTACCACTGTTAAGGTTGATATCCAAAAAAATCTTTCTTTTTTGTTTTATCTTCGCGTAGAACTTGTTTTTTTTTTCAATACTACCGTCGCCTCTGTTAAGGACGACCGATAGCAAAATTTGTTTTTTTTAGATTCTCCGCGTAGAATTTGTTTCTTCAATATCCTCGTCGCCACTGTTATGGTCCAGGTTAGGACCAAGGAAGAACAGCACGAACACAAGAGTAGAAATAACGAAGATATATTACACGGAGTAATAATACAAGATGTGGAAGGTGTTAGCATGACTGTTAGTCTGGTTTGGAGTGAACTACTATCGGCTCGACTCGATTCGTCACTCTCCCTTGAGAGGCGTAGTATACATAGTGTTAGGAAGAGTTCCTCCTGTAGTTATAAGGTAAGGACCCATAACAATTATATATATATATATATATATATATATATATATATATATATATATATATATATATATATGTTTTTCAACATGACTTAAGTAATATAGTTTTCTTTTCCTGGCGCTTGCTATACTATCCCAGTTAATAAAAAAGGTGACTTACCATTATTCTTTAATTGACAGGAATATTTACAGAGAGCAGTGCTGTTATTGTATTTTATATTACCTAAAATCATTCGTTGATGGGAGAAACGAAATTTCCAAGGATGTGCAGTGGAAGCTAAATAAAATTTAACATCGTTACTGGATTGTACACCCGCTTTGTATACAATATTACCAGGCATTCATTGATCGTTTGTGTGACAGATCATATACTTTGGTAGTTGCATTTATTTTCAGAAAAAATTACGTTGGCCTTGTTGGAAATATATTTGTTTAATATTATGTTGTTATGTCGGTATATAGATTTCTTTATGTTATTAATGCATCTAGTGCAGATATGTATGTAAAAAAAGAAAAAGTGAAAGATTGTTTTCGAGTTGTGAATATTATATTTTTTTAAATTAAAGGGAGATAACTTCTAATTTTTTAAAAAATTATGCACTGTCCCCGAGAAATCAGTCTTCTCCGAAGTGTTTTATGCCCTACAAATCATATCTAATAAATATCTGCGTAACGCGTAAGAAAAATAAATAATTTAATTAAAAATGAACAGTTTCTAAAACTTCTCAACAACGCACAGAAATCCATCAAGACAAACAAATTACTTATCCAATCCAACACACATAAGGCTCTACAAAGCAACTGCCTCAACATATCCAACTAGAAATTATCGACAGAAGAAGAATCAGTACTAAACAAAGGACTGTCATTTGGTCCGCTCATAAAGCTTCATCACGTAGACTTGAGGTACAATATGCAAAATTAAATTAAGGGAATACTTCTCAACAAACAGCAACAACCATCTAGTTTCTACCACCAACGACAAAGCACACACAAAAAACCCACAAAAGTCAACACACTAGAGTCCACAAAATGGGCGCAATCAATACATCGATTTTAACACCCTTGTGCAAATTATTTGAAACAACCAAATTAGTTTCCTTTCTTTAACATACGGTCAGTGTAATCGAATTTTTTCTCAGATAAGGTCATTTGCAGTGGTGTGCAGTAATATGAATATATTTCTTGGGTGTATGATGAAATTTGTTTGGCCTTGAAAAATATTGCGACATCCGTGATTGAATCAGATTTTCATCATGCCCAGGCACTATTGTCTCAGCTGTCGATTAGTTGTCCTACGCCCATTGTCTGCGATGGACATTACCCAAGGAAACTTAAGAGAATTTTAATGAAGCAAGAATACACTGGCAAGTCTTACCAGTGATCAACTCAAAGTACTATAGACTGACATGGAAACTCATCTGATTTAAATCCAATCGAGAATCTGTGGTCAAACTTAGTAGAATGAAGTAATGGTCAATCTATAAGGAACGACTTAGTGGAATGAACTAATGAAGAAATGGTCAGTCATTAAGGAAACACGTCGTGGAATGAATTAATGAATAAAAAGTATTTGTGTAAGGAACGACTTCGTGCAAGAAACTAATGAATTAATGCTCAATATCTAAGGAACGACTTGGTGGAATGATCTAATGAATTAATAGTCAATCTGTAAGGAACGACTTCGTGAATAGAACTAATGAAATAATGGTCAATCTGTAAGGAACGACTTCGTGGAATGATCTAATGAAGTAATGGTCAATCTGTAACGAACGACTTCGTGGAATGATCTAATGAAGTAATGGTCAATCTGTAAGGAAAGATTTCGTGGAATGAAATAATGAAATAATAGTAAATCTGTAAAGAAGGATTTCGTGGAATGAACTAATGAAAAATCGGTCAATCTGTAAGGAATGACGTTGAGGAAGGAAATAATGAAGTAATGGTCAATCTGTAAGTAACGAATTCGTGTAATGAACTAACGAAGAAACTGTCATTCTGTAAGGAGCGACTTCGATGAATGTAGTAAGAAAGTAATGGTCAATCTGAAAGGAACGACTTCGTGGAATGAACTAATGAAGAAACTGTTATTCTGTAAGGAGCAACTTCGTGGAATGTAGTAAGAAAGTAATGGTCAATCTGTAAGGAACGATTTCGTGGAATGAACTAATGAAGTAATGGTCAATCTGTAAGGAACGACTTCGTGGAATGAACGAATGAAGTAATGGTCAATCTGTAAGGAACGACTTCGTGGAATGAACTAATGAAGTAATGATCAATCTGTAAGGAACTACTTCGTGGAATGAACTAATGAACTAATGGTCAATCTGTAAGGAACGACTTCGTGGAATGAACTAATGAAGTAATGATCAATCTGTAAAGAACGACTTCGTGGAATGAAATAATGAAATAATGGTCAATCTGTAAGGAACGACTTGATTGAATGAACTCATGAAGTAATGGTCAATCTGTAAGGAACGACTTCGTGGAATGAACTAATGATGTAATGGTCAATCTGTAAGGAACTACTTCGTGGAATGAAGTTATGAAGTAATGATCAATTTGTAACGAACGACTTCGTGGAAAGAACAAATGAAGTAATGGTCAATCTGTAAGGAAGGATATCGTGGAATGAACTAATGAAGTAATGATCAATCCGTAAGGAGCGACTTCATGGAATGTAGTAAGAAAGTAATGGTCAATCTGTAAGGAGCGACTTCGTGGAATGAACTAATGAAGTAATGGTCAATCTGTAAGGAACGATTTCGTGGAATGAACTAATGAAGTAATGATCAATCTGTAAGGAACTACTTCGTGGAATGAACTAATGAAGAAACTGTCATTCTCTAAGGTGGGAATTCGTGGAATGTAGTAAGAAAGTAATGGTCAATATGTAAGGAACGACTTCGTGGAATGAACTAATGAAGTAATGGTCAATCTGTAAGGAACGACTTCGTTGAATGAACTAATGATGTAATGGTCAATCTGTAAGGAGCGACTTCGTGGAATGAGCTAATGAAGTAATGATCAATCTGTAAGGAACGACTTCGTGGAATGAACTATTGAAGTAATGGTCAATCTGTAAGAAACGATTTCGTGGAACGAAATAATGAAGAAACTGTCATTCAGTACCGAGCGACTTCGTGGAATGTAGTAAGAAAGTAATGTTCATTCTGTAAGGAGCGACTTCGTGGAATGTAGTAAGAAAGTAATGGTCAATCTGTAGGGAACCACTTTGTGGAATGAACTAATGAAGTAATGGTCAATCTGTAAGGAACGACATCGTGAAATGAACTAATGAATAATGGTCAATCTGTAATGAACGACTTCGTGGAATGAACTAATGAAGTAATGGTCAATCTGTAAGGAACTACTTCTTGGAATGAACTAATGAAGTAAGGGTCAATCTATAAGAAACGACTGCGTGGAATGAACTAATGAAATAATGGTCAATCTGTAAGGAACGACTTCGTGGAATGAACTAATGAAGTAATGATCAATCTGTAAGGAACTACTTCGTGGAATGAACTAATGAAAAACTGTCATTCTCTAAGGTGGGACTTCGTGGAATGTAGTAAGAAAGTAATGGTCATTCTGTAAGGAGCAACTTCGTGGAATGTAGTAAGCAAGTAATGGTCAATCTGTAAGGAACGACTTCGTGGAATGAACTAATGAAGAAACTGTCATTCTGTAAGGAGCGACTTAATTCAATGTAGTAAGAAAGTAATGGTCAATCTGTAAGGAAAGACTTCGTGGAATGAACTAATGAAGTAATGGTCAATCTGTAAGGAGCGACTTCGTGGAATGAACTAATGAAGTAATGATCAATCTGTAAGGAACGACTTCGTGGAATGAACTAATGAAGTAATGGTCAATCTGTAAGAAACGACTTCGTGGAACGAAATAATGAAGAAACTGTCATTCAGTAACGAGCGACTTCCTGGAATGTAGTAAGAAAGTAATGGTCATGCTGTAAGGAGCTTCTTCGTGGAATGTCGTAAGAAAGTAATGGTCAATCTGTAAGGAAAGACTTCGTGGAATGAACTAATGAAGTAATGGTCAATCTGTAACGAATGACTTCGTGGAAAGAACTAATGAAATAAAGGTTAATCTGTAAGGAACGACTTCGTGGAATGAACTAATGAAGGAACTGACATTCTGTAAGGCGCGACTTCATTGAATGTAGTAAGAAAGTAATGATCAATCTGTAAGGAACTACTTCTTGGAATGAACTAATGAAGGAATGGTCAATCTGAAAGGAACGACTTCGTGGAATGAACTAATGAAGTAATGGTCAATCTGTAAAGAATGATTTCGTGGAATGAACTAATGAAGTAATGGTCAATCTTTAAAGAACGACTTCGTGGAATGAACTAATGAAGTAATGATCAATATGTATGGAACGACTCCGTGGAATGAAATTACGAAGTAATGGTCAATCTGTAAGGAACGACTTCGTGGAATGAACTAATGAAATAATGGTCAATCTGTAAGGAACTACTTCGTGGAATGAACTAATGAAATAATGGTCAATCTGTAATGAACGACTTCGTGGAATGAAGTAATGAAATAATGGTCAATCTGTAAGGAACTACTTCGTGGAACGAACTAATGAAGTAAGGGTCAATCTGTAAGAAACGACTACGTGGAATGAAATTACGAAGTAATGGTCAATCTGTAAGGAACGACTTCGTGGAATGAACTAATGAAATAATGGTCAATCTGTAAGGAACTACTTCGTGGAATGAACTAATGAAATAATGGTCAATCTGTAATGAACGACTTCGTGGAATGAAGTAATGAAGTAATGGTCAATCTGTAAGGAACTACTTCGTGGAACGAACTAATGAAGTAAGGGTCAATCTGTAAGAAACGACTACGTGGAATGAACTAATGAAATAATGGTCAATCTGTAAGGAACGAATTCGTGGAATGAACTAATGAAGTAATGGTCAATCTGTAAAGAACGACTTCGTGGAATGAACTAATGAAGTAATGGTCAAACTTTAAAGAACGACTTCATGGAATGAACCAATGAAGTAATGATCAATCTGTATGGAATGACTCTGTGGAATGAACTAAAGAAGTAATTGTCAATCGGTAAGGAACTACTTCGTGGAATGACCTAATGAAATAATGGTCAATCTGTAAGGAACGCCTTCGTGGAATGAACTACTGAAGAAACTGACATTCTGTAAGGAGCGACTTCATGGAATGCAGTAAGAAAGTAATGATCAATCTGTAAGGAACTACTTATTGGAATGAACTAATGATGTAATGATCAATCTGTATGGAACGACACCGTGGAATGAACTAATGAAATAATGGTCAATCTGTAAGGAACTACTTCGTGGAATGAACTAATGAAATAATGGTCAATCTGTAAGGAACAACTTCGTGGAATGAAATAATGAAGTAATGATCAAACTGTAAGGAACTACTTTGGGGAATGCACTAATGAAGTAATGGTCAATCTGTAAGGAACGACTTCGTGTAATGAACTAATGAAGCAATGGTCAATCTGTAAGTAACTACTTCGTGGAATGAACTAATGAAGTAATGGTCAATCTGTAAAGAACGACTTCGTGTAATGAACTAATGAAGCAATAGTCAATCTGTAAGGAACGACTTCGTGGAATGAACTAATGAAGTAATGGTCAATCTGTAAGGAACGACTTCGTGGAATGAACTAATGAAGTAAGGGTCAATCTGTAAGAAACGACAACGTGGAATGAACTAATGAAATAATGGTCAATCTGTAAAGAAAGACTTCGTGGAATGAACTCATGAAGTAATGGTCAATCTTTAAAGAACGACTTCGTGGAATGATCTAATGAAGTAATGATCGATCAGTATGGAAAGACTCCGTGGAATGAACTAATGAAGTAATGGTCAATCAGTAAAGAACGACTTCGTGTAATGAACTAATGAAGTAATGGTCAATCTGAAAGGAAAGACTCCGTGGAATGAACTAATGAAGTAATGTTCAATCTGTAAGGAACGACTTCGTGGAATGAACTAATGAAATAATGGTCAATCTGTAAGGAACGACTTCGTGGAAAGAAGTAATGAAGTAATGGTCAATCTGTAAGGAACTACTTCGTGGAATGAACTAATGAAGTAATGGTCAATCAGTAATGAAATACTTCGTGGAATGAACTAATGAAACAATGGTCAATCTGTATGAAACGACTACGTGGAATGAACTAATGAAATAATGGTCAATCTGTAAGGAATGACTTCGTGGAATGAACTAATGAAATAATGGTCAACCTGTAAGGAACGACTTCGTGGAATGAACTAATGAAGTAATGGTCAATCTGTAAAGAACGACTTCGTGGAATGAACTAATGAGGTAATGATCAATCTGTATGGAACGACTCCGTGGAATGAACTAATGAATAAATGGTCAATCTGTAATGAAATACTTCGCGGAAAGAACTAATGAAATAATGGTCAATCTGTAAGGAACGACTTCGTCGAATGAACTAATGAAGAAACTGACATTCTGTAAGGTGCGACTTCAATGAATGTAGTAAGAAAGTAATGATCAATCTGTAAGGAACTACTTCTTGGAATGAACTAATGAAGTAATGGTCAATCTCAAAGGAACGACTTCGTGGAATGAACTAAGGAAGTAATGGTCAATCTGTAAAGAACCACTTCGTGGAATGAACTATTTAAGTAATGGCCAATATTTAAAGCACGACTTCGGTCGAATGAACTAATGAAGTAATGGTCAATCTGTAAGGAACCAATTCGTGGAATGAACTAATGAATTAATGGTCAATCTCTAAGGAACTACTTCGTGGAATGAACTAATGAAATAATGGTCAATCTGTAAGGAACGCCTTCATAGAATGAACTAATGAAGAAACTGACATTCTGTACGGAGCGACTTCATGGAATGTAGTAAGAAAGTAATGTTCAATCTGTAAGGAACTACTTCTTGAAATGAACTAATTAAGAAATGGTCAATCTGTAAGGAATGACTTCGTGGAATGAACTAATGAAGTAATGGTCAATCTGTAAAGAACGACTTCGTGGAATGAACTAATGAAATAATGGTGAATCTGTAAGGAACTACTTCGTGGAATGAACTAATGAAGTAAGGGTCAATCTGTAAGGAACTACTTCGTGGAATGAACTAATGAAATAATAGTCAATCTGTAAAGAACGACTTCGTGTAATGAACTAATGAGGCAATGGTCAATCTGTAAGGAAGGATTTCGTGGAATGAACTAATGAAGTAATGGTTAATTTGTAAGGAATAACTTCGTGGTGTGAACTAATGAAATAATGGTCAATCTGTAAGGAACGACTTCGTGGAATGAACTAATGAAATAATGGTCAATCTGTAAGGAACGACTTCGTGTAATGAACTAATGAAGTAATGGTCAATCTGTAAAGAACGACTTCGTGGAATGAACTAATGAAATAATGGTCAATCTGTAAGGAACGACTTCGTGGAATGAACTAATGAAATAATGGTCAATATGTAAGGAACGACTCCGTGGAATGAACTAATGAAGTAATGGTCAATCTGTAAGGAATGCCTTCGTGGATTGAACTAATGAAGAAACTGACATTCTGTAAGGAGCGACTTCATGGAATGTAGTAAGAAAGTAATGATCAATTTGTAAGAACTACTTCTTGGAATGAACTAATGAAGAAATGGTCAATCTTAAAGGAACGACTTCGTGGAATGAACTAATGAAGTAATGGTCAATCTGTAAGGAACGACTTCATGGAATGAGCTAATGAACTAATGGTCAATCTGTAAGGAACGACTTTGTGGAATGAAATAATGAAGTAATTGTCAATCTGTAAAGAACGACTTCGTGGAATGAACTAATGAAGTAATCCTCAATCTGTAAAGAACGACTTCGTGGAATGAACTAATGAAGTAATGATCAATCTCTAAGGAACGACTTCGTGGAATGAACTAATGAAGTAATGGTCAATCTGTAAAGAACGTCTTCGTGGAATGAACTAATTAAGTAATGATCAATCTGTAAGGAACGACTTCGTGGAATGAACTAATGAAGTAATGGTCAATCTGGAAGGAACGACTTCGTGGAATGAACTAATGAAGTAATGGTCAATCTGGAAGGAACGACTTCGTGGAATGAACTAATGAAGTAATGATCAATCTGGACTATTGTCCTCATCTTTGTCGCCATATTTGTCACAACGTTTCGGCCGTTGTTCGCTCCGGCCTTCTTCAGGTGGTTGGAAGAAGGCCGGAGCGTACAACGGCCGAAACGTTGTGACAAATATGGCGACAAAGATGAGGACAATAGTCCGAATAATGTAAATACTGTACATAATACCTCATCTCAGAAATATAGACAGACTCTAATGATCAATCTGTAAGGAACTACTTTGTGGAATGAAATAATGTGCACTGTGAAATATTTTATTGGTAAAATACAATAAATATAAATAATAACGGAATTATTCGTTTTGTGTCAATTAATTTTCACAAGTGTATATATTAGAAGTACAGGCAATGACCTGGAAAATTTATACACAACCGACTCCATCAAAATAACAACAACATCAGCAGGCGAAAAGGAAAATCTCTCCAAACGATGAGATAATCATGAAACAAGCTGACAAGCTTTGTTTAATCACTATTTATGGACAGAAGAAAACGTCATGGAAGAACCATAAAATTAGCTGAAAGATGAAAATGTTTGCAACAAACTCACTCATGATTCCCACTAAACATTTCATATCAGAGCTCTTGATTCTAATTAGTAATTTCGTGCAAAGGATACAAGCAGAAGGTAATGTTTTAGTATCGAAAACACCTAAACCAGCCACACTCTACACCATCCCTAAACTACGTAATCTTCCCAAATGATAACAGACCCGATCACGCGCGATTTGATAAAATTTCACAAGATACATCCGCCCGGTCAACTGATAGATAATATTTTCTTTATATGGACACACGGAGAGAACAGTCTCCAAGGCTGGCTATCTATCTATCTATCTATCTATCTATCTATCTATCTATCTATCTATCTATCTATCTATCTATCTATCTCATTCTGTTTATATCTATTTATCTCAGTTCATTCAATATCTATCTATCTATCTATCTTTCTATCTATCTATCTATTTTTTTTTTTTTTTTTTTAATCATATCACCCCAAGCAAGGCCGGAGGCCACTATCACGCAAGGGGTTAAAGAGGGGGTTGGAGGAAGAGCAGATAGGAGTGGCAAGGGAGGGGATGTGGAGAAAGAGAAAGACAGTGAGTCGATCAAGGCAAGGGGGCCAAAAAAGATCCGGAGCGAGAGAAGATAGGAATGAGAAATGAAAGGATGTGGAGATGGGAAAGAGACACAGAGAGAGAAATCCGGGGACCCCTTCCTAGACACGAAACAAGGTTTGGGCCTCTAAACGTGTCCAATAGAGGGGGAGGAGTGTAGACCGGGCGGTAGGAAAGCCTACCTACTCCTATTACGTATAACATTCAACGAAGACAAGACAGAACAAAAGAGGGGGGTGTAGTCGGGAGAGAGTACTGGGCGATAGGAATGAGATACCATTGTATGTGTTTAATAATAATGAGTATTGACATTAATAGTAAGTTTTAACTTAGTATAAGTCCCAATGACCTATATTTAAAAAAAAAAAATTTTACCACTTACGTTAGAATAGTTGCTACTAAAATAAGACGTGGGGGGAAGGACGGTTAACAAAAAGCAAATTACAGAAATACAAATGAATAAAAAAACAAGACATTAAATAAATAATTTACAATAAAACTTTTGGAAATACATTAACAAGTTATATATACATACACAAGGAACGCGGCATCAAATAGGTGGGGGGGGGCATTTACAGTTAACAAAAAAAAAAAAAAATAACAATTTAAAAAATAAATATTCACTAATACCAAAGTTTTCAAATATATTAGTTACATATGCAAGGAATACATAGAACAGGCTCGATTCACGACCATAAGCTATCCAAAAGTCACGTACGAAATTAAAGGCACCAGTCACGCTAGTAGATCACTTAAAGTGAACGCAGTGATCAGGGGTGGGGGGAATCGGCCAGTCTCCCTCACCCCTAAACAGTGGGGTATCTATCTATCTATCTATCTATCTCATTCTCTTCATATCTATCTATCTATCTATCTATCTATCTATCTATCTATCTATCTATCTATCTCATTCTCTTCATATCTATCTATCTATCTATCTATCTATCTATCTATCTATCTATCTATCTATCTCTCATTCTCTTCATATCTATCTATCTATCTATCTATCTATCTATCTATCTATCTATCTATCTATCTCTCATTCTCTTCATATCTATCTATCTATCTATCTCATTCTGTTTATATCTATCTCAGTTCATTCATATCTATCTATCTATCTATCTATCTCATTCTCTTCATATCTATCTATCTATCTATCTATCTATCTATCTATCTATCTATCTATCTGTCTGTCTATCTATCTATCTCATTCTGTTTATATCTATTTATCTCAGTTCATTCAATATCTATCTATCTATCTATCTATCTATCTATCTATCTATCTATCTATCTATCTATCTATCCTCCCGATCAACCGATAGTTTAGGGAATCGATACCCTGTCACGACACAATTCAGGATTACATTAACCAAATCCTCAAACCTCAACTACCCACAATTCCCGAGTTATGTCAAAGACACTACCCATTTCTCAAGAGTTCTGCAAAATATACATAGATTACCAAACGTTTCACTCTGAATGACCATGGAAGTGACATTAGCAAAGAATACTAGCCTGTAAGAAATTTTTACAACCCAGTGGCTTTCAGAAATACAACACCTGATCAACATTATACAATTCATACTTACGCACAACAATTTCAAGTTCAACGGGCGCCATTTTCATCAAGACAAAGGCATAGCGATGGGAACAAAAATGGTTCCCAGCTATGAGAACAAATTCATGGACACACTCGAACGAGATATGTTTAGTAGATACAACCCTTACACCATCAAAAATACATAGATAAATTATTAATTATTTTAGATATTTATTTTTTTGGACATCTGCCAATTTGAACTTATTTTATCTTTATTCGTTAGCATTATTTTACCTTACTTGGTGTTTAAATGTTGGTGAGGGATATATTGCATAGTAACTGTGATTTTGATATTGTAACATCTACAATAAACGCACAACATCGGAAAGTTCAAAAGGGTTTTTTTTTTATAGTTTTCCCCCCATTTTCGTTCTTTATTGCTTAATAGAAGTCTTTCCTTTTCTGTCACCAACTATGGGTTTATATGTGAATTATAATTATTTGTAACTAATTCCTGTTAAACGACTTACTTACCAACATTGTTCACCCCTCTTTCCGCCATTTTGTTTCGATAGTTTTCCCCCCATTTTCGTTCTTTATTGCTTAATAGAAGTCTTTTTATTTTCATTTTATCTCTTTTTCCTTTTCTGTCACCAACTATGGGTTTATATGTGAATTATAATTATTTGTAACTAATTCCTGTTAAACGACTTACTTACCAACATTGTTCACCCCTCTTTCCGCCATTTTGTTTCGATAGTTTTCCCCCCATTTTCGTTCTTTATTGCTTAATAGAAGTCCTTTTATTTTCATTTTATCTCTTTTTCCTTTTCTGTCACCAACTATGGGTTTATATGTGAATTATAATTATTTGTAACTAATTCCTGTCAAACGACTTACTTACCAACATTGTTCACCCCTCTTTCCGCCATTTTGTTTCGATAGTTTTCCCCCCATTTTCGTTCTTTATTGCTTAATAGAAGTCCTTTTATTTTCATTTTATCTCTTTTTCCTTTTCTGTCACCAACTATGGGTTTATATGTGAATTATAATTATTTGTAACTAATTCCTGTCAAACGACTTACTTACCAACATTGTTCACCCCTCTTTCCTTCACTTTTTCCGCGTAACGATCAAAATCGTAAATTTTAATTTTATTTGTTAATCTCACACTTTAATCGACAGATTTAATCGAATTTACTAAGTTTACTCGTTTAACTTGTCTTAAACGACATTTATTTTTATATTTACGTTCGTTTTAACACGCTGAGTAAGTCGTAATTTATTTATTTTAATCGTAGAAACAATGTAAATTACTAATTATTTTATGGTTGCATCGTTTTTTTATTTCTTATTTTATTTTCGTATTTTATTTTTTATTTATTTATTTTTCTTTACTAACAATAACTATCAGCGGGGGGGGGGGGGCGGAGATAAAACTTGAAAAAAGTAAAAAAAAAAACAAACCCAAAACCGGAAAACACATAATTACCTTCCGAGTATACGACGAGTATCAACATAAAAAAAGAGAGAGTCAAAAATCCCCCGGAAACAACTTAAATAGAGCTCACACCATTGAGACTGTCTATTGGCCAACTTCCAATCAAATACGTGACAGAGGGGTAGGCTTTGCCTAATATAAGTCAGTGTCTGCAGGCTGTTAATTTAAATTGTGGGGGGCGCATCAGAGACTGACTGTACAGGCTGTTCATAAACTTCGTGTGCACTTTAAAAATTTATAACTTTATTTGTATTTGCGATAGAAATAATTTGTAAAAAGGATTAGAAAGAAGTAAATCTATATTTTTTAAGGTTTTATTGAAATTTTATTTAAGTTTCCACATGTCCTCCATCATTAGCAATACAAAGGGTAATACGATTTTGCAGTTCACGGAAAACATTTGCCAACTGATTTACAATAATGCCTGAAATCACATTAGTTATTTTAGCTATACTTAAAACTAGGTACATTAAACTTTATACATTTTTTACAGACTATTTCGATCGCAAATACAAATAAAGTTATAAATTTTTTAAAGTTCACACGAACTTTATGGACACCATGTATATATATATGTATATATATATATATATATATATATATATATATATATATGTGTGTGTATGTATATACACACACACACACACACACACACACACACACATATATATATATATATATATATATATATATATATATATATATATATATATATATATATATATGTATATGGGAAGCCATTGGTTTATACATCTCGTTTTCACTCTCGCGTGGTCATGTGTGACGTCACGAGCTACGACGCGTTTTTCGCTTCCTTGGCTCGTAAATAAGAGTTTGTCGTTACTTTGAGCTTATTCAAACAGCAACGGCGGGCCATTATTGTGGTTTCGTCTGTGTGTTGTTTGATTTATTAAAATTGTCATCTTTGATAATGGCTTATGTAAGCCGAAAGCTTAGACTGGATTTAAACATGTATCTATATGGTGTTTTCCTTTCGTCTTTCAACGATAATGTGATTAAGCTTATCAGACAGTACGAAAGGAACTTACTTAAAATAAATAGACAAAACGTGTCTATATTATTTATTGAACCATGCATTAATATATATATATATATATATATATATATATATATATATATATATATATATATATATATATATATTCAGCGATAACTGACCTCATGCTTGCCGTCAGCCTCACAATCTTAACATTTTCCGACCTATATGATTCATCGCATGAGAAAGACAGGGGACAGAAAGTTGTGGAGAGCTATAATCGCCAGTGTCGTGAAAGAACAAGGCACATACAAGGTAACCAAAAAAGTTCTGTCCGTTTTTAAAGGAAAAAAAGAAAACGCTTCAGAGTATGTGTAACTTATATTTAGTCTTCGAAGTAATCGCCATCGGCATCCAGCACCTGCCAACGTGTCTCCAGCTGTTCAATGCCCTTGCGGTAGAACTCGGGGGGTTTTGATGCAAAGAAGTCCATGAGAGCTTTGCGCAAGTCTGCTTCATTGGCGAAGGATTTCTCACGAAGATGATTATCCAGGGAGTGGAAGAGGTGGTAATCGGATGTCGCAAGGTCAGGTGAATAAGGTGGATGGCAGAAAGTCTCCCACCCAAGTTGCTGTATGGTATCCCTGACCACTCGCGCGACATGCGGCCTGGCGTTGTCATGGAAGAAAAGCACACCTTTGTGATTCACCAGTGCTGGCTCCTTCTGGCGCAATGCCTGCTGCACACGTTTCAATTGCTGCGAGTATAGATCTCCAGTGACCGTTTGGCCCGTTGGTAGCAGTTCATAATGAACCACTTGACGACCTGTCCACCAGACACAAAGCATAATCTTGCGTGGGTGCATAGGCGGTCTTGCGGTGTGAGGGACAGCATCCTGAGGAGACAACCAATGTCTGGAACGCTTGGGAGTTTCGTACAGAACCTACTTTTCATCACTGGTAAGCACTCGATTGAATAAGGATGCGGTACGGTGGCGAGAAAGCAGCGACACGCAGGCTGCCACTCGTTGTCCCTTGTGGACCTCCAACAGCGTTTGCGGAACCCACTTGATCAGTTTGTACGTCTTACCTCGGCGATGCAGGTGAAGTCTAACTGTTTCATCGGAAACGTTGAACTGTCTTGCAAGTTCACCACACGTTAGACTACTGTCCACTTCAATGGCCGCCTTCAGGACTCCGTCATTCAAGACCTGTGGTCGTCCACTGCGAGGCTCATCATGGAGAGACAAATCTCCCGACTTGAATTTTCGAAACCCACGCCTTGCAGTACGTTCATCCACAGCACTATCCCCAAAAACATGACATATGCGGCGACTTGATGCAGCTGCTGATAAGCCCACTTTGAAGTCATAAAGCAAACAGCCCCGAACGAGATCTATAGACACTTCCATCCTTCTCACAGATGTCCGGCGTATAACTGATGACCGGGCACGGTGCGCGGGTTTTTTATAACGTCTGATGTTCCTACTTCAGGCTGTCCGAATTTGAAAACAATTGCTACACGCATTTCGTATATATTTCAACTTCATTCAATGACTAATCAAAAAACGGGCAGAAGTATTTTGGTTACCTTGTAAAATCCGCTCTAAAAATTTAATTTCTCGAAATTTCATGAAATTAAGTAAGGTTGTGGTAACATACGTAATATATATATATATATATATATATAAATAATTCTGTTGCTTCAAGTCTCTTCTTCATATGTGAGGAGATTGTCCAGCATTCACTGCCATATAGGAGGACTGATATTACGTAACAGTTCAGTACTTTTTTCTTTGTTTTTGCTGCTTCAAGTGTCTTCTTCATATGTGAGGAGATTGTCCAGCATTCACTGCCATATAGGAGGACTGATATTTCGTAACAGTTCAGTACTCTTTTCTTTCTTTCTCTTGCTTCAAGTCTCTTCTTCATCTGTGAGGAGATTGTCCAGCATTCACTGCTATATAGACGAGGTGCACGAATCAATCTACTCTTTTTGATTAAATTACGGGATCATTTCGAATTCCGTGACGATTACTTGGACCGACAGACACACGATGAAGTCTATAATGCACAACGCCCAAGATAAATCGATTTGATTTTTTACGGCTTATCAACCTTTTGCAGGTTTTTTTAAAGCCCAAATATATTTTTATACTGTAAGAATATTCTGGTGTTTATAAAGAATTACCGAAACAAGTCCTCTTACTTAACCAATAGCTGGAGGTGGGGATGGATCAATAGCTTTTTCAAGGTCATTTGTGTGTACGTGAATATCACGAACCTTGCTGAAATTGGAACTCGGTTCTCCGATTTCCGAATCTGAGCTGTTATCCATTACACCACCCGCATATCCAAGCTTAAAGCACCTGCTATTCCCAGTCGGTTACCCATTTAGGTACGGACCAGGCTGGACATTGCTTAACTTCGGGAACTGGCGATATGACTGCGACACTTGATGAAGGATTTTCTTCCTTATACAATAATGAAGATGAACCGGAGTTTTTTTGTGTTATGAAAATATTTTTATTCAACAATATATATATATATATATATATATATATATATATATATATATATATATATATATATATATATATATATATATATATATATACACACACGTAACTGTATATATATATATATATATATATACATATATATATATAATGTCTTTGATAAACAGCAAATATCTACGTATCTGTTTTTATATTTTTCATATAACCACGAGAAATCTTATCTATCTATCTATCTATCTATCTATCTATCTATCTATCTATCTATCTCAGTCTGTTCTTATCTATCTATCTATCTATCTCAGTCTGTTCTTATCTATCTATCTATCTATCTATCTATCTATCTATCTATCTATCTATCTCAGTCTGTTCTTATCTATCTATCTATCTATCTATCTATCTATCTATCTATCTCAGTCTGTTCTTATCTATCTATCTATCTATCTATCTATCTATCTATCTATCTATCTATCTATCTCAGTCTGTTCTTATCTATCTATCTATCTATCTATCTATCTATCTCAGTCTGTTCTTATCTATCTATCTATCTATCTATCTATCTATCTATCTATCTATCTATCTAAGTCTGTTCTTATCTATCTATCTATCTATCTATCTATCTATCTATCTATCTATCTATCTATCTATCTCAGTCTGTTCTTATCTATCTATCTATCTATCTATCTATCTATCTATCTATCTATCTATCTATCTAAGTCCGTTTATTTTTATGTATAGGGAGAGATAGATAGATAGAGAGAGAGAGAGAGAGAGAGAGAGTAATGGGCAGCGAACCAGAGAGGCTCACTGAAACTTAAGGCGTAACAGCTGTGTGCGCATGCGCGCCGAAAAAGGCGCGAAAACCTCAATGGCCATGAGAGCGAGACAGACTGACAAACGAGATTCGCAGACAAATGTACTTCAGTCCGTGGGGGACAGCACGCGAGCATGCAGACACTCTACCGGAAGCTGATGAGAGAAAGAAACAACATTTTGGGGTGGATAAACCCGCCGCCTACCTCAACTCTATCACCCAAACAAAAACAGAAAAATAAAATAATCCCCCCCCCATCGGAGCACGCAAGCACGTGAAAACAGAAACCGTCACTTGGTTAAAAGGAAAATAAAATAAAATAAGAACCCTCTCGTGTAAAGTGCATTTGAAAAAAAAAAAAGAAAAAAAAAGGAAAAAGAAAAGGGCAAGCAAAATATGTAAAAAGGGTTTGACAGAAAAATGAGAAAGAAAATGTAGGGACACCCGCCTGACGAGAAATGGTACCGAAATAAGTAACATAGTAATGCTGACAGATACAGCGACACACACAGATTATATATATATATAAAAGAAGCCATTTTTTATGTTTAACATTCTTTTTATAGATACAAGTATTTAAGTAAATGCTCTGTTTATAATAAACAGTATTAAATAACATTTACCGGCCTGAATGTCCGAGAAATTTTCATAGAAAATATCCGTCCTCCGATTCGAACCTGTATTGTATACGGAACCGTCATATAGCCTGACGTGCCTTTTAACCGATTTGGCCACAGACGATCGTTCGGTTGGCAAGGTCGAATTTACTGCTTATAAACTTCTCTCTTCCATGAATCTCTCACGTACATTCATAACTGCTCATGGCGTAGCAAATGTAAACAAATGACGTCACACATTATGAAATGGAGAAAGTCCGACAACTATTTAAAGACATTTTTATGTTTAATATTATTATTTTTATAGATACAAATATTTAAGTAAATGCTCTATTTATAATAAACAGTATTAAATAACATTTACCGGCCTGAATGTCCGAGAAATTTTCATAGAAAATATCCGTCCTCCGACAGGATTCGAACCTGTATCCTATACGGAACCATCATATAGACGGACGGGCCTTTTAACCGATTCGGCCACAGAGGATCGTTCGGGGAGCAAGGGGAGTAAGTTTTCTTTTCCTTTTGTATCTAAAATTGCAGTGCATGTTTTTATTATAAACTAGCTTAGCACAATGACATAGCACAATGTCATCATCAGTCTCTTGTTTATTGCAAGACAAATATTATAGTGTTCATTATTGTCAAAGACAAAAAATTGTTGTGCTCACCTGGAAGTTAAATTTCTTACTTGTGGAGTGAAGAACGCTGAGTCAGTGCGAGACCGCTGACACCGTTTAAAGGGAGGTAACTAAATATGGTGTGTGGAGTTTTTTTACGAAATAAGTAGTAAAAAAACGTTGTGCGATGTCGAGAGAAATATGTATCAACACAGCAATTTTCTCTCAACCTTCAATAAATATATGAATATGAAAAGATCCAATTGAAAATAAGTAGACCGAACATGTCTAAATTATTCAACGAAATATATCTCAATACATATATATATATATATATATATATATATATATATATATATATATATATATATATATATATATATATATATATACCTGTTGTAACAGCAAAATTGTCTAACTGTCAGTTTAAGATCTGAACCGTTGTATCTTAGAAATGATTAAAGATATCTTATTGGAATTTTCCGAGGTTTTTATAACACTATTGGACACTACTTTGAGCAATAAAACGGTATAATTACTCTGCAAGCTTAACAGAAGAATCGTGATGAAATCGAAAATGACATCTTCATCATTAATTAATCATAGCTAAGGATCGGAAGCTCATGAACGATTTAAATAAAGTCCAAATATATATGTATTATTCCAGGATCCTTTTCCAACTCATTCAAGATGATCTTCGTCCTCTCTATCTTTCGAACTTTCTTTAAATTCATAAAGTCTAGTTTCTATAGAGGGATGTCCATCAGAACAATTACCATGACAGGGCACAGAGCTTTGCTCTCCAAGATTCAATATCAATCATTATCTTCTTTCTGTGTTCTTTTATTATTCTCTCTTCTTAATAATGTGTTCTTTTTCTCATCTTCGTTCACACTCAGTAAAATGATGAGACCTAGCCGCCAATCTAGTACTGCGCTTAAATTCGTTAAAATCATTATTATGGAGAGAAAACAGCAATTAAGCAGGCAGAAAATAACGATTGACGAAAGTTGATAGGCAATCAAGAAGCCGGATGAGAGTTCCACAAGGGAGAAGTGCGATAGAAGAAACTGTTAACATAGAACTTACGGTTATATCTTGCCATGTCAACTGTGAAATCTTGAGACCTTAACGCCAATCTAGAACTGATCTTAATTGATAAAGCCCAGGAACTATAGAGAGAAGTTCATCAGATCATTTACCATGAACATATTCGTAGAAAAGACACAGAGAAGCTACGTGGCAGTTACTTGCTCTCCAATCAACTTCAAGATGCAATGTCAATCATTATCTTCTGTCTTCTTAAATTCTGTTTTATCACTCTTTCTTCTTAATAATGTTTTCTTTTTCTCATCTTCTTTCACACTCAGTAACATGATGAGACCTTGCCGCCAATCTAGTACTGCGCTTAAATTCGTTAAAATCATTATTAAGGAGAGGGAACAATCAAAGAAATGGAATTAAGAATTATTGTTAACTGGAATAAGAAATGGTTTCTTAATCCTAACGTCCCCAAAACGAAACTGCTCTCTTTTCATCCGGTCCTTCTACCTACCAAACTATTAGATTTTCACCTATTTTGACAAAGATTTAGAGGTTCCAATTAACTTTTCAAGCATTTCACATCACAGGGTCTTCTTTCAGATAACTAGTTCGGCTTTCGTTTCTCGGGGTCAACTACTGATATATTAACGATTATTTCTTAAAGAATCTATGAAGCTTTGGATAAGAATGGTAAAGCTCGTGCTGTGTCTTTGAACCTCTCGATGGCATTTGAAAGGGCTTGGAATATTCTTCAAAAATTGAAAAGTTATATTTCTGAATGAATTTTGGAACTGATTCAATCTTTTTTTATCAAATCGCAAAATGAAAGTAGTCTTGAATGGCCACTCTTCTAGATCTTTTTGCATTAATGAAGGTGTCCCCCCCAGGACTGCATTCTTTGACCTGCATTGGTCCTAATTTTCATCAACGACCTTCCTGATATCTTCAATTCTCAACTCTGTATCTATATGACGACAAAAATATTTACTCTCTTAACTGGAGCAAGGAATGGCGTGTTAATTTTAACAAAAAAAAAAAGAAAAGAAGAATAACTAACAACCCCCCACCCCGCAAAAATCAAACGCACTTATAACTACAGAGCAAAGAACGGATGTCCCTTAAATGGGAATTGCTTGCAAAACAATATAATATACCAAGCCACTGTAATATCAACAGATAATGAAGAAAAATATGCATAAGAGTAACTGAAGACACTGGAAATAGAGAAACTACACACACAAACTTCCATTCCAAATAGTAAATACGCGATCAGCACAATACGTTCTAAACATATATGGGAAATTAAAAACAAAAACTAAATTACACCAAAAATAACATGGAAAATAAAGGAAAGAACATCAGCCTACAACG
>OZ038518.1:18755834-18778334 GCA_964036315.1 Acanthosepion esculentum
TCTAGACTCGATGAATTACTTAATTATAATTATCTCAAATCCTCCTAATAATTTCTATCACTTGTATATCCTTTCTTGAACCGGCTTCTAATTCTTGGTAGTGGATGCGCACTGCTGATGAGTCCCAAATATAGGACGAAACGGTCGTCCAGTGCTTTCTGCATTCTGTTGAGGTTTCTTCTAGACTCGATGAATTACTTAATTATAATTATCTCAAATCCTCCTAATAATTTCTATCACTTGTATATCCTTGCTTGAACCGGCTTCTAATTCTCGGTAGTGGATGCTCACTGCTGATGAGTCCCAAATATAGGACGAACCGGCCGTCCAGTGCTTTCTGCATTCTGTTGAGGTTTCTTTTGGACTCGATGAATTATAATAATATATAATCTATAACATATATATATATATATATATGTATAAAACAATAAATTATAATACTATATTAATTATAATATATATATGTATGTATATATATGTATAGTTGAAAATACCCGTTTACTAGGGCGGCTAGCCAATCCCGATTGAAGGAGCTTACTCAGGCACATTTATATTTATTCAACACCCACAGCGCCCACCTGTAGCGTGATCAACAATTTGAACAAGCCCTCAGCCACAATGACTTGTGACTTCGTGCTAGCCCCAAGGGTTCCGTCTCCCCAAATTCACTCACATCGTCAACATCGTGGTTTGGTTTTTAGGCACTTTCCAAAGTTGCCGCACGCTGGGATCGACCCCTCCAGTCCGATAACATCAGTTCCCTTCCTGACGAATCGACCATGGTAAAATTCGAACCCGGGTCTCATGGTCAGAATGCGAACGTCCTAACCATATATATATATATATATATATATATATATATATATGTGTGTGTGTGTGTGTGTGTGTGTGTGTGTGTGTGTGTGTGTGTATGTATAAATATAAAACTGAACATAGAAGTCAACACTTAGAGGCGATTGTTTCATACTAGATGCAATCGTCAGGCCACGTAGTCTGACGATAGCATCTAGCATGTCGCCTCTAAGTGTTGACTTCTATGTTCACTTTTATATTTACACACGCTCTATCTCTGATATTGAGCACTTTATCCCATAAATATAGCACACTTTAAGACTATATTTCTTCATATATATATATATATATATATATATATATATATATATATATATATATATATATATATATACCACAAATATAAACAGGGAGTTTAAATGCTGAGCTTCGATGTAGATATAACATATGGACCGAAAATGGAGTACAGTTGTCATATTGGGGTGGGAAGTGTCAAGTCCCCACTTTCCAGTCTTGTTAGAGTTCAAAAGTGTCTCCGCGTCCTTGTGGGTGTTGGATTTTTCCCACTCTCCAACTTCTGTCTCACAGGCGAGATGTGGTGAGTCTCTCACTGCTCTGTTGCTACAACCAAGGATTGTGCTCGGACGAACTGCATTCTCTGTTTCCGCCATTCTAACCTTCACGGCTAGGACCCGCCATGCCACTTACATAGTAACAAACCAGCCACATTTCCCCCGTATTCCATCGGCGATAAATAAGTTCCACACAAACAGATTCTTCTCACAAACTACTGCCTTGTGGAACCGACTCCTAAGAGGAGATTTCCCTGACCACTAAATGTTTAACCAGTTCATGTCTAAGGTTAACCATTATCTTTCTCCTCTTATAGATGTATATATATATGTATGTATATATATATGTATATATATATATATATATATATATATATATATATATATATATATATATATGTATGTATATATATATGTATGTATATATATGTATATATATATGTATGTATATATGTATGTATATATATATATATGTATATATATGTATGTATATATATATGTATGTATATATATATATATATGTATGTATATATATGTATATATATATATGTGTATATATATATATGAGTATATGTATATATATGTATATATATATATGTATATATATATATACGTATACATATATATATGTATCATTATCTGTTCATTATCTATCTGTCTAATTCTGTTCATTATCTATCTATCTATCTATCTATCTATCTAATTCTGTTTATTATCTATCTATCTATCTATCTAATTCTGTTTATTATCTATCTATCTAATTCTGTTCATTATCTCTCTATCTATCTATCTATCTATCTATCTATCTATCTATCTATCTATCTAATTCTGTTCATTATCTATCTATCTATCTATCTATCTATCTATCTATCTATCTATCTATCTATCTATCTCAGTCTGTTCATATCTATCTATCTATCTATCTATCTATCTATCTATCTATCTAATTCTTTTCATTATCTATCTATCTATCTATCTATCTATCTATCTATCTATCTATCTCAGTCTGTTCATATCTATCTATCTATCTATCTAATTCTGTTCATTATCTATCTATCTATCTATCTATCTATCTATCTCAGTCTGTTCATATCTATCTATCTATCTATCTATCTATCTATCTATCTATCTAATTCTGTTCATTATCTATCTATCTATCTATCTATCTATCTATCTATCTATCTATCTATCTATCTATCTATCTATCTCAGTATCTTCATATCTATCAAGAAGGAAATATCATCAGAATAGTGGCCATGTAAACATGTAGAAAAGACAGTGGGAAACCACGTCATGTCGCTGAGAAAATGACTGACATCGTGATGCCTGGTTAAGATTGATTAAATTAGACCAATTGCGTCCTGGGTAAGACGATAAACTACGTCCAACAGCAAGGCCTGTGATCAGGAGGTTTTGAGGAGCGTGGAACCACCTCTCAATTGCTGGTGTTGCCAGGTCCACCATTACCCGGGATGGCAGCACCTGTTAGGGTCCCAGCTATGGACGAATATCTAACCCTCAAACTGGGGTCAAAAGTTGTAAAATAGGTTTTAATACCAGAATAAATATTTGTAGAATATTATTATCAGCAATAAATTTTTCAAGAAAGATTATTACCAGCAATACATTTTTGAAAAATATTCTATTCATACGAATGTTGTCGACATTAAATAACCCATTGAGGTTGATATACCGTAAAACAAAATAAACCAAACCAATCTAAACCAAAGAATACATATTCTATTCATACGAATCTATCCTAAAAATGTTGATATGCCGTAAAACAAAATAAACCAAACCTATCTAAACCAAAGAATACATATTCTATTCATACGAATCTATCCTAAAAATGTTGTCGACATTAAATAACCCATTGAGGTTGATATACCGTAAAACAAAATAAACCAAACCAATATAAACCAAAGAATACATATTCTATTCATACGAATCTATCCTAAAAATTTTATCGGCATTAAATAACCCATTGAGGTTGATATGCCGTAAAACAAAATAAACCAAACCAATCTAAACCAAAGAATACATATTCTATTCATACGAATCTATCCTAAAAATTTTATCGGCATTAAATAACCCATTGAGGTTGATATGCCGTAAAACAAAATAAACCAAACCAATCTAAACCAAAGAATACATATTCTATTCATACGAATCTATCCTAAAAATGTTTTCGGCATTAAATAACCCATTGAGGTTGATATGCCGTAAAACAAAATAAACTTAACCAATCTAAACCAAAGAATACATATTCTATTCATACGAATCTATCCTAAAAATTTTATCGGCATTAAATAACCCATTGAGGTTGATATGCTGTAAAACAAACAAATCAACGCGTCCCATGCCAAGAATCTTATACAGTCACACACATTTCTACTAAATTGCCATAAACTCCAAAGATTCCGTAGTAAACCCTACAAAACTAAAGGCTCTATTCGAAAATCTAATCCAAGAAACATCATAAATTTCACTAAAGAAATTGGGATCTACAGAAAAATCTAAAAAAATACAAAAAAAAAAATGCATTTTTGTAAAATAAATATTGCCAGTTATATATTTTTGAAAAAAAAAAAAAAAATATATATTACCAGCTATACATAATCGAAAAATTATTACCAGAAATAGAATTTTTGAAGTAAAAATATTACCAGAAATAGATTTAAAAACAAAATATTACCAACAATAAATGTCGACATGAAATGACCCATTGATGTCGATATGCCGTAAAATCAAAATAAACCAAACGAGACAAAACAAAACAGACCAATTTTTTTTTTATCTTGAAATGCGTTTTCTCTTACTCAGTCAACCCTAAGAATCTTAACGGTTTTATTTTCTTCCTGGGGGTGAAATGATTAAAAAAAAGTAATAAAAATCCCAACATTAGAAAGATTTTAGAGACAGCCTGCATAAAAATTATAATAATAAATGCGATTCTATTTACATTGAGTTTGATGTTTCTTAAGAATTTATTAAAAATTAAATTTTACAATGTCTGTGCAGACATTGTAATACACGAGCGATTTTTTAATAGTCTGCAGAGATTTAATTAAATACAGATTAAAATGTGTCTTCTCCTGTTCTTATGAGATGAGAAAAGGTCACATCAAAGTGAAGAAATAAAAAGAAAGTTGTCTGCAGTGGAAATCTTTATTAACTTCGAGATAAAAATATCATGGAAAGTTGCCAAAGAAAAGAAATTATTTATTGGTATTCTTGCTATGGGACGTCATTAAAATCTTTGTACACTGGCCTAAGAAATGTTTTTAGCCAGGAGAAATAAACTACATCCAATTTCAAAATTTAATTACGTAATCCCTACTCAACATAAATAAACAGTATTTGGAACTAGTATGGAGTAGGTCCTCCATTTGCTAGTTTCTGTGCTTGTATTCGATTTTTCATGGATTTGATCAAGTTATAGTCTGAGCCATATTTTGCCATTCCTTTAGCAATGTTCCTTTAAGAGTCACCAGTGACGTGATTTTGGTTGCATGCTCTCGAAGTTTTCAGTCAAGGTACTCCTAAACATGCTCTATTAGATTTATGTCAGGACTTTGGATTACCCATGGCAGTGACTTGATTCCTTGCGATTCCTTTCAGGCCTTTTCTACTTTATTCGTATGTCATGGCGCTCCATCTTCTTAAAAAAGGTAGACATTCTTGTTAATCTGATTGTGTTCAAATAGTGGGAGTAATCCTTTCTCTAATATTTGACAGTATTTTGGACCATTCAACCGCTCGTCAGCAAGAATCAGCTCAGATTTCCCTCCAAACTTGACAGCGTCCCACACCATTACTCCAATCACTCTAGGTTCCACGGTTGCCTGCAGACATTCAGTGTTCCAATTATCATTCTGATTTCTCCAAACATAAACCTATCTCGATTTAAAATATTAGCAGAATTTACTTTCAACTAACCAAATCACAGACTGCGAAAATTCATAATATTTGCTCTCGAATTCTCTTGCTCAGTGACATCATTGACGCTCTGACGACGGTTTCTGATGACTTCCCTCTTCGGTGCCATTTTCGGTCTCTCAGACACGATGCTTGGTCTTCCTGAACGTTGTTCCACACAACAATGGCCTTCTTCATTAAATTTCTTGACAATATTATTAGGCGTTTGATGATAAACCTGGAAAAAACTAGCAATTTATTTGACTTGCCACACTGATGTCATCCTATTATTTGCCCTCGTTGAAATTCACCAATTTCCTTATTTCCGCGAACTTTCATTGCAAAATATAAGTCAACCATCGTTCATAGATGAGAGTAGCTTGATACTAACACGATATTGTCTGAAAAAAAAGAAGAGATATTATTACACAAACCAAAATTGCTGTTAACAAGGCTGGCTAAAAACTTATCATAACGCACTGTATACTTTGGTTTTCTTATTTTTAAGAATTTTTTGTCTCTTTCTGTTGAATTTTTAAACAAGCCTACGGAGCTTAAAATCAGCATGTAAAATTCTATATCAGTTCTGGACAAACTGCGGCACTTGTGACACAATACGTCTCGTTTCGGCTTTCTGAATGGTACGGTAAACTGAATAAGGAAAAAAAAAATTAAAATTCTATTTTGCTTCGTCTCCACTTGTTCACTCACACACTCTCTCATACATAACCACGCACTTAAACATTGTACAATGTTTCTTGAATTTTGTAAACTTACGGTGAAAATAACGTTTACCTCATTTTAAATCATTGGAGATTTTCACTACGGAAGTGCATACGTGTAAATATCTTTTGTTTTTGAGACAGGAAACCTGCATAATAAATTTTTCTCTTGAGAAGAAATGTCCTGTTTTTATTTTCAAATAAATTAGAAATAAATCAGGTGACATCAATTCTTTTAATTATAGGAAAAAAACTTTTCTAAAAAAAAATTTAAAAAACCCCCCAACTTCCCCTCTATTTCTTAGTGAAAATAGCTGAGGTACTTTCTACAAAAAAATACTTTAACTCTTTTCGTAGTGCTATCCGCCTTGTGATAAACCATAATTTATGTGGTACACTTCTAGAAAAAGGTACCCCCATGGCTGTCCTTGGTTATGCTCGTGTTTCAAACAAACTCGCTATTAAGGGGAGCTTAGACGTGGCACAAGGCCGAAAGTATGGATCAGTTAGGATCGAATTCACTACTCAGTCGAAATGTAGTGAGACAAGCTCGCTAACCATTAAACGACGTCGAAATGCTACAAAATGATTTTCTAAGGGTAGCGTAGACGTGGCACAAGGTCAGAAGTACAAGGTCAGTTAGGATTGAACTCACTACTCAGTCGAAATTGATCTAGCGAGACGAACTCGCTAACCGTTAAACGACGTCGAACTGCTCTAAAATGATTTTTCAAGGGTAGCTTAGACGTGGCACAAGGTCGGAAGTATGGGGCACCCATTGAGGTTCGAACTCAGTACTCAGTCGTAATCGTTCTAGCGATATAAGCTCGCTAACTATCACACCACGTCGAACTGCTCTAAAATGATTTTCTAAGGGTACCTTAGATGGGGTACGTCCAAACAACTCAATTTTGGTTTCGTCGGTCCATAATGCTTTTTTCCAATACGATTTTTTTTATCTTTATGTTCATGAATGAATATGAACCTGGCATCACTGTGTCTTTTCAATAGCAGTGGAGTTTTATGAGGGGGGTACGACTTTAGATTGTTACTATGAATTTCATTGCTTATTGTCCGTTTAGTGACACAGATTCCTGATGAAAGCAATTCATCCTAAAAATCTTGATGAGTAACCATTGGATTTTGTTTAATCTGACGCATTAATTACCCCAAAGATCTTGAAGAAATCTTCCGTGGACCACCTGTTCTTCTTTGGTTTTCAACAGTTTTGAGTTTTGCAATGAATGGAAAAATGGTAATAAATGGAATATTCAGGTTGTCTGTGATGTCTTGTAACTTTTGCCTTCTTTCAGAGATTAATAATCAGTTCTTTTAGCAAATTTGTCAATTTACCTCTTGCCATGTGTTATGGGTCCTTACCTATAACTACAGAATGAACTCTTCCTAACACAATGTATACTACGCCTCTCAAGAGAGAGAGAAAGACGAATCGAGTCGAGCCGATAGTAGTTCACTCCAAACCAGACTGACAGTCATACTAACACCTTCCACATCTTGTATTATTATTCCGTGTAATATATCTTCGTTATTTCTACTCTTGTGTTCGTGTTGTTCTTCCTTGCTCCTAACCTGCACCATAACACCATGATAGAAACCGTCTTGCATGAAGATCAATTACAAAATGTTCTGTTTGTATTTTTAAGCTAAAAATAACTACTGATAACATTATTGGAACATTCTAGAAAATTCTACTTGAATAATCTAAAGTATTAAAGCAATTTCAAAGTTTTAAAATATGAAATTTGCATTGTACGAATACTTTTTTCATCCATTAAAATGGATAAAAGGGATTTATTTCTATTAAATCAATTTTTTTTTTCAGTTTTCTATGCATATTTAGTTATTATGCATCTGTGTACAGTTAATTATATAAAAATATATTTATTCATTCGTTGAAAATACAATAAATTAAAAATTTGTTTGTGTACAAATATCCCCCCCACTGCATATGTATGCCGTGACATTATTTCGTCAGTCATTAAGAGGATCGCGCATCACATTCGTGTGCCGTGCCACGCCGGTTGAGAATCACTACTGTAAACCTTTCCGTCTTAGTGGCATTATCGCCTTGCTTGGATTAATTTAAAAAAATGGATTCTCGTCTGAGAGAACAACCTTCATTTAAAAAAAAAATCCAATGTTATTTCCTGGGTTAAAATTGTGGTCATAAAAGTTTCGGTGGCATGTCAGTGTATTGAGCGTGTTGTTTAATTCCAACTCCCTTTTATGTTCATTTATTATTTTCTTTGAAGTGCGGGAAGTTTCACTGATATATTTTCAGGGGCATACTTTACTTCGTATTGTTAGGCTCTTATGATGTAAAGTTATTTTGCTATGTCTTGATTAATTTTTAAATCGTTTTATCGGAACTTGTGACGATTTTTACGTTGATATTAGTTTAATTTCTCTCCAGAAGTTGCAACGAATCACTTTCCTGGAGGTTAGCATCAGCCATACTGATAGAAGGCAGAGAGGGGTCTCTCTGATAATTAATGAAGATAAGTTTAGTTTTTGAGGTTTTAAAATTAACAAGACCATCTTTTGCCCCAGTTAACTAAGGATTTGCTTGGCATTGAAAAATCTCGGGTAGCGGATGATGTGAAAAAAAATTTACATTGTATTTTACTTCGTCAAATATTCGGAGCTCCCATTCTAAAAATGCCTGTTTACGCCAGATGGAAACTCCTTCTTTGATAAATTTAGAATCTCTATCTATAAAAGACAGGATGTGTTTGTGTGTGTGTGTGTGTGTGTGTGTGTTTGTGTGTGCGTGTGTGTGTGTGTGTAACGAATGCACGGACGCAATTTTCGACGGATTTTTACCAAAATTTTCATGCACATGCTCTAAGTTAGTGGAAAGGTCAACACCGACTTTGCATTTCCCAACTCCCATCGATAGTGGAAATAGTCGAATTTTCATGCTTCTACGGCAGTTCATGTAGTTTGCGGCCATTTTCTACTGGCCAGAGTGAGAGCCTATAGCTGGCTGCCACGAATAGGCAGGAAGATTCTATTGGCCAGCGTGAGAGCCAACAGCTGACTGACACGAATGCTAACTAGCATGCTAGCATGCAAAAAAAAGTCGATAGCTGCATTCGTCACGAGTGGGAAAAATTTAAATCTGCATGGCACTTTACTCCAATTGGCTCATTCACTTGCTTAAACTCAACGTTGATTCTGAATCCGCAGAACTGGGTTGGGTGTGAAAATGTATTTATTGTTAACATTCTTTTTTCATTCGGTTTTTCCAGTTACGAGTCCTTTTTTTAAAGCTGATCTTTTTGTGTTTATTTTGTTTAGTTCTTTTTTCGTAACAGATTTAATGTTTAGTATAGAGCTTAGAAAAAATTATCAGTGTGAAGAAGTAAGGCATGTAGCAATATCAGCACGGCAATGGGCACTCCTTTAACGGCAAGGAAGGGCAAAAATATTTTAAGTCAGGTGATAGCGATTGCTGTATGAGTCGTACGATTTTTGAATCAAGCACGGGCAACGCCGGGTCATGCTGCTAGTTTAATAAAAGGTTAGGAATGAAAGGTGATGTAATCAGACAAGGATGATGTGTCTATCTACCGCAGATTCCTTCATTCGCCTGTGTATTCCAGGCTAGAGAAGGGCACGCCCACAACGGATCAAAATTATGGCCAGGAATTTTCGATGCCATTGAGCGTGTTGTTAAATTTAAAGTCTCTTTTTTTTGTTCGTCTTTAGCGCAGCTTTACCAGCAATTTCTACTCGTTTTTTTTCTCTAAGTATAGCAAGATGGGTTGGTCGCCAAGCTAGACTGGCCAGGTATGTTATGACACAAAATGCCACCCTAAGGACCTACCAACCTTGATGCAGGTTGGCGTGATAGACTCATTAATGTCCAAGCTCGTTCGACCGATTAAAATTAATATGTTCGTCTATATAAATGATTCTTAACCCTTTTCCTTGTTTGTACTCCGTTTAAACCACCAACCGGTTCTCACACACACTTCCAGAATTGATGAAAAACAATAATGATCTCATGTGTAAATAAAATAATTCATTGTAACTTCAGTTTACATCATCTGTCTTTAGTAGTTAATAAAGTAACCCAGCAAAAATTAACTCGGACTTTTATGTAATTCAAATTCCTTTCTAAAACCGTCCCGGGTATGACGATAAACTACATCCGCGTCCTGGGTAAGACAATAAACTACAACTAACAACAAGGCATCTGATCAGGAGGTTTTGAGGAGCGTGTAACCACCTCTTAATTGCTGGTGTTCCCAGGTCCACCCTGACCCGAGGTGGTAGCACCCGTTAGGGTCCCAGCTATGGGAAAATAGTGAACTCCCAGTTTAGCTCACGTCCTGGGTTAGACGATAAACTACATCCAACAGCAAGGGTCCAGTTCGAAATTCCAATCACCTGAAGAAGACCGGAGCGTACAACGGCCGAAACGTTGTGAATATGGCAATGAAGATGAGGATAACAGTCGGAATAATGTAAATAACGTAAGTAATCATAATACCTCATCTCAGAGATATAGAGGCCGAAATCTTGTGAATATGGAAATGAAGATGAGCATAACAGTCCGAATAATGTAAATAATGCAAGTAATCATAATACCTCATCTCAGAGATATAGATGCCGAAACGTTGTGAATATGGCAATAAAGATGAGGATAACAGTCTGTATAATGTAAATAATGCAAATAAATGAACACCAGTCTTAAGAATCTTCTAATTGAAACGCAGTCTAGAATTTCATGTTCTTAAACCCTGGTGGCGGTTGACGCTGCTCTTCGATCTCATTCCCGAGGCGAGACTTAGTTTTGAGGTCGAAGCATTATAGCCAAAAGTACTTGTATCGCTAGTAATACTATCGCTTCTAGTAATGAATAGTAACGATATAAAAAAGAAATTATTGTTAATCAGTTTTAGAAAAAAAAACGTGCATCAAAAGATGGATGACAAACTGTCGGATGAAATCAGAAATTCAAATGAATACGATGACGTCACGATGTCGTCATCTTGACGCAATTTGACAGAACCATTATCCCCCCCGCCGTTTTTATCTGGACGTGTAGGTCACGGACTTTTGGGGAAAGGTTTTCTAGAAAGTGTGTTGAATAAACGAGATGTCGGAAAGGTTGTAAAGAGGAATTATAATCAAGCAATTATGATGGGACGGGCGGTGGACAACAATTTAATGCGTGTGTCTCTGGGTCCACTTGTTTTAGCAAAAGTAACATTATTTATTCCTTTAATGTGCGAGTCTTGTCTGGCTAGCGAAAGAATCACACACATGTCGAGTGTTTCAAAGGTCGTTCAATGACGTCGCTGAATGAACCGAATCGCTAATCACAGAATATAACGGGTCTGCCTGGTGGCTAAGCTAGTTGTCTATTTGTATCAATTCCCGCGGCCAGGGCCCGAGCCTACATAAAAATCAAGATATGAAATCGAGGCTCGTCTTGAGGAGTAAGATCGCGCGGTGATTATTGGGTGACAAAAAGTAGAACGAGTTCGTATTTTAGTTAGATCATTTTTACATTATTCGGACTATTGTCCTCATCTTTGTCGCCATATTTATTACAACATGGCACAGTAGAGAACTTGGAGAGGGGGGTTAACAGACGATAACTGACATCCATTAAACATGGCACGTGGAACTAGAACTGTCTACCCCAGTGAGCGAAATAAAGGGTTCAGTTCGACATTCCAACCACCTGAAGAAGGCCGGAGCGTACAGCGGCCGAAACATTGTAATAAATATGGCAACAAAGATGAGAACAATAGCCCGAATAATGTAAATAGTGTACATAATACCTCATCTCAGAAATATAGACAGATACTGAAAGGCCGAAACGTAATAAATATGGCGACAAAGATGAGGACAATAGTCCGAATAATGTAAATAGTGTACATAATACCTCATCTCAGAAATATAGACAGATACTGAAAGGCCGAAACGTTGTAATAAATATGTCGACAAAGATGAGGACAATAGTCCGAATAATGTAAATAGTGTACATAATACCTCATCTCAGAAATATAGACAGATGCTGAAAGGCCGAAACGTTGTAATAAATATAGCGACAAAGATAAGGACAATAGTCCGAATAATGTAAATAGTGTACATAATACCTCATCTCAGAAATATAGACAGATACTGAAAGGCCGAAACGTTGTAATAAATATGGCGACAAAGATGAGGACAATAGTCCGAATAATGTAAATAGTGTACATAATACCTTATCTCAGAAATATAGGCAGATAGAACATTTTTATTCATTATCACCTTCAGAAATTTATAAATCTGCCATTCGTCCATCTGTATAGATGCGTAAGTGACTAGCGCAGGGACATTTGGATTTATGTCTTTTCTATAGACATGACTGTAAAATACCACAAAAGAAATATCAATTAGAATCCTAATTCAGATCGTGTAATGCCAGGTTGATATCGAAGAAACACATTGAAAACATTGTCACCGCTTCAGGGTTCTTCAAGAATTTCAGTGCAATGTGAATCAGGATCTTCTGTCTTCTTAATTCTGATTGTTATGGTCGCTTCAACTTAATAAATCCTTTTTAAATCTACTGTCTTCTTGATTACTCTTCTGTTGTTCTCGCTCCTTCATAAGGGTTCTCTGTTTTTCTTATTCTTTCACTCTCAGTAACCACTTGTGTCTTAGTGGCTTTACTGCCTTGCTTGGGGTGAAATGATTAGAAAACAAATTTAAATGCAATGTCAATCGTTATCTACTGTCTTCTTGATTACTTTTCGATTGTTCTCACTCCTTAATAATGTTTCATGTTTTCTTATTCTTTCACACTCAGTAACCCCTTGTGTCTTCCCCCATCGCATCGTTAAATATTTGAGCTTAACAACCTTAACAAAACTAGAAAGACCCGTGATAATTTCACGGTTTTCCTATTTGAATTTTATCATGAATCTTAATTCTTCAGTTAATGATTGAATAAGCTCATGGCGAGTTCTACGACAATAAAATATCCGTAGAAATTCCCCTATCGCATCGTTCAATATTTGAGCTTAACAACCTTAACAAAACTAGAAAGACCCGTGATAATTTCACGGTTTTCCTATTTGAATTTTCTGATGAATCTTAATTCTTCAGTTAATGATTGAATAAGCTCATGGCGAGTTCTACGACAATAAAATATCCATAGAAATTCCCCTATCGCATCGTTAAATATTTGAGCTTAACAACCTTAACAAAACTAGAAAGACCCGTGATAATTTCACGGTTTTCCTATTTGAATTTTCTCATGAATCTTAATTCTTCAGTTAATGATTGAATAAGCTCATGGCGAGTTCTACGACAATAAAATATCCGTAGAAATTCCCCTATCGCATCGTTCAATATTTGAGCTTAACAACCTTAACAAAACTAGAAAGACCCGTGATAATTTAAATTTCGTGTATGCGGGTTCTTTGTTTTTGATTTTGTCGACCGCACAGTATAATAGGGTCAGTTGGGCACTGTCTGTGAGTAAAAGAGCACCATAGAGACAATTCCCTCCGTCAGAAATTTGGAAACGGCATGCTGTACTGCTTGGCATTCGCACCGGAAACACCAATACTAACATTTAAGCGTGTACGGATGTCAATCTGAGGAAAGTGCATATGAAACAGAAAGAGTTAGCGGAGTCTGATGGTGATTACGAAGGTACGGCATCTCGGAAAACTCACTCTGATCGTTCTGATGAGAAAAGAACACTCGAATTTGTTGGTGAGGACCTCAGACTCAACACGGAGGCCTACAACAAGAGGGTGGCTGCTAGAAGGCCCTATGTCTGGCAACAGGACTCTGCATCATGTCACACAAGCAGAAGAACCCACTCATGGCTGTTTAATAATAACTGTAACCATATCACCCCTAACATCTGTCCACCTAACTTCACAGACTGCAGCCTCTTGATTATTATGTGTGTGGCGCAGTTGGGCGAGAGACCAAGAAAACTCCTTGTAACACCAAAGATGAACTGAAGGTAAGGATTATGACAGCATTCACCAACTTAATCAAGGAGACTGTCCAGAAGAGATTCAGGAGGTTCTGAAGCTCTCTGTTGGCCGTGGTTGAAGCCAATGGCGATATTATTGAATAAATTTACTCTTTGATATTTCAAGATATTTTTGTTTCATTTTGGTAAATATATCTGTTAAAATGTTAGCGTTATTTTATTTTCATTTTTGCGTCATTTAGACGACAATTTATTCATCGCACCTTGTATATCGAAGGGCAACTTAAATAATATTAATATCAGGTAATTTTCGGGGAGCGCCCCCATTTTTTTTTTTTTTTTACAAAGAGGCGGGTATCATCTGGAAATAAAAAAGATATTCAAAAACATTAAAATGAAAAGACGATTGTGTAATACGTTGGCGATTATGGCTCTCCACGACGCCCTTTGCAGTTTTCCCTCGTGTCTGCTATCAAAAACGGTGTCATCTGAATATCATGAGTTGTTAAGATTTTGTCCGCCAAAATTAAATCCTGGTAGGAATCACAGATCACTTTAGATTTCTAGCTTTAAATAACCTGCAAAAGGTTGATAAGCCGTAAAAAGGAGAAATCTACCAATTATTCTTCTTCTCTTATCTCAGTAAACATAATTATTATCTTCTGCTATATAGGAATAAAGTGACGATGCCGACACTTAGATCGCCAGTGAGCAAACAGGCGATCCCATTATTGAATTAAGTAGACCACGTGACCATAGAGGAAACGCATATGTAGGAAGTCGCATGACGTCTAGATTGATCTCTATTTTCTTGTCTATCCTCTATACTATTCTGATCGCTATTTCTAGTCTATCCTCTATACTACTCGGATCGCTATTTCTACTCTATCCTCTATTACTATACGGACCGCTATTCTCTACAAAATTCACTATACTATTTCTCTATACAGATCCCTATTCTGTGGTTAGTTTTTGAATGAGTATTATCGAGCAACTACTATTAGAGCGAGTGATATTCGAAGGCGTCTGACTCCAGTATTGTTCAACGGCGTTACTATAGCTGTAGCTGCGATTACAAAGTCTCTACTACAACGAGCATTACGAAAGAGACAACGAGTGTTCGTTGACATCACAAAATCTTCTCCTCCTAAGAACAATTCTGACAATCTAAAAATATTCTGTGACTTTAAATAACCCGTAAAAGGTCGATAAACCGTGAAAAAAAACAACAACAAATAAATTAATAAAAGGTTGAATGAATTCGGTGAGAAGACGCGTCATTGTGTTACGGCCGACAGCCATATCATGTTCAAACCCTGCTTCCCGTACGATCACTGAAGTTAAGCAATGTCGAGCCTGGTCAGTGGGTGGCCGCTTGAGAATAACAGGTGATGTAAGCATGGATTTACGAGTTTCAATTCCAATCGGATTCGTGATATTCACACGTCCAATTATCGCTGGGAACGGTATGGGCACATCTCTTCTCCTCCGAGTTATGGGTTAAATAGTAAGACTAGTATCAGAATCATTTATTATCAGAATCGTTATTATGCCCCCCAAATTCTTACAATCTCAACGTATGTTTCAGTTTCAAATAACCTCCAAAGGGTTGTTTATATTCTACGAACGCTATTATGGTTGATTCTTGTACATACCTGCATTTTCTTGTAATCTGGCCGCACCAAATAAAAAGTTATATTGCTTAATCGAAACCAAATTCAAGTTCACAATGTCTCCCCCAATAGCAATACCCATGGGAAAGGCATGAACCCGCATCTTATCCCACCAGCTATATTAATTAGTAGCACTCTTTTGTAACGTCAACGAATACTCGTTGTCATTTTCGTAATGCTCGTTGTAGTAGAGACTTTGTAATCGCAGATACAACTATAGTAACGCCGTTGAACAATACTGGAGTCAGACGCCTTCGAATAACACTCGCACTAATAGTACTGGCTCGATAATACTCGCTCGAATAGTAATCCGTACAGTGAAATAGTACAGAGAATAGCGGCCCGTATAGTAACAGAGGATAGACTAGAAATGGAGATCAGAAGAGTAATAGAGGATAGACTAGAAATGGAGATAAGAAGAGTCATAGAGGATAGACTAGAAATGGAGATCAGAAGAGTAATAGAGCATAGACTAGAAATGGAGATCAGAAGAGTAATAGAGGATAGACTAGAAATGGAGATCAGAAGAGTAAGAGAGGATAGAATAGAAATGGAGATCAGAAGAGTAATAGAGCATAGACTAGAAATGGAGATCAGAAGAGTAATAGAGGATAGACTAGAAATGGAGATCAGAAGAGTAAGAGAGGATAGAATAGAAATGGAGATCAGAAGAGTAATAGAGCATAGACTAGAAATGGAGATCAGAAGAGTAATAGAGGATAGACTAGAAATGGAGATCAGAAGAGTAATAGAGCATAGAATAGAAATGGAGATCAGAAGAGTAATAGAGGATAGACTAGAAATGGAGATCAGAAGAGTCATAGAGGATAGACTAGAAATGGAGATCAGAAGAGTAATAGAGGATAGACTAGGAATGGAGATCAGAAGAGTAATAGAGGATAGACTAGAAATGGAGATCAGAAGAGTAATAGAGGATAGACTAGAAATGGAGATCAGAAGAGTAATAGAGCATAGACTAGAAATGGAGATCAGAAGAGTAATAGAGGATAGACTAGAAATGGAGATCAGAAGAGTCATAGAGGATAGACTAGAAATGGAGATCAGAAGAGTAATAGAGCATAGACTAGAAATGGAGATCAGAAGAGTCATAGAGGATAGACTAGAAATGGAGATCAGAAGAGTAATAGAGCATAGACTAGAAATGGAGATCAGAAGAGTAATAGAGGATAGACTAGAAATGGAGATCAGAAGAGTAATAGAGGATAGACTAGAAATGGAGATCAGAAGAGTAATAGAGCATAGACTAGAAATGGAGATCAGAAGAGTAATAGAGGATAGACTAGAAATGGAGATCAGAAGAGTCATAGAGGATAGACTAGAAATGGAGATCAGAAGAGTAATAGAGCATAGACTAGAAATGGAGATCAGAAGAGTAATAGAGGATAGACTAGAAATGGAGATCAGAAGAGTAAGAGAGGATAGAATAGAAATGGAGATCAGAAGAGTAATAGAGCATAGACTAGAAATGGAGATCAGAAGAGTAATAGAGGATAGACTAGAAATGGAGATCAGAAGAGTAAGAGAGGATAGAATAGAAATGGAGATCAGAAGAGTAATAGAGCATAGACTAGAAATGGAGATCAGAAGAGTAATAGAGGATAGACTAGAAATGGAGATCAGAAGAGTAAGAGAGGATAGAATAGAAATGGAGATCAGAAGAGTAATAGAGCATAGACTAGAAATGGAGATCAGAAGAGTAATAGAGGATAGACTAGAAATGGAGATCAGAAGAGTAAGAGAGGATAGAATAGAAATGGAGATCAGAAGAGTAATAGAGCATAGACTAGAAATGGAGATCAGAAGAGTAATAGAGGATAGACTAGAAATGGAGATCAGAAGAGTAATAGAGCATAGACTAGAAATGGAGATCAGAAGAGTAATAGAGGATAGACTAGAAATGGAGATCAGAAGAGTCATAGAGGATAGACTAGAAATGGAGATCAGAAGAGTAATAGAGCATAGACTAGAAATGGAGATCAGAAGAGTAATAGAGGATAGACTAGAAATGGAGATCAGAAGAGTAATAGAGGATAGACTAGAAATGGAGATCAGAAGAGTAAGAGAGGATAGAATAGAAATGGAGATCAGAAGAGTAATAGAGGATAGACTAGAAATGGAGATCAGAAGAGTGATAGATGATAGACTAGAAATGGAGATCAGAAGAGTAATAGAGGATAGAATATAAATTACAATCAATTAGTTGTCACGCTACCTTCCATATATGCGTTTCCTCTATGGTCACGTGGTCCACTTAATTCAATAATGGGATCGCCTGTGTTTGTTCACTGGCGATCTATGTTCAAGTGTCGGCAGCGGCGCTTTATTCCTAATTAACAGACTCGTATCAGTAAATAATTATTTGGTAAAAATACTTATCTGGAAAAATTCTTACAGTCTAAAATATTTTCTAGCATTATATAACATACAAAAGGTTGATAAACCGTAAAAAACAAAAAAAAAGATCAAAAGCTTGTTAAACCATTAAAAAAAATCAATCAGTGTTCTTCGCTTGTATCAGTAAAAATCATTATTATCTTCGCACTCCAGAAAATTTCTTATAATCTAAAAATAGATTCTGGCTTTAAATAACCTATGGTTGATAAGCCATAAAAAAGAGAAATCAATGATGCGTCTTGTCTCAGTAAAAATAATTATTATCTCCCTCTCCCATAGAAAATGTTTACAATCTAAAAATATTCTGTAGCTTTAATAACCCATAAAAGGTTGATAAACCGTAAAAAACAAATCAATTAATAAAAAACCTCTTACGCCTCATTCCATCTTTACGCAATTGCACAATTAATTTTCTATCCGTCAACCCATTTTTTAAACCGAGCAAAATGGGTTAATTTTGCTTGTGTGCGTGTGTGTATGTATATATATATATATATATATATATATATATATATATATATATATATATATATATATGTATATATATCTTTCTCTGTACTGCCTGACCCCTGCATTGATGTCTTTTTCACACAAGTAATTCGATCTTTTCTTTGTAAGCTCTGCTTAAAGCTGTTATGTTTTTTTAATGTCGTCCTCGTAAGCCATTTGATATATTTTGATTAAACTGTCCTTATCGGAAGAAGTATTGTCATAATGAAGATAATTAGCTTAATGATGGCACAACAATTACAGCCTTCACTCTTCACCCGCTTTATTGTGTTATTAATATCATGTGTTTATGTTTTTTTAAAGCCTCTACCGTACACTGTTGTGAATACACCGATGAGGATTCTGGCCGAAGCTAATAACAGTTGGAGAGCAACACGGAGTTTCCACATCAAAACTTTTCTATAAGCTCATGTATAAATATGATCAATCATTACTTATAGAGTCAAGTAAAAACCTTATCAAACATCAACTATAGACTGAAGTATAAATGCGATCAATCCTTATATAGTCTCAAGTATAAAACCACAAAAAACATTCCATATAAACTCAAGTATAAACACGATAGATCTTTATCTATAGCCTAACGTATGAACAAAACCAATCTTTACTTATTGATTCAAATAACCTCAACAAACACTACCTATAGGATCAAGCATAAAATGCGATAAATCTTTACCTATAGGCTCAATTATAAACATGATCAATCCTTCTTTACAGACTCAAATATAAACTCCATAAATCTTCGCTTTTATTATCGTTTGTCGGCCTGAATATTCGAGAAATGTTATTGAAGAAAAAAGTGATAAGTGATTTGTAAGTCAAAAAAATCTGTCAGATTAGTAAATAAATAATACATTGCTTTTTTTAGAAATTGCTTTGTTTACTTTTGATTACGGACCTGGACAGATACGAAAATTTAAAGAGTCTATGACGAATTTCGCTGAAAGGCTGTACTCAGTACTGAGTACTTAGTACTGAGTAATGAGTACTGCCTTTCAGTGAAATTCAGTACTCAGCATTGCTTAATCGACAATACTCCCCGTGACCGAGTCGATATAAGCACAACGGACCTGAAGAGTTTTTACTGCTGGGAGTGACGCAGGCTCGAATCCTATCGGGAGGAGGTTATAAGATAAGCCTGAGATATTTCTCGAATATTCATTAAGTTTTGATATTAATATGCTTTCACGAATATTCAGGTCGGTAGATGAAAATAAATAACTGGAGCTTCTACCATATATATATATATATATATATATATATATATATATATATATATATATACTAATTTAAAGAAAAAACAGATCACCTTAAGGTTCCATTGTCATAATTTATTTCACCAGAGATTTCATTTTTCTCTGAATCTTCAGACTTCACGAGCTCTCTGGATTTCATCCTACTTGGGATTATCCATACGGATTACCAAGATTTCCGTTACTTAAATATAATAATAATAATAATAATGGACTCTCCTGTCAGTTTCGACGTATGAGGATCTGACAGCTTAGTTGATTCAGTTATGAAATTTTGTGCGATAATCTTAAGTGGCACTTAAGACCCGCTAGTGATTTACAAAGGAGGCCACATATGGAGCAAGAGTGAAGATTGTGGGATGAGATCACTGTTAGATTAGCTGACCTTTTAGTTCTTGCTCTCACTTCTTGAAGATGATTCAGACAAGCAGATTGAAAACTGCTGAGTCCCCTAAAACACGTTGATCTCCATTCTACCCGCTCCAAGGCTAAGCACTCAAGGGTGTTATGTAGTATATTGACAGCTGACAAGTAACTTATATATATATATATATATATATATATATATATATATATATATATATATATATATATATATATAATTAAGTAATTCATTGAGTCTGAAAGAAACCTCAACAGAATGCAGAAAGCACTGGACGGCCATTTCGTCCTATATTTGGGACTCATCAGAAGTGCGCATCCACTACCAAGAATTGAAACCCTGACAGCGTGGTTGTCAAGCAAACACCATACCAACTATTCCAAGAGATAGCTAATCAGATTCAATATAGCACCGCTCGCTCACATAATACGTAGTGGAACTCAACTGAAGTTCTCTGTAAACATAGGACTCTGCCCCCCGGAGCCACGATTACTATCACCAAGCCGCTCAAAGTGAAGCATTAGAAGCCGGATCAAGCAATGATATATATAAGATAGAAATTGTAAGGAGGATTTGATAATAATAATTAAGTAATTCATTGAGTTTGAAAGAAACCTCAACAGAATGCAGAAAGCACTGGACGGCCGTTTCGTCCTATATTTGGGACTCATCAGCAGTGCGCATCCACTACCTATATATATATATATATATATATATATATATATATATATATATATATATATCGAAATGTAAAAGAACGAAGAATAAAATTACAGCGTTCAAAGCATTCATTTAAAACAGGGCTCAATACAAGAGTAATAAATATTTATTATACACTGTTACATTAGAACATGTAAGTATCCACTACAAAACTGTACATTTTGTTTCGACGTTTGAATAAAACGTCTCTACGGGTTATTAACAATGATGGTAATAAACGTTTAAAACCATCATTGTTAATTAGGCATAAAGACCATATATTAAGACAGAAAATAACGACTGACATTGCCTTTAATTTTGAAGATCAAAGGCAATAAAGCCACTAGGACGCAAGGGGTTACTGAGTGTTAGAAAATATAAGTAAAACTACTTTTAAGAAGAGAGGACATTAAAAGACCAAGAATTAAGAAGACAGAAGTTGACTGAAAACGAAGAGGCCGAAAGAGAGTTCCACAAGCAAAAAGTGCGAGAGAAGAAACTGTTAGCATTGGGTTTCAAGAGTAAAATGATGAGACCTAGCTGCCAATCTAGTACTGCACTCTTCAATTCGTAAAGACGAGGTGCCAAAGATCATCGTAGCAAGTATCCTGAAAATATTTATCGAAAAAGCCCGGGGAAGCTACTTGATGATGGTGGGAAAGTGGCTGAAGCCAAGATGCCAGGTTAGGATGCATAACATTACAGATTCTTTTGGGGATTTTATCAAGAATCTCTAAATACATATCGGAAGCTCAAAACCTGATCGAACAGCAATATTCATAGCCCAAACGAATGGTCGACTTATAAATATCTCAGAGAAACTGAACAGGCGTTCATTCATGAATCAGATGAAACATTTACAATAAACTTTCAAACAATTTTAAAAAAGCAAACGGAATCTTTGAAGGCAACAAATTTAAAGCGATAATGAGAGTTCCTCCCTGAAATGAAACGACAGAAATTGTGGGCAAGTCTTGATAAGTTTTTTTTGTAAATCTCCATCCAAGTAACAATCCTACGATGATCTGATAACAATTTCTGTCAACATGTCACACATCAAAGAAAGAAGAATTAATCATGGCGGGTCCCGGCGAGTAAATCCGACTTCTTATTTACTCAAGTATTTTTTCAACACCCATTCTCCGGTGCGAAGCCATTTTTCTTCAGGCCTCTTTTCGCGATTTCGGTTCTAACCGACGCCATAATTCAAATCATTCTCCCAAGGGTCCATTTCCGTTGAACTGAGGCTTTCTTTTTTATCATTGACCTTAAGTTAAAAGATTATTAAAAAACGGGCTCGTATTCTAAAAAACAACAAAGAAATCTTCAGACATACGTTGCGATCCGTTATTATATATGCCTTCAACTACAGATAAAATGTATTGTTGATCATTTGGCTTTAAATATGTATTGTTGGTTGGTTGATTTTGTTTAACGGCATATCAACACCTCTATGGGTTATTTAATGCCGAAATCTAAATATATTGAACACAATTTTATGGCTTCAACTAAATATATTTTGAACGCAATTGTATGCCTTCAACTACAGATAAAATGTGTTGTTAGTCATTTTGCGTTAAATATGT
>OZ038518.1:18783334-18800834 GCA_964036315.1 Acanthosepion esculentum
CGAACACGCTACCACCCCTTGTCTGGATGAGTGGATTTCTCTGTATCCTTGGAAACAGTGAATTATGAATCTTTGCCGTGACTTTAAAACTCAGTAAATTTAAAAATAAGTTACTCCAAAATTCGCTTGAGGATAAAATGGAACTAATGCTTTTAATTTAATTACAAAATTAAATTCGAAGCTTTTAGCTTCCATTTTTGAAACATGGTTATTACAGTGTAGCGAAAAAAACATATTTTAAATCAGTTAATTTATAATATTAATGCTCTGTAAATTTACATTGAGCACTATTTTGTAAAAATAAAAATATCTATAAGAACACCGGATTATATATCTTACTGTTCTTTCTTTTTATTTATACATACATACATACATATATATATATATATATATATATATATATATATATATATATATATATGTATGTATGTATGATTTTACATGTGTTTATTGTTATTTTAGTGTAAGTGAATGTTCGACACTCTCCTCAAAGATGAAGAAGAGAATCGAGGCGACGGAGATGTGGTTCCACAGAAGGATGCTGAGGATACCACGGACCGAGCGTGTGAGCAACGATGAGGTCTTAGAGATGATGCAAACAAGAAGGAGGCTTATACTTAACACCAGGAAGAGGCAGGTGAAGTTTGATGAGAAATGAGAAAGGAGGGCTTGGAAAATCTGATACTCACAGGTCGAATAGAGTGTAAAAAAAAGAGACAAGGGATTGCAACGCATGACATACCTGGCGGGCTTGATGACAGAACGTTGTCTGGAGGAGGTGGCAAAGGGAAGGAACTTGTTGAGCGCTGCAAGTGGTAGGAGGAAGTGGAGAGCCATGATTGCCTACGCCCTGAAAGGACACGGCACATGAAAAGAAAGAATATTTTTAATGGCCGACGTAAAGTCGAGGAAAGCGACGTAATTCGAGTTTCATTTTTCTATATGATATTTCAGAAAAACCGACGTATCTATGAAAATGTGTTCACTCCAAACGACTTAAACCGAGGTATCACTGTATATTAAATACATGAAATGGAGTAAGACATGCGTATTGCTAGTAAGTAGTATTTCCTTCTTAGATTTAACATTTGTAAGAGCAATTCCAACAATTTTCCCTTTCTTGGCCTTGTGCCGCACTAAGCCATGTTTACTAAAGTCATGTTTTGGCCTTGTATATAGGAAATATCAAGTACCCAGCGGCCGGTTATCAGTGGCATGAAAAGAATTGTCTTTTGTATCAAGTGGCTAACTCACACTTACTAATTGTAGTGGTACCATCTCCAGTTTGATTGTGACCGTGTCATTTAGGTCAGGCAGGATGTTTACATCGACGGATTGGTGAAAAGTGATCCGATTGTTCTGACGAGATTTGAAAGGAAATAAAGAAGGAAGAATGAAAAAGAAAAAAAAAAGAGCCATGAAAAATGAGGAAGAAAAAAGGACAAGAAGGAATGGGAAGCGAGTGATAAAAATGGCGGAAAAATACAGCGGCAAAATGAAGGAAGAGAAATAAAAGTAAAGAAGACGAAAGAAAGAAAGAAAGAAAGAAAAGAGAGAAAAAGAAGTGAAAAGAAAGAAAGACAATATGGGGAGAATTAAAAAAAAAGGAAAGGAAAACAAAATCTAGAAATAAAATGAAAGAAAGGAAAATATTCTGGATAGAAAGAAAGAAACAAAGAGAGAAACGGGGAGGAAACAAAGAAGGAAAGGAAAGCAACTAAAAGAGAAAGAAAGAAAGAAAGAAAGAGAAAACAAAGAAAGAATGAAAGAAAAACTAAAGGAAGCAAAAGCAAAGAAAAGACAAAAAAACAAGCAAGAAAGAAAGAAAGAAGTTGAGAGAAAGAAAGAAAGAAAGAGAAAATAAAGAAACTAAAAGAACAAGCAAGTATGAAAGAAATAAAGAAAGGAAGACAGAGAGAGAAAAAAAGAAAGGAAGAATGAACAAAAATGTGTGGAGAGAAAGTCAAAAGAAAAATAGATACAGCAATAAAATAAAAGAAGAAAAGAAAAGAAAGGAAGAAAAAAGAAAGAAAGGAAGAAAGAAATGAAAGTAGAACTAGAAAAGAAATAAATAAAAACGAAACTGAAAATGAAGAAAGTAGAATAACAAGCAAGTATGTAAGAAAAAAAAGAAAGGAAAAAAAAGAAAGAAAAGAATCTGAAAGGAAGAAAGATAAATAAAAGACAAAAAAGCAAGAATGCAAAAAAAAAGAAAGGAAGGAAGGAAGAAAGAGAAAAAGAAAGAAAGGAAAAAAGAACGAAAGTGTGTGGAGAGAAAGACAGAATAAATACAGAAATAAAATTAAAGTAGAAGAAAAAAAATATCTACAAAGAAAGGAAGAACAAAAAAGAAAGAGAAAAAGAGATGAAAGTAGAGGAAGTAAAGAAAGAAAGAACGAGAGAAAGAAAGAACGAGAGAAAGAAAGAACGAAAGAAAGAAAAACCTTTAAAAAGAAAAAAAGATAGAAAAGGAAAGAAAAAAAAGAAAGAAAGGAAGAAAAGGAACTAAAAGAACAAGAAAGTATCCAAGAAAAATAGAAAGAAAGAAATGAAACTGAAAGAAAGAAAGAAAGAAAGAAAGAAAGAAAGAAAGAAAGAAACTAAAAGAACAAGGAAGTACAAAAAAAAAAAAAAGAGGAAGAAAGAAAGTGAAAAAGAAAGAAAGTCTCATCCGGCTTCTACGATGAGTGAACTTAGTTTGCTTGTCAAAAAGCGATTTAGCTGGTGTGGTCAATATTTGAGAAAGGCTCGTACGCCCAGATTCTCGATCACGATCACTTGCGATCTCGGGCTTGCATCGACGGCCACCAAATAGTTCCGTCTTTCTAATTTCACTCCCAAGTTTTGGGTGAACTCGTAGTGTGGCTTACACACACTTTCCTACCGTACTCCATGCCGGGAGAATGTCACACCCTCAACATATCTTCGAATATGGTCGAAACGCTTACGTTATAAGCACTCAGGCACGCGCCCATTCGCAAAATGATAGAGTGATTAAGAAGGGAAAAGAAAAGATGAAGAGAATAAATAAAGAGAAGGGAGGAAGAACAATTAGGAGAGAAAGAAAAACGAGGAGAGAGAAAGAAGAGAAGAGAGCGGAAGAGAAAGAACAGTTTAAGGAAAGAAAGAAAGAAAGAAAGAAGGAAACAGGAAGGTTTGAAAGAGAAAACAATAAGAAAGGAAGAAAGAAAGAATGAAAAAGAAATATGAAATAAAGTAAGGAAGAACTAATGAAGAAGCTATGGAATAGAAAAAAGAAAGAGAGAAAGAAAGCGGAAGCTTTGAAAGAGAAAAATAAAAAAGAAAGAAACAAAGAAAGAGGAAACAAAGAAAGAAAGAAGTAAAGAAGAAGCTACGGAAAATAAAAAAAGAGAAGGAAACAGGAGGGCTTTGAAAGAGAAAAATAAGAAAAAAAGAAAGAAAGAAAGAAGAGACAAAGAAAGAAAGGGGAGAAAAAGAAAGAAAGGACTAAAGAAGAAGCTATGGAATAGAAAAAAGAAAGAGAGAATGAATCAGGAAGTTTTTGAAAGAGAAAAATAGGAAAAAATATAAGAAGGAAAGCCAGATAGAAGAGGAGACCATGAACGAAAAAGACAGAAAGAATGAAGAATCAAAGAATTAAAAAGAGGTCAATGGAATAGAAAAAAAGATAGACGGAAAGAGGGGGCTTTGAATGAAAGAAAAGTGACCATGACAGAGAAATAAGTAAAGAAAACAGAAAGAAAGAAAGAAAACGGAAAGAAAGAAAGAAAACAGAAAGAAAGAAAGAAAACGGAAAGAAAGAAAGAAAACAGAAAGAAAGAAAGAAAACAGAAAGAAAGAAAGGGGGAATTTTTGAAAGAAAGAAAGAAAGAAAGAAAGGGGGAATTTTTGAAAGAAAGAAAGAAAACAGAAAGAAAGAAAGAAAACAGAAAGAAAGAAAGGGAGAATTTTTGAAAGAAAGAAAGAAAGAAAGAAAGGGGGAATTTTTGAAAGAAAGAAAGAAAACAGAAAGAAAGAAAGAAAACAGAAAGAAAGAAAGGGAGAATTTTTGAAAGAAAGAAAGAAAGAAAGAAAGGGGGAATTTTTGAAAGAAAGAAAGAAAACAGAAAGAAAGAAAGAAAACAGAAAGAAAGAAAGGGAGAATTTTTGAAAGAAAGAAAGAAAGAAAGAAAGGGGGAATTTTTGAAAGAAAGAAAGAAAACAGAAAGAAAGAAAGAAAACAGAAAGAAAGAAAGGGAGAATTTTTGAAAGAAAGAAAGAAAGAAAGAAAGGGGGAATTTTTGAAAGAAAGAAAGAAAACAGAAAGAAAGAAAGAAAACAGAAAGAAAGAAAGGGAGAATTTTTGAAAGAAAGAAAGAAAGAAAGAAAGGGGGAATTTTTGAAAGAAAGAAAGAAAACAGAAAGAAAGAAAGAAAACAGAAAGAAAGAAAGGGAGAATTTTTGAAAGAAAGAAAGAAAGAAAGAAAGGGGGAATTTTTGAAAGAAAGAAAGAAAACAGAAAGAAAGAAAGAAAACAGAAAGAAAGAAAGAAAGGGAGAATTTTTGAAAGAAAGAAAGAAAGAAAGAAAGGGGGAATTTTTGAAAGAAAGAAAGAAAACAGAAAGAAAGAAAGAAAACAGAAAGAAAGAAAGAAAACGGAAAGAAAGAAAGAAAACAGAAAGAAAGAAAGAAAACAGAAAGAAAACAGAAAGAAAGAAAGAAAACAGAAAGAAAGAAAGAAAACAGAAAGAAAGAAAGGGAGAATTTTTGAAAGAAAGAAAGAAAACAGAAAGAAAGAAAGAAAACAGAAAGAAAGAAAGGGAGAATTTTTGAAAGAAAGAAAGAAAACAGAAAGAAAGAAAGAAAACAGAAAGAAAGAAAGGGAGAATTTTTGAAAGAAAGAAAGAAAACAGAAAGAAAGAAAGAAAACAGAAAGAAAGAAAGGGGGAATTTTTGAAAGAAAGAAAGAAAACAGAAAGAAAGAAAGAAAACAGAAAGAAAGAAAGGGAGAATTTTTGAAAGAAAGAAAGAAAGAAAGAAAGGGGGAATTTTTGAAAGAAAGAAAGAAAACAGAAAGAAAGAAAGAAAACAGAAAGAAAGAAAGAAAGGGAGAATTTTTGAAAGAAAGAAAGAAAGAAAGAAAGGGGGAATTTTTGAAAGAAAGAAAGAAAACAGAAAGAAAGAAAGAAAACAGAAAGAAAGAAAGAAAACGGAAAGAAAGAAAGAAAACAGAAAGAAAGAAAGAAAACAGAAAGAAAACAGAAAGAAAGAAAGAAAACAGAAAGAAAGAAAGGGGAATTTTTGAAAGAAAGAAAGAAAACAGAAAGAAAGAAAGAAAACAGAAAGAAAGAAAGGGAGAATTTTTGAAAGAAAGAAAGAAAGAAAGAAAGGGGGAATTTTTGAAAGAAAGAAAGAAAACAGAAAGAAAGGGAGAATTTTTGAAAGAAAGAAAGAAAGAAAGAAAGGGGGAATTTTTGAAAGAAAGAAAGAAAACAGAAAGAAAACAGAAAGAAAGAAAGGGAGAATTTTTGAAAGAAAGAAAGAAAGAAAGAAAGAAAAAGAAAGAAAGAAAGAGGTTTGTGTTTTTTTGTAGGAAGACGACCGACCTTCTCAACACTAAATGTCGAATATGGACTCGTCCATCCGCTGTGACTAAAACGCCTGCTCATAGGAACAGTCGTCGCAGAGTAGGTAGCAAGAGGTGAATGCGTCAATTGTAAGGTATGAATGGGTCGCGAATCTGATTATCTAGGTATAGGATAGTAAGTTATGACCAGCCTTTACCCCTCCCCTTTTTCGGCCTTGTGCCACATTTGTTGTATTTTCAACAATAAATAAAGAGTAGGTCGCAAGGGGAGTGTGTAAACCCCTTCTTTGAGGGGTTTACACTTTCGGATACTTACAGGTCACAGGGATTCGTCCCTGTGCTGGTGGTGTCATGGCTACGACTAGCTTAGACCGGCTCTGACCAGTTTGGACCAGCTATGACAAACCTAGACCAGCTATGTATAGCTCTGACCAGCTTAGACCAGCGGCCCGAGTGAAAAAGACTCGGTTCCCCACGTTAAAAACTGACCTTGTGTCACAACCTGACTAAGTCGGGGGGGGGGGTAAAGTAAATACACTTACCGGTCACAGGGCTCCGTCCCTGTGCTGGGGGTATGCTAACCTCTACCTTTTAGAAGAGCCAGAACAGGCTGGCGTCCTGGGTAAGACGATAAACTACATCCAACAGCAAGGCCTCTGATCAGGAGGTTTTGAGGAGCGTGGAACCCCCTCTTAATTGCTGATGTTCCTAGCTCCAACCTGACCCGGGGTGGTAGCACCTGTTAGGGTCCCAGCTATCGGTAAATAGTTAACACCCAGACTATATCCGCGTCCTGGATCTGTCCAACAGCAAGGCCTCTGATAATACGTTTTTGAAAAAATATTGTTGCCAGCTGTACGTTATTGAAAAAATATTACCAGTTTTTTTTTGTTTTTTTTTAAGGGGGGGAAAAATAACAGAAATAGATTTTTGAGAAAACAAAAGTATTACCAGGAAAAAAAGAAGTTGTCGGCATTAAATGACCCATTGAGGTTGATATGCCATAAAACAAACCAAACCAGAACAGTCTGAAAAAGGAATACTATTGCCATATTTGGGTGGTAGCTGCCCACTCCATTCTTGATAGAGTTCAAAAGCGTCTCCAAGTCCTTGTAGGAGAAAAATTATTTTCTATGCTCTAACCTCTCTCTCACAGGCGGGATATGTGGCGAGCCTCTCACTGCTTTTCTGCTACTTCCACGGAAAGTACTCGGGCGAACTACATTCTTTGGTTACGCCAGGTCTAACTTTCAAAGTAAAATACACGCCATGACACTTTTATTGTAGTAAATCACCCACATTCCGTCCGTATCCCATCGGCGAGAAGTAATTCCACTTGAACAGCTGCTTCTCGCAAACCACAGCTCTGTGGAACACTCTCAAGAAGACGCTTCCTCGGTCACTACAATCTAGACTTGTTCAAGTCTAGAGTTAACCGTTATTTTCCTCTCCTATCGATATAAAACTACCCCTTAACGTAACCCTGTACTTCGAGTGGCTCCGGGCCCTCACTTTAAAAATAGAAAAAGATTCAAGGCTGCTGCGGTCGCAAACTTTATTGGCGAAGTTTTATATAACTCTGAAGAATGTGATACGTTTTTGTCGTAGAAGGTTGGAAGACATTTCCCAAAAAGATCGCCAGAGCTGGCTAGATAAAAAAAAAAAAAAAAGGTACGTTCACTTTTAAGGAAATTGTCTCCAGTAGATCCCGAAAAATATTGTAATTACGTTTTACCTGAAAAAAAAAAAAAACTGGAAATATTACTTTCGATAAAACTTGATTTTGTTTAAAATTATAAGCGAACGAAGCTCCCTATTTCATACACGTTGTCCAAGAACGTTTTGGCAAAATTAAACCGAGCAACAATGTGACATGGTTCGTCGTGGTCGGTTTCCATACAACACATTTCTATTTAAACAACGTTGTACGGTGCGAATACTTAGCTGATGTCCATCGTATCCAAACTTTTGGTGATGTCTTTCAGAACAACACTTGTGTTTATATTAACCTCGCGACAGTTTTCGTGCAGTTCTCGGTGACAATTTGAGTTTTCTTTCACTCCCGGTCAAATTCACTGTCGTGCTAAACTTTTGAAACTTCTTTGTAACGGACAGTACCTATATTTAGGGACGGCTAACCGATTTCAAATCGGCTGTATAAGTGTTGATGGGTGGACGGATAATTTCGCCGTTGAGTGTATATAATCCTGAAGAATGTGTTACGTTTTTGTCGCATTGCAGAAGGTTGGAAGACATTTCGAAAAATAGATCGCCAGAGCTGGCCAGATTAAAACAAAAAAGGTACGTTCATTTTTAAGGAGATTGTATCGAGCACAGCATAAAAAATATTGTAATTACATTTTACCTGATAAACCAGGAAATATATCTGAAACTGTTCATTTTGACTGAAATTATCAATGAAAGAAGCTACTGATTTTATACACGTCGGCAATGCTTAAATCTGAAAAAAAACAAGATGGCGAAGATTTTGTAATTACGTTGTTATTGACCGCGAATGCAAAATAATTAAATTGAATCAACTATGTCCAGATATGTTTAAATGGTTCTTTTTTGTGCAAGAATTAAAGACCCATACAATCACTGCCAATCAGACCCCGAACCCTAAACTTGCCTGATTTAAAAAAAAAAAAAAGACATTCACTTTTAAGGAAATTGTCTCCAACCAGTGTAACCCGGATATAAGAGAGTTGTCAGGACCGGAGAAGAAGTATCTTATATCCGAGTTCGGTCTATTTTGTTTTATTAACACAGGCACTAATTTGGGACCAGAGAAAATCTCTTATATCCGGGTTTCTCTTATATCAGGGTCTTTTATATCCGGGTTACACTGTAATTACGTTTTACCTGATAAAGCAGGAAATACAGTGTAACCCGGATATAAGAGAGTTGTCGGGACCGGAGAAGACGTCTCTTATATCCGGGTTTCTCTTATATCCGGGTTTGGTCTGTTATATATACATTAACATAGGCTCTAATTTGGGACCAGAGAAAATCTCTCTTATATCCGGGTTTATCTTATATCAGAGTCTCTTATATCCGGGTTACACTGTATACATTAACACAGGCTCTAATTTGGGACCAGAGAGAATCACTCTTATATCCGGGTTTCTCATATCCGGTTTACACTGTATTACGTTTGATGAAACTTAATTTTCAGTGAAAGAAGCTCCCTATTTCATACATCAATTTCACAAAAAAAAAAAAAAAAAAAATTGTTTCTTATGTTGGTATTGTCAATCACGAATGCGAAAAATTTGAACGAACTATCCACAGATATGCTTAATTTTGGGGCAAGGGGGTTAACTTCTTGTAAAAACGCAGAAATTTGTTTTCTCATTTTAATTAAACTTGAGCAGGACCCAAATAAATCTTCCATACATTGGCAGAAGAATGCTAACGAATTATAAATTTGACTTGACACTGGAAAGATTGAAGCAAGGGATATTTTGCTAGTGTAGACAGCGCGATCAAAAGGGGAAAAAGACTGCATCGAACCCCTGTTACGATTGCGGAGGGCTTCATTTTCATGACGTTGGCCCGTACAAAAATAAAGTTTTTCCAATGTAGAAGACTGGGCCATAGACGAAGTCATTGCAAATTAAACCAAAGAAAAATTGACTTAACTCTTAATTGCTGGTGTTCCACGGTCCAACCTGACCCGGGGTGGTAGCACCTGTTAGGGTCACAGCTATGGGCAAATAGTTAACACCCAAACTTGTGTAAAAACAGATTTTAATACCAGAAATACTTTGTAATAAAAAAATATTACCGGCAACAATTTTTGAAGGAAAAATTATTATCAGAAATACTTAAAAAAATATATACCAGCAATACAAACAGTTATACATTATTTGAAAAAATATGACCAGCTATAGATTTCTACAAGGAAAAATATTCCCAGAAATAGATTTTTGAAGAAAAACATTACCAGCAAAAAAAAAAAAAAAAATTGTCGGCATTAAATAACCCATTGAGGTGTTGATATGCCGTAAGACAAACCAAACCCAACCAAACCAAGCATACAGAGCCTTAAAATAAATTATTGAAAAAAGGCGGGCCGTGGAATTGGTCCGATGAATGTCAAGTCTTTTGAAGACATGAAAAACATTTGAATTATCGTCAATGCATTTCAATCCTGATTTAGAAATAAAATTAACGTCAGATGCTAGCGATTATTTTCTTGGAATAGTTTTCATAACTTTAAGGATGGTAAAGTAAAAGCAATTGCTGGTGCATCTCGAACGCTAATATTGTCTGGAAAAAATAATAGTCAAACTGTAAAAGAAGCGCCAGCTATTATTTTTGTAGTGAAAGTTCGAGCTGTGTCTCTCGATATCTCTCAGGTGTTTGATAGGATTTGGCTCCCCGGCCTTCTTCAGGGATACAGTATTACAGGGCGATTATTTGATTTAATTCAGTCATTCTTGTCAAACCGTGAAACGAAGGTCGTCCTAAACGGGTTCTCCCCCAGTTCCTTTCATACGAACATTGTTCTTCAAGGCTGGGTCTGATACTGTTTCTGGTCTTCAGCAACGATCTGCCTGATGTCATCAGTCCTCAAGTAGGCATCTACACAGACGACGCTACCATTTACTCCTGTGGTTGACTGGGGCAGGAAATGGCTCGTAATCTTTAATGCCCTCAAAACGAAACTGCTCTCATTTACCCACCCCCCATCTCCCTGCCTCCAATCAGCATGGCTGAGGCTCAACTTCACGAGAGCGCCTCTCTGTGCCTTTTTGGTCTCACATTTCCCACTGGCCTGAGGTAGGACAACTACATTGAATCAATAGCTACATCTACTGCAAGGAAAGTGGGTTCTCTGTGTTGCTTTCTCGTCTGAGTCCATCCATCAAATCTACAAATCTACCATTTGTCCTTGCATTGAATACTGTTGCCATATATGGTCTCGTGCCCCCGATGTTCATCTCGAGGTTCTCGACAAAATCCAAAGATAGATATACAATGTGATAGGTCTTGATCTGGCATCTCGTTTCCTAGGTTCTACATTGTTTCTGGTCTTCATCAATGATGTTCCTGATGTCGCCAGTCCTCAAGTAAGCATCTACGCAGACGATGCTACCATTTACTCCCGTCTCAGTAGTAAATCCGGCATTACTAACAAAGTTAACCTGGCCGTTGGTCTCTAGAAGGATCTCCAATCTGTGGTTGACTGTTGGCAGAAAATGGCTTGTAAACTTTAATGTCTTCAAAACGGAACTGCCCTCATTTACCCACCTTAGAGAACCGTCCCTCCCTCTCATCAGCATGCCTGGTGCTCAACTCCACAAGATCGTCTCTCTGTGCCGTCTTGGTCTCACGTTTTCCACTGACTTGCGGTGGAACGACGACATTGAATCAATAGCTCCATCTACTGCAAGGAAAGTTGGTTCTCTGTGTCGTGCCAGAAGGTTTTGATTGCCTGAGTCCATCCTTCAAATCTACAAATCTACCATACGTCCTTCGTATGCAAAGATAGAATGAAAGAAGAGGAGGAAATGAAAAATAAAGAAAAGAAGAAAACTAGTAAATGAAAATAAGAAGAAAAGTAAGAAAATGAAGCAATTGATGAAAAATAAAGAAAGAAATATCGAAAAAGCGATATGAAAATGGGAAGGAAAAAGAAAGAAAGAAGGAAAAGAAGAGGAGGCAATGAAAGAGAAATAAAGATTGAGAAGGAGGAGGCTTTAAAAAAGAAAGAAAATTTTGAAAAAGAAAGAGAAAGTAAGAAATGGTTTTGAAAAAGAAAAAAGATTTTGAAAAATAAAGAGAGAAAGAATGAAAAAGAGAAAGAAGAGAGAAAGAAAGAGACGATTATGAAAAAGAAAGAGGGGAAGAAAGACACGAGTTTGAAAAAGAAAAAGAAGACACAAAGAAAAATAGAGAAAGAAACAATCGATTTCGAAAAAGAAAGAAAGAGAGAAAGAAAGTAGATTTTGAAGAAGGAAATAGAGACGAGTTTGAAAAAGAAAGAAAGAATGAAAGAAGAGAGAAAGAAAGAAAAAGAGAATGGAACAATCGATTTTGAAAAACAAAGAAAGAAACGATTTTGAAAAAGAAAGAAGCGAGAAAAAAAAGACGATTTTGAAAAAGAAAGAAAAAAGAAAGACGATTTTAAAAACAAAGAAAGATAGAAAGATGATTTTGAAAAAGAAGGAAAGAAGCGAGAAAGAAAGTAGTTGATTGTGAAAATGAAAGAAGAGAGAAAGGAAGAAAGAGACGATTTTGAAAAAGAAAGAAAGCCAGAAAGAAAGAAACAACTTTTTAAAAAGAAAGAAAGACGGAATAAAACTTTCTGTGTTTATTCAAGACAGTAGTACAAAATATCACATTCACATTGATACAGGCCAAAATGAGGCTCAGACTTGAATATCTTTTGATACCATTCGTTTGCCAACAGCCTTGACCCAAAAGCATAATTTTACTTCACTGCGATTTCCTTTATGTTATGATCCAGTTTCAACACAAGTTGAAAATCCTTTATCCAAAATTCTGGGTACAGGAAGTGTTTCAGTTTTCCGATTTTTTCCAAATTTTGGAATATAGGCTATTCAATTTGTATTTTTGTTTTTTAATCGGTATCACCCCAAGCAAGGGAGTAAAGCCACTAAAACACACGGGGTTACTCGGTGTGGAAGAATTAGGAACAGAAACATTAATAATGAGCAAGAAGAGGAAAGAGTAATCAGTAGGATAGTAGATAGCGTTTGACATTGCATTTAAATTTTTGCAGATTAAAGTTGACTGGAAAGCATGGATCCAGAAGGGAGTTCCACAAGTAAGGCAGTAAAGCCACTAAGACACAAAGGGTTACTGGGTGTGGAAGAATTAGGAACGGAAACATTAATAATGAGCGAGAAGAGGAAAGAGTAATCAGGAGGACAGTAGATAATAATTGATATTCCATTTAAATTTTTGCAGATTAAAGTTGGCTAGAAAGCATGGAGCCTGAAGGGAGTTCCACAAGTAAGGCAGTAAAGCCACTAAGACACAAAGGGTTACTGGGCGTGGAAGAATTAGGAACGGAAACATTAATGATGAGTGGAAAGTGAAAAGAGTAATCAGGAGGACTGTAGATAATAATTGACATTGCATTTAAAGTTTTGCAAATTAAAGTTGGCTGGAAAACACGGAGTCGGAAGGGAATTCCTCAAGCGAGAAGTGCGAGAAAAGTAACTGTTAACATAGAACTTACGGCTACATCTACCCATTTGTAAATTGATGAGTCTGGTACTGTGTTTAAATTCAAAAAGTCCATAGCAAAGGTTTCATCCGAATAATTGAAAGTATTTATAAAAAAGACCGGATGGCAAGTGACTGAAGCCGAGTTGCTAGATCAGGATCAATAATATTGCTGATACTTCTTTGGATTTTATCAAGGGGCTCAAGGTAAATAGCAGGGACACCGGACCAAATTTTTTTTTTAAGCTTTTAACCCCAAGCAAGGCTGGAAGCCACTAGCACGCAAGGGGTTACAGAGGATTTGGAGCAAGAGCAGATAGGAGTGGTAGAGGAAAGGATGTGGAGAAAGATAGTGGATCGATCAAGGCAAGGGGGTTACAGAAGATTATGAGCGAGAGCAGATAAGAATGAAAGGGGAAAGGATGTGGAGAAGGGAAGCGGATAGATCAAGGCAAGGGGTTACAGAAGATTTGGAGCGATGGCAGATAGGAATGAAAGGGGAAAGGATGTGGAGAAGGGAAGCGGATAGCTCAAGGCAACTGGAGATGTCGATTGACGTTACACTTAAATAGTTGGAGATTATATTTGTCAGGGAAACAGGAATAAGGAAGGGAGTTCCACAGTCAAGAGGTGCGAGGCATGAAGCTATTGGAGTAGAAGAGACGTCTACATCTAACATCTGGCAGCAATATTCTAAGCATGGACGAATGGTAAACTTGTAAATATGTAAGATAGATTTTGGAGAGAAAAATCGTTTCGCATGACACAGTGAACGAACCTGACCTAACAATGGGATTCAATTTAGCCCTTCCACTTCATGTCATCTGAGAATTGTTTATAGTATTTATAAAATGGGTCAGCTTGGGACTGGAACCCAAGAATAAACACGATATTCCTATACATTTCATAACACAGCTTATGCATATTCCCTGAAGGTAGCTTTATATAAATAATACATACACTGAAAGTAGTTTTATATAAATAACATATACGCTGAAGGTAGTTTTATATAAAATTTAATAAATTTTGTGAACACAGAGATACAAAATACAGTACTGTTCGATAAAAGTGACTCGCCTCTTTGAAGCCTATCGCCGTTTTTTCTATTCTCTCGATATTTTCTTTCAATTCTACTTTGATGTCATCTCATTTCAACCAATTTCTTTGCTGAGTCATACACGGCCGCCATAGCGCCGATTCAAAACGAGGCTTATTGACTGAGTTCGGCCTTTAAGGATATCTCAAATTTAGCCAACTCAAGTGATTGAATTTTTTGTCGTATAGGATTTGCCTTCGTAAAATGGATTGAAACGCCTCGCTGTACAAGAATGCTGATACGTTTCGGCTTCTACAGTTCATCGACTCGCTTCATTTTCTTTTTCGACTGTTTCTTCCCATTCATTTACCATATTCCCTTTCGCCAAGATCTCGATTACTTACAAGGAACAAATCCAACTTGAATGCCCTGACAATAGATACACAATGTGTATACATCAGATACAATCATTATCTACCATATCACGAAATATTCACTGCAAAATCGTGATACCTGAAAATTTAATTCGATTTAGCGTTTCATTTACATACCTCTTTAGTGTTTTTAATCGTTTATTCGTAATGTGAAATTCATTATATATATATATATATATTTTTAATTGGACATAGTCCGACAATTTATTTAAAGACATTTATAATATGTTTAACGTTCTTTTTATAGATACAAGTATTTAAGCAAATGCTCTGTTTATAATAAACAGTATTAAATAACATTTACCGGCCTGAATGTCCGAAAAATTTTCATAGAAAATATTTCGTTCTCCGACAGGAATCGAACCTGTATCCTATACGGAACAATCATTTCGTGTGATGTGCCTTAACCGTTCGGTCACAGATGAGCGTCTGGTTAGCAAGGTCGATTTTACTATCTTTAAACTTAAATCTTCCATGAATCTCTTCTATTCATATCTGCTCTAGCGTATCAAATGTAAACAAATGACGTCATATATTTTTGAATTTGTATAGGTTCGATTCCTGTCGGAGAACGAAAATTTTCTATGAAAATTTCTCGGACATTCAGGCCGGTAAATGTTATTTAATACAGTTTATTATAAAACAGAGCATTTGCTTAAATACTTGTATCTATAAAAAGAACGTTAAACATATTATAAATGTCTTTAAATATAAATATATATATATATATATATATATATATATATATATATATATATATATATATATATATATATACAGTGTTGTTCGATAAAAGTGACTCACCTGATTTTTTTTACTTAAAACTTTTTCGCCTATTGTTTTGGGGGTCAAACTAATTTTTAATCTTGCTAATATAAAGACCCCTTCCCAACCGCCTAGTAAAAAAGTTTACTCACCCTAAGGTATTCTATTGATAATTGTAATTTTGGATATAAATGAGATTTAGGGAAAAACTCTGTGCAAAAAAAGTGACTCACTTATTTCCTGCAACTAGTAATCAATAGAAACATAACCGAACAGATTTAAATAAAGAATAATAGAGGTATAATTTATTTATAATAGGTAATATAATTCGAAATATTTAATAATCTATGGGTCCTCCTTTATTTTGAATAACCTTTTCAACCCTTTTTGGCATTGACTTGATTAGGTTCTGGCAAATCTCATCTCCAAGCATTGAATTCCATTCGGATATGAAATTCACACTCAAATCCTCTTTGTTGCTTGTTGTGGTGGGATCCACCTAATCTGCATAGGTGACTACCAACTATATAAATAGTGGTTGGTACCGGAAGACGGGAGGAGGAGGAATCACGAGATCCAACTAGAGACTCTGATCGACTGCGACTAGTCCACACATTCTCCAGGAACGTCTTCCCAGAAATATACAGAAATACTATATGTACTTATTGTGTACACTTTCTTGTTATAATACATTCTTGTTCTAAGTACATTTTGTGTTGCATTATTATTCCATGCATTAGGCGAGATTCAACAATGAGTCAAGACTCAACATTGCTCGACTGCTTTCTCGAGAGCTTTATAATGCTCCGTAAGTTTTCTATGGGGTTGAGGTCAAGAGATTGGGGCGGACATGTCATAACACTCACCTGCTTCTAATCAAAGTATTCCTTCATCAATTTTGATTTGTGACAGGGAGCATTATCCTGCATAAAAATGAGGTTGGTGGGGATCGATTTGCACCCTTTCAGCAGAAGGGAACAGACAAGACTCTATAATTCTCTTGTACTGCTCGCTCCTGAGGGTTTTTTCAATAGGTCTTAAGAAACCAGTTCCATGACATGGCCGCCTCAGTTCCATGAAATGAAAAGCATCCCCAGAACATTATACTGAACGGATGCTTGACAGTACTTACTGCTAAATTCAAAGAGCTTTCAAAGCTTCTTCTTCGGATTTTAGATCGCTTATCCTTTGAATTTAGCTCAACTTTCGTTTCATTCGGAGAGGAGAACATTTAGTAAAAAAAAAAAAATCAGGTGAGTCACCTTTATCGAACAGCACTGTACATTGAAATGCTTGTCATGTAATTCTCACACGGATTTTTAAGTGGTGAAATTAAGATCTCACGTAAAAATAATGTTTTGTACTTTCAGTACATGTACATAAACATGATCACTACTTACAAATATATATATATATATATATATATATATATATATATATATATATATATATATATATATACGAATTCATTCACTAGCTCAGTCACTAAATCTACTTTCAAAATCTACCACGACTCTAACTGTAGAAGTCACAACATAATTTACCTCCTAGAATGGACACTATACCAGAAACAATATGTAGGAAAATCTGAATGGCCCTTTCACTACAGAATTAATAATTATCGCAATCGAATTAAGTCGACACTCTATGAAAAATTATTACCTGTAGAACAACATTTCCGCCTAGAAAAACACGATTTCAAAACCCATGCCAAATTCACTATAATTGAGAAAATATAAAAGTCCAGAGCAGATAACACTAGAAAGATTTTAGAGAAATGAAAATAAGTGGATACGACGTTTAAAAACGCACTATCCAGCCGGGCTAAACCATAAATTTAACAATATAGATAGTATTAATACATAACCCTACAAATCAAATCCTTCCCACATTTCTCACCCACACAAAACAGACATGCTTACGGAGGTGGTGAGGCCTCACACTTATACACACACCCACACGAATATACACACTTACACACATCATACTCACTCACTCCCTAATGAACCAAATGATAACACACACCCACAGCAATATACACGCTTACACATATCATACTCATTCACTCCCTAAGAAACAAATGACACACATACACACACGCACTTAACAGAGACACATCCTCTCTCCAGGTACCAATAAAACTGCCGAACTGACCGAGGGAATTCAAACTAGCATGAATCCACCCAGCTCTTATCTCAAATAACAACTTAAAAGAGACTGTTTGACCAACACAAGGAATGTTAATAAACTCATGTTAAAAAGATAAAAAAACAAATAAAAAAACAAATGAAAACTACAGACAAAAGTTCATTTTCTCCATCAAGACATTCATTTCTGTAGTTCACTGCTACCAGCAAGCAGAAATATTTTTTCTCCTGATGATGGCCATGTTGGCCGAAACTAGTCGAGGAATCTAAATGAAATAATAATAATAAAAGCGAAAGAATATTAATCTACAACAGTGTGTCTGAAGATTTTAATGAATTTTTAAAAATATTTTTTATTGTTCAATAT
>OZ038518.1:18805834-18843334 GCA_964036315.1 Acanthosepion esculentum
AACAGAAACAGACTATCATCAATTTCTCCTACGTGTATTGCTTAATATATTGTACACTAATTGTCATCTTTGATAATGGCTTATGTAAGCCGAAAGCTTAGATTGAATTAAAAAACATGTATCAATATTGTGATTTTCTTTCATTGTTTAATGATAATGTTATTAAGCTTATCAGACGATATCAAAAGAACTTACAAAAAATATATAGACAACACTTATCTATATTATTTAATGAAACATGTATTAATATATATATATATATATATATATATATATATATATATATATATATATAATTTATTACATTTTTATATCAATTAGTCAAAAGTCATCGAACCGCTCCCTTCGTGTGATTATTCTATTCAGTAACATTTTCTTGGTTACAATATTTTGGCGGCAATGACTAGCCCCAATTAAAACATTTTGGCGACAAGGATTAGTCAAAATACGACATTTTGACAAGGAATGGCCAAAATACATTTTAATGACGAGGATTTACCCAACTCAGTAAACGTCACTAGCGCGACATTTTGGTATCAAGAATTTGGTCGCAAATCAAGGAAACGCTCTCCAGCACAACTTTGGCGATAAAGGATATCACCAAAATCGCATGTTAAAATTCACCAAGGCTTCACTGGGAAAAATCAAAATGGAAGAATTTTAAACGATTCTATTCGAAATTGTCAAACGGGGAGACGAACAGCAAAAACGGTACGAACAAAAATTCGTGCAAATGTTGGTAGAACAACAGAAAATATCCACGAATAACGAGAATGAATCTTCTGAAGACGTTATCGTAAACGCGATTTCGGAATTTCACTCTCTACCAGAAAAAGAGTTAACTTTTTCGTTATATTTCCATAGGAAGATTTGTATAAGACTGATTGTCCAAACTGGTCCGACGATAAAAAGGTCAGACTTTTGCTAAGGAAAGTAGGCGTTTTCGAACACATTATTATTATTATTTCATTATATATATATATATATATATATATATATATATATATATATATATATATATATATATATATATATATATATCATAAACTATATATTACCAAAGAAGTGACCTAGAATTTAAAGAAACGGTTACTTTACTTTCGGAAGTTTGCAGCCCGAAAACGTCTTTGTTCCATCAAAGATGGAAATGTGTATTTATTGAAAAACAAAGATGGCGATTTCACAACGTTCGCGAATATTATGAACAAAAATTGTGAAAAGTTCAAATTGACCGAATTAAGTCGTGATAATTTTAAATGTTTGATATTTGTACAAGGGTTAGTGTCAAGAAAAGACACTGAAATCCGAAGAAGGATTTTAAATAAATTGGAAAGCGAACCCAATTTAACATTGCAAAACTTAGCAGATTGTTTGTTTGTTTGGGGTTTTATGGCATATCAACCACTATGGATTATTTAATGCCAGATCCAGTATTTACTAAATATATCAAAAACGTATGGCTGACAACATCATTGTTTCAAAAACGTATAGCTGGCAACATCATTGTTTTAAAAACGTATAGCTGGTAACATCCTTGTTTCAAAAAAGTATAGTTGGCAACATCATTGTTTCAAAAAAGTGTAGTTGGCAACATTCATTGTTTCAATGTGCTGGAAAAGACCTGGAAGTTCACTATTTTCCCATAGCTGGGACCCCAACAGGTGCCACCACCCCGGGTCAGGGTGGACCTGGGAACACCAGAAATTAAGAGGTGGTTCCACGCTTCCTCAAAACCTCCAAATCAGAGGCCTTGCTGTTGGATGCAGTTTAACGTCGTACCCAGGAACGCTAGAAGATTGTCAGAAATGTATAAATGTTCTTTGAGATGCCAAAGATATTGAGATAAGCGGCATTAAAAATTGCGTCTAAAACAAAGTGAAGAAGGAAAAAAAATCACTCCTAACCCCTGTTATGCTTGTGGAGAATTACATTGGCATAAGGATTGTCTTTACAAAAAGAAATAATGTTTCCAGTGTGGCAATAAAAGGACAAAAAAGCCCCACTGTAAGACAAAATTTAAAAAACTAGTGAGTAATTACATTAAAATTACTAATGTGGATAAATCTCCTATAAGAAAATTTGTGCAGGTAAAAATCCTGAACAAAAACATCAGACTGCAACTCGACAGTAATTCTGATTTGAGTATAATAAATGTTTATACATGAAGAAAATTTGATAAACCAATGTTAATATTACCAAAAAATCGCTCGGAGTGTTACAGGATATAAAATGAAATTCGAAGGCGAATTTATGATGAATGTAACGTTAAAAGATAAAATCTTGAAGTTAAGGCTTTTTGTCGTGAAAAACACGAATAACCTGTTTGAAAAAGATTGGATTCGTTCTGCCAAAAATGGAAGGTTTTATTAACGAAGCAGAAAGTTTAAAAGAAGAATTAAAAAATAAATTCCCAGACGTATTTTCTGGTGGGATAGGCATGGCAAGAAATTCAAAGCTAAAAGAAAACGTACAACCAGTTTTCAAAAAAAAGAAACGTACCATTTGCTTCGCTAAAACAAACTGTTGACGAGCTTGATAGACTTGAAAAAAATGGGTGTTTTATCGAAGGTCAAATATAGCGATTGGGCTTTGCCAACCGTTTATATAGGGTGACCCCCCAAAACCGGGAATTTTTGAAGTGCGTATTGCCAGACATGAGCAAGTGGCAACACTGCGAGACAGTGACCTTGAGCAAGTAAACATTTCGCCATTTTAGTAACGAGAATGAAATTCACAGTATCCCAGCTGAGATGTTGCAGCAGTCAATGAGGAATCTCAACAGCAGATTTCAAGAATGCATTCGTACAGGAGGACGCCATCTATAGGACATAATTTTTTTAAAATTAAAATTCCATCATTGTTTCTTAAATGGCATGTTTTAAGGTTTCAATTACTATGAATTAAATATTTTTCTTCCATCACTCTTGGTTTTATTGGATTGTTAAAAAATTCCCCGTTTTTTGGGGGGTCACCCTGTATAAGGAAAAAGTCGAAAGAGATACGTATATGTGCGGATTTTTCCACGGGCTTAAACGATATCCTCAAAAGTTATCATTACCCACTTTCGAGGTTGGAAGAGGTTTTTACGCAGCTTAGTGGGGGTCGGATATTTTCCAAAATCGACCTAAGTGACGCGTATCTTCAGATTCTAGTAGACGACGAATGTTCAAGATTACTGACCATAAATACACATCGTGGGATGGACAAATTTAATCATTTGCCTTTCGGCATAAAGGTCGCTTCAGCGATTTTTTAGCAAGTCATGGACACAATACTGAGTGCACTGGACTTTGACGATATTTTGCTGAAAAGTGAAAACCCCGACGAACTCAAGAAAAATATTTTTGAAGTTTTCAGAAAAATTCAAAATGAAGGACGAAAAGTGAATAATTTGTGGACAAAATTAAATATTTAGGTGAGATAATTGACAAGAAGGGTAAGTGACCAGATCTAGCACGTGCCAATGATATAAAAGACACGCCTGCTCTTGTAAATCTCAGTACCTTACAAAGTTTCCTGGGGTTAGCAAGTTGCTATAATGTATTTGTACCAAATATGCACTGCTTCCGAACTCTGTTGTATGAGCTTTCGAAGAAAGACGCTGAATGGTCTTTTACCGCGGAATACCAGGAAAGATTTGTGAAAATTAAAAAATACTAACGTCAGACTTGTTCTTGACACACTACGATCCCCCCAAAAAAATTTGTCGCAGGTGACGCTAGTGCGTACGATATAGGAGCCTGCATTATGCATGAACTAGAAGATGGCTCGATTAAACCGATTGCACATGCATCCAGGACACTTCTTACAGCAAAAAAAATTATTCCCTGATTGAAAAGGTAAGTTTAGGGATTGTTTTTGCTCTGAAAAAAATTCACAGATTCATTCACGGGAGAAAGTTTACTCTGTAAACAGATCACAAACCGTTGATAGCTATTTCTGGATTCAAAAAAGGATTACCGACTCCTACGTCTAATAGGTTACAACGATGGGGAATCATTTTACTAAATTACGACTTCTAAAAATGGAATTCTTGCCATCGTGTAAATTAAGTCATGCGGACGGGTTTTCCAGACGTATTCCAAGGAATAATGAACCTTTAGAAGACACGGTCATTACTTCTCCACAATCGGAAGTAGAGATAAAAACGTACCATGCAATACCGTGCGGGAACTTCCTGTGACGTTGGAAGATATGAAAAGTAAAGCTTTGGAGGATGAATTTATTACTGAAATGAAGAAAAAGCTCAGTCAAGACTAAAGCAGATTCAGAAGTACAGTGTAACCCGGATATAAGAGAGTTGTCGGGACCGGAGAAGAAGTATCTTATATCCGAGTTTCTCTTATATCCGGGTTTAGTCTATTATATATACATTAACACAGGCTCTAATTTGGGACCAGAGACAATCTCTCTTATATCCGGGTTTATCTTATATCCGGGTCTCATATCCGGGTTACACTGTATACTCAATGTGCGATGACGTTCACTTGTACAGCGAAAGAGTAGTGATACCTTTGGCACTACAAAAGAGAATCCTGAAGGAATTTCATGCAGTAAATCTTGTTATATCCAGAATGAAAAGCTTGATGAAAAATTACGTATACTGGCGTAGCATGGATAGAGACATTGAATGCCTGGTGAAATCATGCAAATGCTGTGCTTTGCGGCTAAAGCACCACCAAGGAAGTTCAATCCATGGCCAGAAACTGACCGCCCATGGTCACGTCTGCATATTGACTTTGCTGGCCCACTTAATGGGACGTATTATCGAATTGTCATAAACAGCTTTTCAAAGTGACCAAAGATATTTAGACGTAACAAACCAACGACGCAAGCAGTAATTCAGTTTCTACACAAACTGTTCGCGAGGGTCGGAGTACCAGATTGGATTGTTTTGGATAACAGCACTCAATTTACATCGAAAGAATTTAAATAATGTTGAAACCCTTACCATCCTAGAAGTAACGGCCAGGGAGAGCGTTTTGTGGATACCTTGAAAAGGGCCCTAAAAAACCAACGGTGGATCCACAGGTGCTGCATTACAGCAATTTTTACAGGTGTATAGGCTTACACCGAATAGAAATGCGCCCTCGGGCATGATTTTGGAAGAAATTATGTTTGTGGGAAAAATAGGATCAGTCTTTGATAAACTTATACCCAATAAGAAAAAACATGATCATGCTGTACAAAAGCCTGAAAAAATAAAATTGGTCAAAAGGTTTTTTATTTTACCGTATGTACCAGTCAAATAAAACATATTGGGAAATCTGAACTGTCGTCTGAAGAATTGGCAGGGTTGTGTATTTAGTAAAAGATACTGAATGGTGCATAAGGGGCACTATAATCAAATTAAAATAGGTATTCAACTGAAGAGAATACTACTCTAGATGAGGTTGTATCGTTACTGGCACTAATTCGCTAAAAGATGAGTATACCATAATGAAAAAAATGCCCGTAACTTAATAAAAATTCCTTATGAGGAAAGAATACAGGATTTTTTTTAAAATTATTATTTTGATCCTATTTAGAAAGTTCAACATTTTGATTAAAAATCTTGCTTTTTTTTTTTTTTTTGCATTAGAGTCCGGACCAAAAATTACTATAGGAAATTTTAACGTCTTTTATTTTCGCGGTGAAAAACACATTGACTTGGAAATTCTTGCAAAATATCAGATAAATGTCGGATTTTAATAAAACTTTGAGGGCTTATTCACAAATAAATTAAATTATTTTAGAAATGTTTTTTTTTAAGAAAATCTTGGTAAAAATCTTGTTTTTACATCTATTGCCCCATCCGACTTATTTAATTTTATTTATTTAAATTTCGAGAAATTAAATTTTATAAATCTTAATGCTTATATATATATATATATATATATATATATATATATATATATATATATATATATTAGTTAAAAGTAAAGAATAAAGATAAAAGTAAACACAAAATAGTAAAAATTATATATATATATATATATATATATATATATATATATATATATATATATATATATATATATATAAATAGCAGGACAGACTGGGTTCTATAGCCTTGGATGGCAACTGGGCTAGGAGAAGGACAACTCTGAATTCAAAACCTGCGGAGGGTCGTTTGGGGACCTTGTGCCACTTAGTGCACCAGGTCTCTGTATTCGTCCCTTCAAAAAGTGCGGATGGTCCTGCACGAAACCATCACCACTATAATCAAATCTCATGTGTCGGCGTCGGGCTCTCAGTTTCTAGGAACTGATCTGCCTGACCCTCATGCGTCGAATTCGATGGGAGAGTCGATGATATATATATATATATATATATATATATATATATATATGTGTGTGTGTGTGTGTGTGTGCAGATATGCAGAACAATAGGAAAAAACACGTTAGGTAAATAATTCGGAGTTCCTTAGTATTTTTGCTAAATTAACTCTTTACTATTTCAATATATATTTTGTCTTGTCTAACTTTGGTAAATATATCTGTTAAAATGAGATGTCAGCGTTATTTTCATTTTTTTCGCCATTTAGCCGACAATTTATCCATCGCACACTGTAGTAGCCATCTGAAGTTCTTGCAGTTGAAGCGTCAAGAAAGAAAGCTCATCAGGACAGTTTTCATGGAAATATTTGTAGAAAAGACAGAGGGAAGCCACGCCACGTCGACGAGAAAGTGATTGACGTCGTGATGCCTGGTTAAGATTGATTAAATTACAGTCTGTTCTATGACTCATATTCTCTCACACTCAGTCACCTCTAAGCGTCTTAGTGGCTCTGTTGCCTTACTTGGGTTGAAATGATTGAAACAAATAAAATATATGTTATGGGAACTTACCCATAATAATAATAATGGATTATTCCTGATATGATAAATACTGCGCCTCTCAAGACGGAGGAGATATAATTGTAAGAACAATGGAATAGTGATACTGGTCTAGACAACATAGTTCACTCTAACCAAATCTGATAGTCATTACTAATACTTCTATTTCTTTGTACATATTTCTGTTTGTAATATATCTGTGTTATTCCACACCTGTGTTCGAGTTATTTCTTCATTCGACCATCACCGTGGTACAAGGAACTTGGAACATAACAAGTAGCGACGAGGAAACTCAAAAAAAAAAAAACGACTCTCTACGCAGAGGACAAACCTTTTGCTATCCGTCGCACATAACAGTGTCGACGAGTAAACTGTAAGAAACAAGTTCTATGTGGAGATTTCTAAAAGAACAAAAAACAAAAAACAAGTTCTACGCGAACATATAAAAAAAGATTTCTTTTTGGACATCAATTTTACTGTGGCAACAAGGGGAATTTTTTTTTGCGTACACCGGTTCAGGAATATCAGGTTACACAAAGGAAAAATACTTACACAAAAATTATGTTAACATGGAAGATTTTAAATCAATCATTGTGGAACTTATGAAAATCCAATTTGAACAGCAACAAAAAAACGAACAGAAACATCTTGAATTACAAGAATTATTGCTACGTGTAATGTCAAATAGAGGGCAAAATTCCGAGAATGAAACAGTTCTCTCACAAGACGCTATTTGGAGAACTATCGAAGATTTCACGTATGCACCCGACGAAGACAAAACCTTTGCAACTTACTTCCGAAGGTACGAAGATCTATATGAATTTGACTGCAGAGATTGGTCAGACGCAAAAAAAGTACGTCTATTACTAAGAAAATTAAGCACTTGCGAATATACCAAATTCGTAGATTACATCCTACCGAGGGAAACAAATGAGTTAACTTTCAAAGAAGCCATAAAACTGTTAACAGAACTTTTCAGCCCTAATACCTCACTATTCCACAAAAGATAGAAATGTCAACCTAACAAAAAAGGACAGCGAAGATTACATAACTTTCGCTTCCATTGTAAACAAATATTGTGATGACTTTAAGTTATCGGAACTCAGCCCGGACAATTTCAAATGTTTAATTTACGTCCAAGGCCTGGTTTCAACCAAAGACGCGGAAATTAGTCACAGAATCCTTACAAAATTGGATAGTGAACAAGATTTGACACTTCAAAAACTGGCCGAAGACTGTCAGAGATGCATAAGTGGAAAGAAAGACTCAAATGATACAGAAGAAGCTGGCATCGCGCACATACGTAAAGTACGAAGACAAACCAACTTACCCTCCTCAGAAAAAAACCAAACCAATTTTCCCTCCTCAAAAACAGGTAAAACAATTTTTTCTACTTCAAAAAGTCAATATCAGAAAAAACTACCACCCAGTCCATGCTATCGCTGTGGGACTTGGCATTGGTATAAAGACTGTACATACCGTTTAAAAACTTGTTTATCATGCAAAAAAGTAGGACATAAAAGTTCTCATTGTTAGACTAGAAGAGAAAGCAAAAGCAGAATAAGAATCACGAGGACTGACCAAGCGGACGAGACTAACATAAGAAAATACGTGCAAGTAGAAATGCAAAACAGAAAAGTCAGACTACAGTTGGATTCCGGCTACAGAAAACTTATTCGGAACGGACTGGATGTAAAAATTCGAACTTTGGGATTTACCAATAAGTACGTACTGCCAAAATGTAAAAAGTTTATCGACCGAGGCAGATAAATTAAAAGAGAAACTAAAAGAGAGTTTCCCCGAAGTATTTTCAGAAGGTCTCGGAATATGTAAAAAAATGGCAGCAAATATAGAAATAAAAGAAAACGTTCAACTTATCGTCCAGAAAAAAAGGAGCGTACCGTTTGCTTCAATAGAAAAATAGATCAAGAATTGGCTAGACTCGAAAACACTGGCATATTGACAAAAGTAGAATACAGTCAATGGGCCGCACCTACGGTTTACGTCAAAATGAAATCGGGGGAGATTCGAGTATGCGCTGATTTCTCAACGGGTTTGAACGCAGCGATAAAAGACTGCCACTATCCTCTACCCAGTCCAGAAGAAGTATTCACAAAATTAAACGGCGGAAAATTTTTCTCAAAAATAGATTTAAGTGAAACGTACCTACAAATTCCAGTCGATAAGGAAAGTTCAAAATTACTGTGCATAAACACACACAAAGGATTATACAAATACCAAAGATATCCATTTGGGATTAAGGTCGCACCGGCTATATTCCAACAGACAATGGATACTATGCTCGCCGGACTAGAGTACACGATTGCATACCTGGATGACGTATTGATAAATAGCGAAAGTGTTGAACAACATGGGGAACAGGTACAAGAGTTGTTCAGGAGAATACAAAGCTATGGGTTCAAGGTAAAAGGAAACAAGTGTGATGTTTCATGACGGAAATTAAATACCTGGGCCATATCATCGATCAAGAAGGAAGACGACCAGACCCTGAAAGGGCAACGGCAATAAAATAATGCCAGTTCTAAAGAACATAACAGAATTACAAAGTTTTCTAGGCTTAGTGAATTACTACCAGGAATGAATTCCTCAAATGCATAAACTTCGCGCACCACTGAACGAACTGCTGAAGAAAGAAAAAGTTTGGGAGTGGCCAGAAAACGTTTGACAAAATAATTAAGACGTTAACTTCGGATTCCTTTTTGGCACACTACGATCCAAAATTAGAAATAATTGTAGCAAGTGACGCGAGCGCCTATGGAGTCGGGGTGTGTATACTGCATAAAATGCCGGATGGGACAATAAAACCCATCGCGCATGCTTCTCGAACCTTACTAACAGCAGAAAAAATTACTCACAAATAGAGAAAGAAGCTCTAAGAATTATTTTTGAAGTCACAAGATTTCATAGATATATCTATGGTAGATTTTTTACTCTACAGACGGATCACAAACCGTTACTAACAATATTTGGTTCGAAAAAAGGTCTACCGCTTTACACTGCCAATAGGTTGTTAAGATGGGGAACAATTCTACTGAACTACAATTTCAGATTGGAGTATCTACCAACGTAAAAAATCGGGCATGCGGATGGTCTGTCGAGAATTATACCAACAAAAACAGAGCCATTGGAAGATTCTGTAATCGCAGCCCTACGACATGAAGAAGATATCAGGACAGTATTATGTTGTACAGTTCGTAACCTCCCCGTCACACTACAAGAGATAAAAAATGAAGCAGTAAATGATGAATTCATAAAAGAAACAGAAGCAAAAATAGTAGAAAAAAATAAGCAAATATCAGACAGCTTTTCTTTATGCGATAATGTGCTACTTTATAACGAAAGGGTAGTAATTCCCAAAACACTACAAAAGCGAATCCTAAAGGATTTCCACAGGGGCCATCCAGGAAAAAATAGAATGAAATCGCTGATGCGAAGCTATGTATATTGGAAAAACATGGACCAGGACATTACACAGATGGTGGAAATATGCAAGGGTTGTACCTTAGCAGCCAAAGCACCGCCAATCATCCATAAGCCATGGCCAGAGACAGATCGTCCGTGGTCAAGAATACACGTAGATTATGCAGGTCCAATAGATGGTTTCTACTATTTAATCATAGTGGATAGTTATAGTAAATGGCCGGAGGTGTTTCGTTTAAAAAATCCTACTTCAGAAACGACCATAATTTGCTCGGTTTGGAGGAGTGGATTGCCTAGTCACAGATAATGGAACGCAATTCACATCAGCGGACTTCCAAGAGTTTTGCGAATTTTTTCAAATCAAACATATCAAATCCCCGCCATACCCAAGATCAAATGGGAAAGCGGAGAGATTTGTTGATACACTCAAAAGAGCGTTAAGAAAGCACATGATGTGCCTACGGAAAAAGCGTTACAACAATTGTTTACAGGTATATCGAATCACGCCAAATAATGCTACGCCATCGGCATTATCACCCGCAGAAGTGATGTTCGCCAGAAAAATCAGATCAGTATTTGATAAATTGCTACCAAAACAAACGCAGCAAATAACACAGTCGTGCGTACCAAAAAGAAAATTCCACCCAGGAGAAAATTTTTTTAAAGCATATAAAAACAATAAATCTTACTGGGAGCAAGGTACAATTGAAAAAAGAATCGGGAATATGGTTTACATAATACAGGGACACAAATTCTCACATAAAAGACACGTAAACCAAATAAGAAAGAGACTGTTAGAGGATGCTAACGGTCCACCTCAGGAAGAAGTGATGGATACGACTTTCGATACATTTGATATAAAAAGGCCGCAAACAATGCCAGAACCACGAAAATCGTCCAGAAAAAGGAAGTTCACAGAACCTTTGGTAATAGATCCAAAGAAAAAATATTAAAAACCCCTGCTACGCAAAAGCTTCGGAAGGGGGGTGTTGTGGGAACTTAACCATAATAATAATAATGCACTATTCCAGACATGATAAATACTGCGCTTCTCAACAGGGAGGAGATATAATTGTAAGAACAATGAAATAGTGATACTGGTCACTCTAACCAAATCTGATAGTCATTACTAATACTTCTACTTCTTTGTATTATATTTCCGTTGTAATATATCTTTGTTATGCCATACATTCGAGTTATTTCTTCATTGGTTCTACCTTGGACCATCACCGGGGTACAAGGAACTTGGACCATAACAATATCCAGAATATATTTTAGAATCTCTCTTTGAGAAAAGGGCAATTCTTATGTTTTTATTTAAAATCGAATTCACCACATGCAAGGCAGTAAAGCCACTAAGAAACAAGGGGTTACTGAATGTGAAAGAATAAGAAAAAAAGAGAAACATTATTAAGGAGTGAGAACAATAGAAGAGTAATCAAGATGACAGTAGATAACGATTGACATTGCATTTAAATTTGTTTTCTACTCATTTCACCCCAAGTAAGGAAGTAAAGCCACTAAGACACAAGGGGTTACACAGTGTGAAATAATAAGAACAAAAGAGAAACATTATTACGGAGTAAGAGCAATAGAAGAGTAATCAGGAAGACAGTAGATAACGATTGACATTGCGTTTAAATTTGTTTTCTAATCATTTCACCCCAAGCAAGGCTGTAAAGCCACTAAGACACAAGGGATTACTGAGTGTTAAAGAATTAGAAAACAGAAACATTATTAAGGAGCAAGAACTAGAAAAGTAATCAGGAAGACGGGATGTAGCGATTGACATTGTATTTAAATTTTTGGAGATAAAAGTTGGATAGAAATTATGGTGCCGGAAGATAGTACCAAAAGTACGACCGAAGAAACTGCAATCATAGAACTTACGGTTACATTTCGTCATTGGAACTGTAGATTAATGAGACCACGTCGCCAGTCTTTTACATTCTTAAAGTCTAGATACCATAGCGAAGAGCAATATTTATTCTGTTTAATACGCAGAAATGTGGCACAAGGCCGATGGGCGGTTTGGGAAAGGACGGCCTTCTTCTGTCTTAACTATAACTTAGCTAGCCAGAAACACTGATCCAATCGTACAAATAATATTCCTTACACCAAAACAACACATTCATACGTACCTTTCTAACTACATTCACCATAATACCTCATTGTCTCTAACTAACTAGTCGCCATATGTACAATTTATTGTCTGTGTGGGGAGGGGAATAAAACACCAATTCTAAAAAAAACTAGCGCCAATGAGTATTTACATTATGAAAGCAAAAACTATTTACAAGAAACTAAAGAAAATAATATTAGTAATAATACCTCCACAATCCCTAAATGTAGCAGAAACATCAGTTAACTGGGCGAAATCAATGCGGGACTATGATAATATAAAACATTCATTCATCCCAAGCATTCACACTGACACGGACTCATTCAAACACAGCAACAAATACGAAAACACTCACGCGAAACAAAAGGCGCCCCGCATAGCGAAGAACTCATCGGAACAACTACCATGAAAGTATTTATAGTAAAGGCCGAGGGAAGCAACTTTACGGCAGTGGGAAAGTGACTGAATCCGAGATGCCAGCTCAGGAACAATAATATTGCTGATTCTTCTTTGGATTTTATCAAGAATCTCTAAATATATATCTGGTTTATTAATTACACTATATAGTTTTTTTGGTCGGGGAGGGACACACATTGTGTCGTGGTTAGCAATGACATCGCACATTGATTTTGAATTGGGTCTTCTCAAGGTCATCTATACGAGTGGCCTTGTGTCAAACTGAGCAAGGTGGATATGTCTAGACATATAGACGTCTAATTAAAGTCTATAAGTTCGTGGCGTCATTCAGCGATCACGATTGCGTGCTTACGGAAGACAAAAGAGAAACATTCTTCAGACATATTTATTTTTATTGAGAAAACGGACGCTGCAACGAAGTCTGCCCCATGTCGACACCAGGGAAGAATGGAGGTTTTCTGCTCGTATCGACACGTACGATGGTGCATATTTGGCCATTATCGTCTTTTATTTATATTATGTTAATTAGATTTTGAAATTCGAATAAAAATTGAAGAAATGAAATGAAAAAAGAATCTATCTCACTCTGTCGATATGTATCTCAGTTTGTTTTTTCTTTCTTTCTATCTCAGTCTATTCATATCTATCTATCTATCTATCTATCTATCTATCTATCTATCTATCTATCTATCTATCTATCTATCTCAGTCTGTTCATATCTATCTATCTATCTATCTATCTATCTATCTATCTATATCAGTCAGTTCATATCTATCTATCTATCTGTCTATCTCAGTCTATTCATATTTATCTATCTATCTATCTATCTATCTATCTATCTCAGTCTATTCATTTCTATCTATCTATCTATCTATCTATCTATCTATCTATCTATGTTCATATCTATCTATCTATCTATCTATCTATCTATCTATCTATCTATCTATCTCAGTCTGTTCATATCTATCTATCTATCTATCTATCTATCTATCTATCTATCTATCTCAGTCTGTTCATATCTATCTATCTATCTATCTATCTATCTATCTATCTATCTATCTATCTCAGTCTGTTCATATCTATCTATCTATCTATCTATCTATCTATCTATCTCAGTCTATTCATTATCTATCTATCTATCTATCTATCTATCTATCTATCTATCTATCTATCTATCTCAGTCTATTCATTATCTATCTATCTATCTATCTATCTATCTATCTATCTATCTATCTATCTATCTATCTCAGTCTATTCATTATCTATCTATCTATCTATCTATCTATCTATCTATCTATCTATCTATCTATCTATCTATCTATCTCAGTCTATTCATTATCTCTCTCTCTATCTATCTATCTATCTATCTATCTATCTATCTATCTATCTATCTATCTATCTCAGTCTATTCATTTCTATCTATCTATCTATCTATCTATCTATCTATGTTCATATCTATCTATCTATCTATCTATCTATCTATCTATCTCAGTCTGTTCATATCTATCTATCTATCTATCTATCTATCTATCTATCTATCTCAGTCTATTCATTATCTATCTATCTATCTATCTATCTATCTCAGTCTATTCATTATCTTTCTCTCTCTCTATCTATCTATCTATCTCAGTCTATTCATTATCTCTTTCTCTCTCTCTATCTATCTATCTCAGTCTGTTCATTATCTATCTATCTATCTATCTATCTATCTATCTATTTATCTATCTCAGTCTGTTCATCTATCTATCTATCTATCTATCTATCTATCTCAGTCTGTTCATCTATCTATCTATCTATCTATCTATCTATCTATCTATCTATCTATCTATCTATAGCAGTCTGTTCATTATCTATCTATCTATCTATCTATCTATCTATCTCAGTCTGTTTATCTATCTATCTATCTATCTATCTATCTATCTATCTATCTATCTATCTATCTATCTATCTCAGTCTGTTCATCTATCTATCTATCTATCTATCTATCTATCTATCTATCTATCTATCTATCTATCTATCTATCTATCTATCTATCTATCCCAGTCTATTCTCTCTCTCTCTCTCTATCTATCTCTGTCTAGGTACCTCCTAATGTTTGCTTAAAATGACTGTGCATGACGAAAATATGACGAAAACAAAGTTCTATTGTCAAAATCATTTTGGTTATTATTAAGGGGAAAGGTTGTATTCAATAAAAAGTTCCTCCATTTTATAAAAGAAGCCTAGAATCAAAAATGCAACCCACCCCCCAAAAGTTATATTACATTATGAGAGCAGATAGTTTCTCATGACCCTCACACATACAGATGTAACTCAATTGAATCAATCATGGTGAAAATATTATTGAACATTATATTAATCAGGTTCTCTTGAAAACCAACTCCTCACAACCCAGCCAAAGACATGTAAGATAGATAGATAGATAGATATGAACAGACTGAGATAGAGCTTCATGTCTCGCACATCTCGCCTATGGAACTCCCTTCCCTGTTACTGTTTCCCTGACAAATACAATCTCCAACGGTTTAAGTGTAGCGTCACTCGTCATCTCCAGTTGCCTTGATCTATCCACTTCCTGACATCTTCCATTCCTATCTGCTCTCGCTCTATATCTCCCGTAACCTCCCCATCTCGATCGGCCCTCGGTCCATCTCTTTCTCCACAACCCTTCCTTTACCACTCCTATCTGCTCTTCCGCCAACCCTTCTGTAACCCCTTGTGTGATAGTGGCCACCGGCCTTGCTCGGGGTGATACGCTTAAAAAAAAAAAAAAGAAAAAAAAAAAGATAGATATATAGATATAAAAAAACCGCCAGAGAAAAAATATCCTGGTCTCAAAGAATAGTTTGAATCGTAAAATCGTAAAAGTATTAATGAACATGTTAACTAAGCTGTCATCGTTTTATGTAAGTCAATTCTTCATGACACCAATATTTGGTTCCATTCTGGTAAAAGATGCAATGATAGCAAATATGCCAACGAACAACTCCAAGAAATTGCTAGCTCTCTAACAGGAAACTAGATTCCTGCTTTGTCGACCTCAAGCATCATATGACTCCATCAATAGAGACCCCCCTCTTCTCATCCATTAGAAACTTCATTCCAAACCCCGAATCCACTGAACAGATCGATTTATCGATCTACAGAATCTTGCATGTTTGCCAAGGACATGTAAGATACATACTATACCTACATATATATATATATATATATATATATATATATATATATATATATATATATATATATATATATATATGAACAGACATAGATAGACAGATAGATAGATAGATAGAGAGAGATAAGGAGGGAGAAAGGAAGAAAGTAATAGACTGAGATAGATAGATAGATAGATATGAAAATGACTGAGATAGATACATAGATAGATAGATAGATATGAAAAGGACTGAGATAGATAGATAGATAGAGCGATGGAGAGATAGAGAGGGTGAGAGAAACAGATCGAGATAGATAGATAGATAGATATGAAAAAGCAGATAGATAGATAGATAGATAGAGCGAGGGAGAGATGGGGAGAGAGAGGGTGAGAGATAGATCGATGGATAGATATGAAAAGGCAGATAGATAGATAGATAGAGCGAGGGAGAGATGGGGAGAGAGAGGGTGAGAGAAACAGATCGAGATAGATAGATAGATAGATATGAAAAGGCAGATAGATAGATAGATAGATAGAGCGAGGGAGAGATGGAGAGAGAGGGTGAGAGAAACAGATCGAGATAGATAGATAGATAGATATGAAAAGGCAGATAGATAGATAGATAGATAGAGCGAGGGAGAGATGGAGAGAGAGAGAGGGTGAGAGAAACAGATCGAGATAGATAGATAGATAGATAGATAGATATGAAAAGGCAGATAGATAGATAGATAGATAGATAGAGCGAGGGAGAGATGGAGAGAGAGAGAGATTGTAGGTTATTTTTTTAGATGAGCTATCAAGTTGACAGTATTGAACTTATCAAATTTGCTATTAAGATCGGAGTCATGTCATCAGTATAGATACAGAGTTTAGAATTGAAGATATCAGGAAGATCGTTGATGAAAATTACGACCAATGCAGGTCTAAGAATAGAGCTCCGGGGCCGGAGACCTTCATTAATGCACAAAGATCTAGAAGACTGGCCATTCAAGACTACTTTCATTTTGCAATTTGATATAAAAAAATATTGAATCAGTTCCAAAATACGTTCAGAAATATCATTACTTTTCAACTTTTGAAGAATATGCCAAACTCTTTCAAATGCCATCGAGATGTTCAAAGCTACAACGCAAGCTTCACCATTCTTATCTAAAGCTTCATAGATTCTTTCAGAAATAATCTTTAATACATCAGTAGTTGACCTCGAGAAACGAAAGCCATATTCTTTATCTGGAAAAAGATGGGCTGGCTATACTGAGGGCATGGGTGTTCATATCTGGGATAAGAATGATCTTGAGCAGAAAATCAGCACTCTCTCTGATCTAAGAAATGGGACTTAAGATAAACCTTCGCAAAATAAAAAAAATGATCTTGAATTGGAATGAAAGCAGTGGAGACCCGTATCCTGAATCCAGTTACTGAATTCGACATATTGAAAAATTTAGTATGTCGAATTAGTAAATAGACTTGATTGACAACCGGCCTAGGAGTAGAACAACTCTGAATTCAACGTCTTGAAACAGCGAAAGGGAAAGTGCTTCCTTATCTTCCCCAGGGAGACATTGTAATTCATAGACAATAAATGGAAACTGTAGAGAGCCCTAACCGGATAAGTCCTTAAAAATATGGACAGGAGACATGGTCGGAAGTTTTTGGGACCTCATTAGAAAGAACAATGTGGGTGAAATTATTCTCTACTAATATAAATGAAAAGGGAAAAAAGAAAAAAAAGAAAGCAAAGTAGAAAAAAGAAAAGAAAAGAAAAGAGAGAAAAGGAAAAGGAAAGAAATGGGAAAGAAAAGGAAATTAAGAAAAGCAAAAAGATAGGCAAAGACAGAAAACGGACGAAGGGAAAGTGAAGGAAAGAAAAGAAAAAGAAAGGAAGAGAAAAGAAGAAAAAAGAAAAGAAAAGTAAAAGAAAAGGAGCTAAAAGAAAAGAAGAAAAGAAAAAATAGGAAAAGAGAAGGAGATAAAAGAAAAGAAGGAAAGAAATGGAAAAACGTTAAGAAAAGAAAAAGGAAAAAAGAAAAGAAAAAGAAAAAGGAAAAAGAAAGATATGGAAAAAAAGCTAAGGAAAGAAAGAGGAAAATGAAAAGAAAAAGAAAAAAGAAATGGGAAAAAAGCTAAGTAAAGAAAAAGAAATAGAAAAGAAAGAGAAAATAAGAAAATGAAAGAAATGGAAAAAGTCTATGAAATGAAAACGGAAAAAGAAAATAAAAAAGAGGAGAAATTGTAAGAAAAGGAAAAAAGACTAAGAAAAGAAAAAGGAAAAGGAAAAAGAAAAAGAAAATAATAGAAGAAAAGGAAAGAAAAAGAAAAAGGTTAAGAAAAGAAAAAGGAAAAAGAAAAAAAGAAAGAAGAAAAGGAAAAAAGCTAAAAAAGAAAAAGTAAAAAGAAAAGAAAAGAAAAAAAAGGACAAAAATGGAAAAAGGCGAAGAAAAGCAAAAGGAAAGAAGAAAAGAAAGAAATAGAAAAAAGCTAAGAAATAAAAAAGGAAAAAGAAAAGAAAGAATTGGAAAAAACTAAAAAAGAAAAAGGAAAAAGAAAGCAAAGAAGAAAAGGTAGGCAATGGAAAAAAGTTAATAAAAGATAAATGGAAAAAAAAATTAAAGAACTAAGGCAACGAATAGGAACAAAGCTACGAAAATAAAAAGGAAAAAGAAAAGAAAAGAAGAAAATCAAAGAAAAAGAAAAAGGCTTAGAAAACAAAAAGGAAAAAGAAAAGAAAAAGAAAAGTCGAAAAGGAAAGAAATGGAAAAAGCTAAGAAAAGAAAAAAGAAAAAGAAAAGGAAAGAAGAAAAGGAAAGAAATAGGAAAAAGATAAGGAAAGAAAAAGGAAAAAGAAAAGAAAAAGAAAAGAAAAAAGGAAAGAAATGGATAAAATCTAAAAAAGAAAAAGGAAAAAGACAAGAAAAGAAAGGATGAAAAGGAAAGAAATGGGAAAAAGATAAGGAAAGAAAAAGGAAAAAGAAAAGAAAAAGAAAAGAAAAAAGGAAAGAAATGGATAAAATCTAAAAAAGAAAAAGGAAAAAGACAAGAAAAGAAAGGATGAAAAGGAAAGAAATGGGAAAAAGATAAGGAAAGAAAAAGGAAAAAGAAAAGAAAAAGAAAAGAAAAAAGGAAAGAAATGGATAAAATCTAAAAAAGAAAAAGGAAAAAGACAAGAAAAGAAAGGATGAAAAGGAAAGAAATGGGAAAAAGATAAGGAAAGAAAAAGGAAAAAGAAAAGAAAAAGAAAAGAAAAAAGGAAAGAAATGGATAAAATCTAAAAAAGAAAAAGGAAAAAGACAAGAAAAGAAAGGATGAAAAGGAAAGAAATGGGAAAAAGATAAGGAAAGAAAAAGGAAAAAGAAAAGAAAAAGAAAAGAAAAAAGGAAAGAAATGGATAAAATCTAAAAAAGAAAAAGGAAAAAGACAAGAAAAGAAAGGATGAAAAGGAAAGAAATGGGAAAAAGATAAGGAAAGAAAAAGGAAAAAGAAAAGAAAAAGAAAAGAAAAAAGGAAAGAAATGGATAAAATCTAAAAAAGAAAAAGGAAAAAGACAAGAAAAGAAAGGATGAAAAGGAAAGAAATGGGAAAAAGATAAGGAAAGAAAAAGGAAAAAGAAAAGAAAAAGAAAAGAAAAAAGGAAAGAAATGGATAAAATCTAAAAAAGAAAAAGGAAAAAGACAAGAAAAGAAAGGATGAAAAGGAAAGAAATGGGAAAAAGATAAGGAAAGAAAAAGGAAAAAGAAAAGAAAAAGAAAAGAAGAAAAGGAAAGAAAAAGAAAAAGCCTAAGAACAGAAAAAGGAAAAAGAAAACAAAAAAAGAAAAACAAAAAAAGAAATGAAGAAAAGGAAAGAAAAGGAAAGAAAAGGAAAGAAAAGGAACAAGGCTAGGAAAAGAAAAAGAAAAAAGAAAAGAAGAAGGAAAGAAGAAAATGAATGAAATGTAAAAAGGCCAAGAAATTTAAAGGAAAAAGATAAAGAAAAAGAAAGGAGGAAAAGGAAAGAAATTGAAAAAATCTAAAAAACAGAAGAAAAGAAAAAGAAAAGAAAAAGAAAAGAAGAAAAAGAAAGAAATGGAAAAAAACTAAAAACTAAAATGGAAAAAGAAATAAGAAAAAAGAAAAGGAAAGAAAGGGAAAAAAGTAAAGAAAAGAAAAAGAAAAAAGAAAAGAAGAAAGGAAAGAAGAAAGGAAAGAAATGGAAAAAGGATAAGAAATAAAAAAGGAAAAAGAAAAAGAAAAGAAGAAAAGTAAAGAAATGCAAAAAGGCTAAGAAAAGAAAAAGGACAAAGAATGGAAAAGAAAAGAAAAAGAAAAGGAGAAAAGGAAAGAAAAAGGAAAAGCCTAAGAAAGAAAAAGGAAAAAGAAAAGAAGAAAAGGAAAGAAATGGAAAAAAATCTAAGAAAAGAAGAAGGAAAAAAAGAAAAAGAAAGAAATGAAAAGGCAAGAAGATTCGAAACCGCTAAATAATTCAGCATATTTTTGATTCCTCAGATTACTGTCTGCTTTCGCCTCAGTCTGTCTGGCCGTCTGTCAGTCAAGAATGAATCTTGTTTACGTCTGACTCGCTTATTCCTTTTTTGTGTGGGTGGATGTCTGTGAGGGTGGAACTGGCGAGAAGCAAATAAAAAGAAAAACCGTAACTAAATTTTCTTCTTTCCTCTTAATAAAATAAAAAAAAAAACCTACAAAACATTTCAGTGTTTTAGAATTTACAAAAGTTTTATTTTAATTTTTATTTCGTAAATATTCTTTTTCTTTAGTTTTTCATCTACGAAAATTCTTCCCCTGTACCCACCCCCCGCCACCATTTAAACCTTTCTTTTATGAGTTCCTGTTTTATTTTTTCCTTTAAGCATATCGAGAATTCTTCTTCTTCTTCTTCTTCTTCTTCTTCTTCTTCTTCTTCTTCTTCTTCTTCTTCTTCTTCTTCTTCTTCTTCTACCTCTTCTTCATCTTCTTCATTCTTTTTTCTTTCTTCTTCTTCTTCTTCTTCTTCTTCTTCTTCTTCTTTTTTCTTCTTCTACTTCTTCCTACCTTCCTGTTTCTTCTTTTTTCTTCTTTTCTTCTTCCCTTCTTTTTCTTCTTCATTATTTTTTTCTACTACTTCCTACATTCCTCTTTCTTCTTCTTCTTCTTCTTCTTCTTCTTCTTCTTCTTTCTTCTTCTTCCCTTCTTCTTCTTTTTCTTCTTCTTCTTCTTTTCCTTTTTCTACCTCTTCTTCTTCTTCTTCTTTCTCTTCTTTCTTCTTTTTCTTCCCTTCTTCTTTCTTCTTCTACCTTTCCTCATTCTTCTTCTTCTTTTTGTCCTTCTTCCCTTCTTCTTTTTCTTCTTTCTTCTTTTTCTTTCCTTCTTCTTCTTCCTACCTTCCTCTTTCTTCTTCTTTCTTCTTCTTTCCTTCTTTCTTTTTCTCCTACTACTTCCTACCTTCCTCTTTCTTCTTCTTCTTCTTCTTCTTCTTCTTTTTCTTCTTCTTCTTCTTTTCCTACCTCTGCTTCTTCTTCTTCATTCTTTTTTTCTTTCTTTCTTCTTCTTCTTCTTCTTCTTCTTCTTCTTCTTCTTCTTCTACTTCTTCCTACCTTCCTGTTTCTTCTTTTTTCTTCTTTTCTTCTTCCCTTCTTTTTCTTCTTCTTTATTTTTCTTCTACTACTTCCTACATTCCTCTTTTTTCTTCTTCCCTTCTTCTTCTTTTTCTTCTTCTTCTTCTTTTCCTTTTTCTACCTCTTCTTCTTCTTCTTCTTCTTCTTCTTTCTCTTCTTTCTTCTTTTTCTTCCCTTCTTCTTTCTTCTTCTACCTTTCCTCATTCTTCTTCTTCTTTTTGTCCTTCTTCCCTTCTTCTTTTTCTTCTTTCTTCTTTTTCTTTCCTTCTTCTTCTTCCTACCTTCCTCTTTCTTCTTCTTTCTTCTTCTTTCCTTCTTTCTTTTTCTCCTACTACTTCCTACCTTCTTCTTCTTCTTCTTCTTCTTCTTCTTCTTCCTCTTCTTCTTCTTCAGTTAAGCAACCTCGTGCCTGGTCAGCACATTGATGGGTAAAAGCTTGGTAATATCAGATGATGTAAGAGCCAGTTGCACGGGATTGTAAAACGGAGAGCTGACTTCCAATTTGGTTCCGTATATTCACTTAGACGCAAATACCATTGAGAAAGGTATAAATGCACCCCTTTCTCCCCTTAGCTATGGGTTAATCATTAGGACACATATCAGTAAATCATTGCTTACAATCTCAAATATTTTCTTATTCTTTTAGACACTTTAAAAAAAAATATTTCATCCCAAGCAAGGCAATAAAGCCACTATGAGGAAAGGAGGGTTACTGAGTGCGAAAGGCTATAAGAAAAAGAAAAAAAAACATTATTAAGGAGAGAGAAGAATAAAATAACAGGATTTAAAAAGACAGAAGATAACGATTGGCATTGAATTTAAATGTTTGTAAAATCAATGTTGACTGCAAAGCAAGAAGCCGGAAGAGGTTCCCACAATCGGTAAGTGCGTGAGAAGAAACGGTTAACATCGAACTTACATCTAACCTTTTCAACTGTAAAATGAGACCTTAGCGCCAATCTAGTACTGCGTTTAATTTCGTAAAGTCTAGGTACGAAAGAATAAAGAATTATCACGAAAATGTTTATAGAAAGGGGACATGGAAGAGAAGTTGCGACGATGAGAAACTGACTGAAGCCGAGATGCCAGGTTGGCACGGATAACATTGCAAATTTTTCTTTGGATTTTGTCAAGAATCTCTAAATACGTTGCAGAGGCATCTGACCAGATGTGACTGCAATATTCAACGTATGGATGAATGGTAGATTTATAAATGTATCTGATAAATTTTGACTAGAAAAACTGTCTAGCATGTCAGAGTAAAGCAATTTTCCTACCTCCAAATCTAGCAATTGATTCATTATAATAATTTCACTTCATGTCAGCCCAAGAAGATAAAATGAGTCACTCTCCTGAAGGTTAGCATCAGCCATGCTGATACAAGGTGGAATGGGTTCTCTCAGATGTTCAAAAGAGAGCTTTAAAATTAACAAGCCATTCCTTGCCCCGGTTAACAACAGATTGTAGGTCATTTTTTTTATCAGCTGCCAATTTGACCTCATCGAACCAATCTGACTTTACTACTGATAATATTTATAGAAAAGGAACACAAGCGACGTTAAGGCGATGGGAAATTAATTGAAGCAGGTTGGGAGAGATAACATTGCAAATTTTTCTTTGGATTTTGTCAAGAATCTCTAAATACGTTGCAGAAGCACCTGACCACATGTGACACCAATATTCAAAGCACGGGCGAATTGTAAACTCGTAAATGTATAAGATAAGATTAAGTCGGGAAAAACTGTCTAAATCGACATAATGCATCAACTTCTCTAGAAGTAGACCTTGCAATCAATTCAATATAATCGTGTCATGTCAGTGGAAAACGTTAGCCCGCGTAGGCACAAACAGTCATTCTCCTGGAGGTTAGCATCAGCCATACTGATGAAGACAAAAAAGTTCACTAAGACAATTAGAAAAGAGCGTATTCGTCTGGGAGGCGTTAAAATTAACATTGACCCAGTTAACAACAGATTGTAGGTTATATTTTTTTTTAGATGAGCTACCAATTTGACAGTATTGAACTGATTAGATTTACTATTAAGACTAGAGTAAATAGTCCTGTCATCGGTATAGATACAGAGTTGAGAATTGATAACACCAGGAAGGTCGTTGATTAAAATTAGGACCAATGCAGGTCCAAGAATAGAGCCCTGGGGTGGGGGACACCTTCATTAATGCACAAAGATCTAGAAGAGTGGCCATTCAAGACAACATTCATTTTGTAATTTGATGAAAAAAAAAGACAAATATGGCAAACCCTTTCAAATGCTATCGAGATGTTCAAAGACACAGTTCGACTTTCACCATTCTTATCCAAAGCTTCATAGACTCTTTCAGCAATAATCGTTAATGCATCAGTAGACGACATCTGAAAGAAGATCCTGTGAGGTTAGATGGCCAAACAATTCAGAGTGAATTAGAACTTGTAGATCTTGCTGAAAAAATGGTAAAAAGCTAACAGTTTGGTAGGTAGAAGGATCAGATAAAAAGAGAGCAGTTTCGTTTTGGAAACGTTAGAATTAAGAAGCCATCTCTCACTAAATTCTTCCAGTTAACAATAATTCTTAATTCCATTTCTTTTATTTGTTCTCTCTCCTTAATGATTTTAACGAATTTAAGCGCAGTACTAGATTGGCGGTAAGGTCTCATCATGTTACTGAGTGTGAAAGAAGATGAGAAAAAGAAAACATTATTAAGAAGAAAGAATGATAAAACAGAATTTAAGAAGACAGAAGATAATGATTGACATTGCATCTTGAAGTTGATTTGAGAGCAAGTAACTGCCACGTAGCTTCTCTGTGTCTTTTCTACGAATATGTTCATGGTAAATGATCTGATGAACTTCTCTCTATAGTACCTAGGCTTTATCAATTAAGATCAGTTCTAGATTGGCGTTAAGGTCTCAAGATTTCACAGTTGAAATGGCAAGATATAACCCTAAGTTCTATGTTAACAGTTTCTTCTATCGCACTTCTCCCTTGTGGAACTCCCATCCGGCTTCTTGATTGCCTATCAACTTGATATTGAAAAATTTAAATGCAACGTCAATTGTTATTTTCTGCCTTCTTAATTTCTGTTCTTTTATTGTTTTCTCTCCATAATAATGATTTTAACGAATTTAAGCGCAGCACTAGATTGGCGGCTAGGTCTCATCATTTTACTGAGTGTGAACGAAGATAAGAAAAAGAAAACATTATTAAGAAGGGAAAACGATAAAAGAACAGAATTTGAGAAGACAGAAGATAATGATTGATATTGCATCTTGGAGAGCAAGCGACTGCCACGTAACTTCTCTGTGACTTTTCTATAAATATTTTCATGGTAATTGTTCTGGTGAACTTCTCTCTACAGTACCTAGGCTTTATCAATTAAGATCAGTGCTAGATTGGCGGCAAGGTCTCAAGATTTTACAGTTGAAATGACAATATATAACATAGATACTGAATTGAGAGATGATTACATCGGGAACGTCGTTAATAAAAAAAAAACATTAGGAACAACATTGGCTCAAGTACAGAGTCCTGCAAAATACTCGCATGAAAGCAAAAAGATCTTTGATGATTGTCCATTCAAGCCAACATTTATTTTGCTATTTGATAAGAAAGATTGAATCAGTTCAAGACATTCGTCCAAAAATACAATAACCTCTCAACTTTTGAAGAAGACCAGCATGCCAAACCCTGTCAAACGCCTTCGAGATATGAAAAGAAAAAGTACGAGCTTCACCATACTTTTTCAAAGATTGGTAGACTCTTACGCCAAAGGCCGTTAACACATCCGCAGTTGACCTAGAGAAGTGAAAGCTTGCTTGTCTGAAAGAAGACCCAGCGAAGTGAGATGCTTAATCAATTCAGAGTTAATTAGCGCTTCTGTTACATTGCCAAAAAAACAAAAAGAGGAAGAAGGTTGAGAGAAGGTTCGGACAGTACGTCTGGGTTCTTAAAGACTGCAACTACAGGTGAGGATTTCCAACAAGCAGGAAATATTTAATATTTTCTTCATCCCCTTATCCTCACCTGTAACATTTCTTCTTCTTCTTCTTCTTCTTCTTCTTCTTCTTCTTCTTCTTCTTCTTCTTCTTCTTCTTCTTCTTCTTCTTCTTCTTCTCCCGTCCTCACCTGTAATATTTCTTCTTCTTCCGCTTTAATGATTCTTCTTCTCACCTGTAATCTTCTTCTTCTTCTTCTTCTTCTTCTTCTTCTTCTTCTTCTTCTTCTTCTTCTTCTTCTTCTTCTCCTCCTCTCCGTGTATCCAGGCTTTTCTTATTCCCCTCTTTCTTCTTCTTCTTCTTCTTCTTCTTCTTCTTCTTCTTCTTCTTCTTCTTCTTCTTCTTCTTCTTCTTCTTCTTCTCTCTGTGTATCCAGGCTTTTCTTATTCCCCTCTTTCTTCTTCTTCTTCTTCTTCTTCTTCTTCTTCTTCTTCTTCTTCTTCTTCTTCTTCTTCCTTCTTCTTCTTCTTCTTCTTCTTCTTCTTCTTCTTCTTCTTCTTCTTCTTCTTCTTCTTCTTCTTCTTCTTCTTCTTCTTCTTCTTCTTCTCCCGTCCGCACCTGTAATATTTCTTCTTCTTCCTCTTTAATGATTCTTCTTCTCACCTGTAATCTTCTTCTTCTTCTTCTTCTTCTTCTTCTTCTTCTTCTTCTTCTACACCATCGTCTTCTATTTATTTTTCTTCTTCTTCTTCTTCTTCTTCTTCTTCTTCTTCTTCTTCTTCTTCTCCTCCTCCTCCTCCTCCTCTCCGTGTATCCAGGCTTTTCTTATTCCCCTCTTTCTTCTTCTTCTTCTTCTTCTTCTTCTTCTTCTTCTTCTTCTTCTTCTTCTTCTTCTTCATTGCTCATGCTAATATAAGACGATTTGACGTGTTGTTGATTCTACTTTGCCTTGTTATCTACAAAGATAAATATCTTCACCGTACAAGTTTTATTTTCGTGTGCGCTATCTTCAAGGTGGTCCGAAAGTCTCGTCACCCCTACGTAATCTAATTTTCTATTTCAGATGAATGACACTAGCTTCCTATAATTTGGAAAGAGAGGCTACTTGAAAGTGTATGGAGAGACTTGAACGTGTGTCCTCTGGCATGAGCACGGATGATGTGAGTCATGGCTTCACTGCAAGATTCGGCAAACTAGCTTCTACGAAGTGGACGATACTGCGATGGGGACATAAACTGTTTCTCACGGGTTCCATTAAGGACAAATGGAGGACAGGTCGACCCTCAACGCGAAGGGGACAGGCTTCTGAGTAAAGAATTCCTAAAACTATAATGTTAACATACATGACAAAGGATCTTGATTTCGTCAATGAAAGTGAATAAATTGAATCCAATCCATGCGCTTTGTAAAGGTTTTTTTTTTCAATAACTTAGGTTTTAATTACGGTTTAATAAGACGATATCAATTGCAGTTACGACGAAAAGCGAAAGCAAAGTTAATCCTTTAATAAAGAATTTTTTTTTTTAAAACCTTTCTCTCTCTTTCTCTATTTATAGGGAAAAACATGGTCGACTTTTACGCCTGCCAGTCGATATGGTTACGGACTCTCCTCCGTAATTAGAGAGATGGGTAACGGCGGACTGGGTCCAAAAATATAGATTTCTAGGAGACAAAGGAAGTCCATCAATAATAATGCTATCATTTAATTTTCAAAACGAATAAATAAAATAAAATAAAAATATTTAAAAAAAAAGGGTGTAATTAAATCTTTTGTGAAAAAAAATTATTTATTAGTAATTACGGTGTATACACACTGTACATATTACTGCCCGGGCCTTGTATAAAGCGAAGGTTACTGTAAAAATAAATGAACTATGTAATATTATGAATACATCACATTACGCGTGCTAGAAAAAACAAACATATGAGCAACGTACCGTGCCCTTCTTAAGTTTTAATTACAATTTAATTAGACGATATCAATTCGAATTGCGATGAAAAGCGATAAACTTTTAATAAAGAATTGTTTTTTTTTTAAAACTTTTCTCTTTATCTCTTTATATTTGTTTTATAGGGAAAAACATGGTCGACTTTTACGCTTGCCAGTCGATATGGTTACGGACTCTCCTCCGTAATTAGAGAGATGAGTAAGGGCGGACTGGGACCCCCCCCCCAAAAGAAAAGGTTTCTAGTAGATAAAGGAAGCCCATCAATAATTACGATGCTGTCATTTAATTTTCAAAACGAATAAATAAAATAAAATATGAAAAACTGGATACAAATAAAGTTTTTGTGGAAAAAAATGCATTTCTTAGTAATTACACTGTACATACATTATTTACATTATTCGGACTATTGTCCTCATCTTTGTCGCCATATTTATTACAACGTTTCGGTCGTTGTACCCTCCGGCCTTCTTCAGGTGGTTGGAATGTCGAACTGAACCCTTTATTTCGCTCACTGGGGTAGACTGTTCTAGTTCCACGTGCCATATCTAATGGTGGACGAAATAAAGAGTTCAGTTCGCAATTCCAATCACTTGACGAAGGACGTAAATGTAAATAATATAAGTACATCGCTGACGATTTCGAGATTATTTTTTTCTGTAGATTTTATTAATTATTTTGCCTGCAGGTTTTGTCCGTTACGTCCGAAGTTCGTTGATGAACGGTCCGTAGATGAGAGATTTGTCGGTACATTCATGACACGTAGATAAAACTACAAAGTAGCACCGGTTTGTTTGTTTGTTTCTAACCAAAATTTTACTGTTTAGTAAATACTCTGGGGAGGACCTTAGCGCTTTCAAAATCGACATTTGAAATCTTGGTACTTACCTTCGTTTACCCATCATGGGAAGTAGGCACTCGCTAGAATTACAGGAATGGTAAGCACTTGTCTACGACTTCTCGAATTGTTTGTCTGAAGAAGAAAGTTCAATTTTCTCTTCTCACAATTTTCGTCCGACCTTTACGTGCAAAAAAACAAACAAACAAAGAAACCTTTAAGAAAAACAAACAAACAAAGAAACCTTTAAGAAAAACAAATAAACTTTAATTCAGTGACTGAGAAAAAATTAGATCTATTTAAGGAAAAAAAATCTCAAATACTTTAACATGACTGTCTCGCCTAAACATCATATTTTTTTTACACGTAAACATCCCTCTCCCTCTCTTTGTTTCGTTTTCTTGCTCTTTATCTGGGGGTGACAAATGACACCCCTGAAATTAATTCCCGTGACGTTACAATGCAGGTCTTACTTAGTAACCCTTAACAGACAAGAGGCTTAAATAATAAAATGAAATGAAATAAAAACACCTTAAACAGTTTCAAAATGTTACTTGACACCAAAGAAAACAGTATAAATATTTTAAGTTTGAAGATTTGAAAATTCGTCTTCAAACCCAAAACATCTCGTCGCATATGAATTTGCAGCGACCAAATTTAAACATTTTGTCACTCGTGGAAACCGGATCTAACCGGATGTCTAATGTTTTGTGTCTAGCGCAAGTCGAAACTATGCTTAACTTTTTGTCTCTCAGGCAAACCGAACCTTTGTCTCACAGTTTGTCTCTTGGGAAAACCAAACCCATGTCTCACAGTTTGTCTCTCCGGCAAACCAAACATTTGTCTCACAGTGTATCTCTCAAGCAAACCGAACCTTTGTCTCACTGTTTGTCTCTCGGGCAAACCAAACCTTTGTCTCACTGTTTGTCTCTCGAGCAAACCATACCTCTATCTCACAGTCTGTCTCTCCGGCAATCCAAACCTTTGTCTCACTGTTTGTCTCTCGGGCAAACCAAACCGTTGTCTTACTGTTTGTCTCTCGGGCAAACCAAACCTTTGTCTTACTGTTTGTCTCTCGGGCAAACCAAACCTATGTCTCACAGTTTGTTTCCCGAGCAAACCAAACCTATGTCTCACAGTCTGTCGCACCGGCAACCTGAACCTTTGTCTCACTGTTTTTTCTCTCGGGCAAACCGAACCTTTGTCTCACAGTTTGTCTCTTGGGCAAACCAAACCTATGTCTCACAGTTTGTCTCTCAGGCAAACCGAACCTTTGTCTCACTGTTTGTCTATCGGGCAAACCGAACCTTTGTCTCACTGTTTGTCTATCGGGCAAACTGAACCTTTCTCTCACTGTTTGGTTTGGTTTGCTTTGTTTTGTTTTTCGGCATATCAACCTCAATGGATTATTTAATGCCGACAACAGTTTTAGGATAGATTCGTATGAATAGAATATGTATTCTTTGGTTTAGATTGGTTTGGTTTATTTTGTTTTATGGCATATCAACCTCAATGGGTTATTTAATGCCGACAACATTTTTTATTGCTGGTAATATTTCTTTCGAGAAATGTATTGCTGGTAATATTTTTTTTACAAATAAGTATTTCTGGTATTAAAACCTATTTTTTACACTTGCATAGTGTTTTGACCCCAGTTTAGGAGTTAACTATTTGCCGATAGCTGGGACCCTAACAGGTACTACCACCCCGGGTCAAGGTGGACATAGGAACACCCGCAATTAAGAGATGGTTCCACGCTCCTCAAAATCTCCTGATCAGAGGCCTTGCTGTTGGACGTAGTTTATCGTCATACCCAGGACGTTGATTTGGTTTGTTTTACGGCATATCAACCTTACTGTATTATTTAATGCCGAGAAGATTTTTATTGCTGGTAATATTTTTTTCCAAAAAATGTATTGCTGGCAATAATTTTTTTCCAAAAAGTATTGCTGGCAATAATTTTTCCTCGAAAAATTTATTGCTGGTATTAAAACCTATTTTTAGACAATCATAGTGTTTGGACCCCATTTTGGGGAGTTAACTATTTGCCCATATCCGTGACCCTAACAGGAGCTACCACCCTGGGTCAGGAAAGATCTGGGAACACCAGCAAATAAAAGGTGGTTCTAAGCTCCTCAAACCCTCCTGATCAGAGGCTTTGCTGCCGAATGTTGTTTATCGCCTTACCCAGGACGCGGATGTAGTTTATCGTCATACGCAGAACGTTCTCGATTTTGTCTCGGGCAAACGGGACTCATGTCTAAATGTTTGTCTTTCTTACAAACCGGACATCTGCGTAGCTTTTGTTCTCTCGTGAAAAATGGGTAACAAAATGTTTTTACTCTAATTCCAATCGGACCCATGTCTACAATTTTAATTCTCCTACAAACAGGACCAAAGAAAGAACGCAACGATGAAGGTAAGTAAGAAAAATCTAGCATAATGAAGCGTACTGTACGTGTGCCCGTCCGTTCGCCTTTTATTTCGATCTCAGTGAATCGTAAACAGCCTGAAGTAACAACTAGTAACTAGTATAGTTACACGCGATTAAAAATTGAATAAGTAACTCATTTAAAGTTAAATTTAAATATTGAACAAAGTAAACCTTTTTTTTTAAAGACAATTATTTATTAAAGGTTTAATTTTAATTTCGCTTTTCGTCCCAATTGCAATCGATATTGTCAAATTAAACCGTAATTAAAACTTATGCGGACACGGTACGTTGCTCATATTGTTTTCCTTTTTCTAGCACGCGTAGTGAAATGCCTTCGTCATATTACATAGTTCGGGTTCCCTAATGTCTTTTAAGAGTGACTTTATGTGAAGGGACAATAAGGAATTGTGATTTTAAAAGAAGATAAAAATTGCGCGCAATTGCGTATACGAAGAAAGATCGAAACTCAGTCCCACCCACAACACATCTTTTTTTATTTTATTTATAGAGAGCATCTTCAGGGGATTAAAATATCTGTGGGTGTGTATGTATATGCAATGCCTCACGAAATGCAAAATATTTGTTCACTATTCGCTTACAGCGTTTCAAATTCAAATGTATTTTCCAGTTATGGAAGGAAACAACTTTTGTCATTTTTAAAAAAAGAAAAAGATTTTTTTAATTATAAAATTTTAATTACGTATTTTTATATAAGACTTTGCTTCTACAAAAATTAAAGACATTTGTTGCTTTGCTCATAATTGACTATATTTATTTTTGGTCACAATTCTCTTATATAAAAAGCTTCCAGAATATTACGTTTTTCCGTATTATTAGTTTGATGAAATGTTAATGTATTTTCGACTAATATTTGTCTAAATTGTGAATGTTGACATAAGTGTTGCTTTAATTGTTCTGAGATTGAACTATGCTCATTTAAGTGAAATGTAAGCCGTCTCGTCAACGTCATCGTTGTAAGACCAGCATATGTATAAAGATTTTTATCAGACATGGAATCTTATATATATATATATATATATATATATATGAATGGGCTTAGGTAGATGAGATAACTAGATATTAGCGACCGTATACGCGTGTACTGGCGTGCATACGCTGGTAAGTAAATAAATAATTACCAAATTTAGCCAAGACGTGTAGACATAAATAATAGTGCTCATGTATATATATATATATATATATATATATATATATATATATATATATATATATATATATATGTATTGAGTAAATTTAGAAGAGAAATAGAGTATAAACTGCCGGATGATTCATAGCAATGATATAACGTCAGAGTTTCTCTCAAGATCGCTCTTCCTCTGTCTGTCTCTTTCTCTTTCATTCTCTCTCTCTCTCTCTCTCGATGTCTCGTTATATCTTTCTCTCTCACTTCCTTTATCTTTCTAATTATTCCCACCCTTTCTTTTTAATTTTGGCATTTTATTTATCTCTCTTTCTCCCTCTCTCCTTCTAATTATGACCGTTTCTTTATTTCTCTTTCACACACTCTCTTTCTAATTATGACTTTTTCTCTCTCTTTCTCCCTCTCTCTTTCTAATTATTTCTTCTTCTTTCCCACTATCTTTTTCGAATTATGTTTTTTCTTTCTCTTTCTCCCTCTCTCCTTATAAATATAAGCTTTTCGTTCGCTCTTTTTCTTCCTCTCTCCTTCTAATTATGGCGTTTTCTTTCCCTCTCTTTCTCCCTTTCTCCTAATTATGACTTTTTCTTTCTCTCTCTTTCTCCTTCTCTCCTTGTAATTATGACCTTTTCTTTCTCTTTCTCACTCTCTCTTTCTGATTATGGCTTCTTCTTTTTCTCCCTCTCTCCTTTTAATTATGACCTTTTCTTTCTCTTTCACACTCTCTCTTTCTAATTATGGCCTTTTCTTTCTTTCTTTCTTTCTTTCTTTCTTTCTTTCTTTCTTTCTTTCCGTCTTAAAAATAAAAGAAAGTATTAAATCATGAGGAAAAGGAGTAGAAATGATTATGAAAGGAGATGAATTATTAAACGAAAGAAAGAAAGAGAGAAATAACAATAATAATAATAAAGAAAGAAAGAAATGTAGTAAATCATATTGATAAAAGAAAGAAAGAAAGAAAGAAAGAAAAGAAAGAAAGAAATAAAGAAAGAAAGAAAGGAAGGAATATAGTAAATCGTGTGGATAAAAGAAAGAAAGAAAGAAAGAAAAGCAAGAAAGAAATAAAGAAAGAAAGAAAGAAAGAAAGGAAGTAAGGAATATAGTAAATCGTGTTGATAAAAGAAAGAAAGAAAGAAAGAAAAGAAAGAAAGAAAGAAATAAAGAAAGGAAGGAATATAGTAAATCGTGTTGATAAAAGAAAGAAAGAAAGAAAGAAAGAAAGAAAAGAAATAAATAAATAAAGAAAGAAAAAGAAAGAAAGGAAGGAATATAGTAAATCGTGTTGATAAAAGAAAGAAAGAAAAGAAAGAAAGAAATAAAGAAAGAAAGAAAGAAAGAAAAGAAAGAAAGAAAGAAAGAAAAGAAAGAAAGAAAGAAGGAAGAAAGACAGACTGAGAGAGAAATTTGATTTTTAGGCGGCCATTCAATGAATCGTCTCGCCTGAGAGTAGAAAACATAAAATGTTTTATATATAAATATGGAAAACAAGACGAGAAAGAATGAAAGAAAGAAGGAAAGAAAGAATGAAGGAAAGAAAGAAAGAAGGAAAGAAGGAAGGAAAGAAAGAAAGAAAGAAGGAATGAAAAAAGAAAGAAACAAAAACAATGCAAAAAGAAGATAAAGTTAAACTGATAGAAAGAGAGAAAGAACGAAATAATGAAATGCATAGAAAGAAAAAAAGAAGTTAAGAAACAAAGAAAAAGAAAAAGAAAAAGAAAGAAGGAAAGAAAGTGAATTCGAAAAGGAGATAAAGTTAAATTGATTGAAAGAAAGAACGAAATATAGAAATCCAAAGAAAGAAGGAAAGAAAAAGAAGGAAAGAATGAAAAAAGAAAAAAGAAAGGAAAGAAAGCGAATGCAAAAAATAGATCAAGTTAAATAGATAGAAAGAAAGAAAGAACGAAATATAGTAATGCAAAAAAAGAAAGAAAGAAAAAAGGAAAGAAAGACAGAAATAAAGAGAATGCAGAAAAAGATGAATTTAAATTGATTGAAAGAAAGAATGAACACAATATATAAATGCAAAGAAAGAAATAAAACAGAAAGAAAGAAAGGAAAAAAGAAAGAAAGAGACAAACCACGGATTATAAAGAAAGAAATGGAAAGGCAAAGAAAGAAAGATTGTATCTTTTGTGATTTCATTGAACGAATTGCTTCGTCACAAATTTTGGATGCAGACAACATGGAGACGGTACGATGTATTCATGGAAAAGAAGGCAATGCCGAAAGAAAGGAGAAAAGAAAGAACAGAAATTTCATTGAAGGAAAGAAAGAATGATTTCATTTTCTCAGCTTTCTCTGAATGAATCGGCAAGTCACATCGCTTCGATGCCGAAAAACATAAAGACTGGGTTATATAAATATGGACGTCGCTTTGATATGCGACAGGCGTTTGGATTTGCTTAGAGTAGCTAAAAAACATGCTGCCATGCCACTTAAAAATGAATAGAACGCTCGCTATGTTGCCAGAGACAAACGTGAAAATGCTGTTCGTAGAGTTACGTTCTGTTCTTTGCATATCTCTCTTGTCATGTGTCTTCTAAGTAAGAAAAACAATAAGATGCAATGATAACATATATATATATATATATATATATATATATATATATATATATATATATATATGTATGTATATATATATATACATACATACATATATATATATATATATATATATGCTAGGCCACAAAAATCTCCTGAGTCGGCCAAGCATAGAAATAAATACAATATGGGAACCAGTAATAAGGAGTGCCAGAGAACAGCAATGATAACAAAAAGTTGCAATACGAGATCTGGTAAAAAACATGCAATGATAACAGCAAAATTGCAATATGAGTACTGGTAAAATTGGTTGCTGAAAAATTAGGTTTATAATACTCAGAAATTCATACCCAGATGTCCTCAAGGACACATGGTACGGTGGATAAAGGCGTTGGTTAGATCCAGTAACAAACCCAAAGAGTGTGAGTTCAATACCCGGTTCAGGCAGTGGAGAACTTTCAGAGGGAAAATTACCAGGAGATAACTGATAACTGACATCCATCAAACATGGCTCGTGGAACTAGAACAGTCTACCCCAGTGATCGAAATAAAGGGTTCGGTTCGAAATTCCAACCACCTGAAGAAGGCCGGAGCGTACAACGGCCGAAACGTTGTGACAAATATGGCGACAAAGATGAGGACAATAGTCCGAATAATGTAAATACTATATATATATATATATATACATACATATTTTAATTTCAAATTTTATAAATCTTTTAATATCTATGATAACCTTGCTTAGTTGTCAAATTTTTCGAATTACCCTATACTTGTATTTTAATTGGTCATTCTAGCTTATGTAACAGCGTTTACTCCTAGCTAATGATCGTTAATTAATTTGAAACTTTTAAAACCATTTATTCTATATTCTACATCATCACTTGATAAGACACCAGAGGTGTTGAAACAAAATGGCTATTTTTGTAGTGATTTTATAACATATTTATGTTGTAATATTCAAATAAATGATTAAATATATATATATATATATATATATATATATATATATATATATATATATATATATATATATATATATATATATGTGCAGGTATGCAGAAAAATAGGAAAGAACACGTTAGGTAAATAATCCGGAGTTCTTTAGTATTTTTGTTTTTATTTTTAAAAGACAGTGCTCCATACAGATGTAGAGCTTATATTATAAAATTTAAAAAAAATATTATTCCTTCGCTACATAAGAGTTCTCATGTTTCAAAAGCGAGAGCCAGACACCCGCAATATAATTATTAAAATTAAGTTGAATTAAGGTATCGAGTCCCGCTTCATCCTCAAGCGAAAATTTAGGAATAAGCTATCTTGTGGTTTCCGCGTGTTTAAGTGTATGGTCCTTTTCAACATTAATTACTATGGAAACGGCCATTTTGGTTAGGTGGTCGGCCTGTTAATTCTTATCTACAGATCAGTCACCTTCGGAAAGGTTATGCAGGGGAGTGGTAGTGTATCTATTCCAAAGCTGAAATGTTACACTGCAAAGATTAGGTTTTACAAACTTTTGAAAAATATTGAAATTTACGTGTAAAAGCAAGCTGTTTTTGAACGTTAAACACGGTTTTTTGAAAATTGAATTTGCTATTTGAAATCATTAGAAAACAAATAAAATTATTGAAAATGGATATGGTATCTTTCGAAAAATATTGATTTTGACGAGTTTCAACAATTTTCAACAGGTTATACTGCAAAGATTAGGTTTTACAAACTTTTGAAAAATATTCAAATTTACGTGTAAAAGCAAGCTGTTTTTGAACGTTAAACACAGTTTTTTGAAAATTGAATTTGCTATTTGAAATCATTAGAAAACAAATAAAATTATTGAAAATGGATATGGTATCTTTCGAAAAATATTGATTTTGACGAGTTTCAACAATTTTCACCAAGTTATACTGCAAGGTTAGGTTAGTTTAAAGCGAAAGATAGTCCGTGTCGCGACGGCAAGTCGTTAAGTGTCGAGAGGATTTTGTTTTATTTTGTATTATATTATCTATCTATTAATCTACTTATTTATTTGTTTAAAACTGTACATCTTGTTTTAACGTTAATGAATTTTTCTAACGTTTCATCAGGTGGGAAATTACGATGCTACGAAAATATTTTATTCCGAAAAAATTAACGTTGAAACAAGATAATACAGTATTGAAGTGGTTATGTGCATGTTCTAATGTAACACTGCATATTAAATGATATATATATATATATATATATATATATATATATATATATATATATATATATATATATATATATATATATATAATTATTTATTTGAATATTACAACATAAATATGTTATAAAATCACGACAAAAGTAGCCATTTTGTTTCAGCACTTCTAGTGTCTTATCAAGTGACGATGTAGAATATAGAATAAATGGTTTTAAAAGTTTCAAATTAATCAACGATCCTTAGCTAGGAGTAAACGCTGTTACATAAGCTAGAGTGACCAATCAAAATACAAGTATAGGGTGATTCGAAAAATTTGACAACTAAGCAAGGTTATCATAGATATTAAAAGATTTATAAAATTTGAAATTAAAATTAAAAGTAAAAAATTAAAATTACCTATTTAGAAATCTAAATCAAATCTCTATTAAGTTTTAAATTGTAGAATTACCAAGGAGAAAAAATATAAAAATATAAAAATAAAAATAAAAGATATATATGCTACTTAATTTGTATTTTCATTGAAGTAATTGTTGGTTATTGGATTTCACTCCGTATATACCAATCCTAAACTTATATATATATATATATATATATATATATATATATATATATATATATATATATATATATATATATATATATATATATATATACATGTATCAAATGTAAAAGATCGGTGAGTAAGAATTCAGTGTTTAAAGCCTTAATTTAAAACAGGGCTCAATACAAAAGTAGAACAATTAATATTTATTTATTATGCACTGTTACATTAGAGCATGCTCATATCCATTACCGTTATCTACATTTCGGAATAAAATATTTTCGTAGCATCGTAAATTCCCACCTGATGAAACGTTTAAAAAAATTTTATAACGTTGAAACAAAATGTACAGTTTGTAGTGGGTATGTGCATGTTCTAATGTAACA
>OZ038518.1:18845834-18848334 GCA_964036315.1 Acanthosepion esculentum
CATTAACTTGTGTCTTCTTAATTACAACAATAAGTTAGCTGATATAAAAGTTTAATTCACTGCACACAAATCAAATCTTCTTCGAAAACCATATTCTCTAAAGAATTACATAACATTAAGCAAAGAATGATCTGTCATGTAGTTAATCTTGACCAGGCATCTCGACTGCACTTACTTTCCCACCGACGTGATGTGGTTTCCTCTGTCTTTTCTACAAATATTTCCATGGCAGCTGCTCTGATGAGGTGTTTCTCGTGGGTAAAAAAACCTGTCACTTATGTCACACCGTGTTACTGTTGAAATAACTAGATGCAACCGTATATTCTATTTTAAATGTATTTTTTTTCAAAATCTTCAAAGGTTTAAATGCAACGCCAGTCATCGTGGTCTGTCGTTCTTGAAGTACACTTTTCATGGTATTAGGTACAAGCATATTCTTTATGTCTCCATTTTGCTAAAACTTCAAATTGCTAACACGTTCGGTCCTTAGCTTTCTCAGAATCCATCTGTAGAACCACTTCTCTGTTGCTGAAAGTTGTTTCATTATCTATGAGGATATTATCCAGAATTCATTGCCATATAGGAGGACTGATATTACGTAACAGTTCAGTACTATTTTCATTGATGTATTTATTGTAGCTCCAAGTCTCTTCTTCATCTGTGAGGAGATTCTCCAGCATTCACTGCTATATAGGAGGACTGATATTACATAACAGTTCAGTACTCTTTTCTTTGTTTCTCTTGCTTCAAGTCTCTTCTTCATCTGTGAGGAGAGTGTCCAGTATTCACTGCCATATAGGAGGACTGATATTACGTAACAGTTCAGTACTCTTTTCTTTGTTTCTCTTGCTTCAAGTCTCTTCTTCATCTCTGAGGAGATTGTCCAGCATTCACTGCCATATAGGAGGACTGATATTACGTAACAGTTCAGTACTCTTTTCTTTGTTTCTCTTGCTTCAAGTCTCTTCTTCATCTGTGAGGAGATTGTCCGGCATTCACTGCCATATAGGAGGACTGATATTACGTAACAGTTCAGTACTTTTTCTTTGTTTCTCTTGCTTCAAGTCTCTTCTTCATCTGTGAGGATATTGTACAGCATTCGTTGCCATATGATAGGACTGATTTATTAATCACAACCAGTTGCGAATCATCCGCTAAATATATATATATATATAATGAACTAATTCTAATAAAGAATTACATAACATTAAACAAACACTTGTTAATAATGGACTTCCTAATTCAGTCATTGACCAACAAATTATCATTTATCTCAATAAACTTAAAAATACCTCTAACAACATTGATAATTTTAATAATAATAGTGTACCTCAAAATAAACATATTATTATTAACTTATACTATTGTAACCAAAATGCATAATAATTACAAACCTGATGAAAAAACACTCAAAAAGATAATAGGTGGAAATGTTAAACCCATTAATAATAATAAACAAGTTAAACACATTATATATTATAAAAAATTAAACCAATTGACCTCATAGTCACTAATAACCCTACAATCACACAACTAAATCCTCTACAAAAAACAATGTAGTGTATCAATATACATGCCCGTTCAGAGATTGTATCTATAACCAATAATAAACGCATTACATATATTGGTTTTAGAACAACCGCACTCTCCCGCTGACTTACCTGTCACCTTTCTAATCTTAGTTCTATTAAACAATATTCCTTAGAAAAAACATAGCCATGTACATAATATTAGACAGATATTAGTTGATAACACAATAATACTCACACATACACGCAGTAAAAAGAACCTTCAGATATTGGAGGCCATCTACATTAAAACAAAGCCACCCACACTCAACAACATTACATTTTAAACTAGTCACAACACATTACATTGTATCTAGACATGGTTCTGTTGTTAATATTTCAGCCTCTTGTGTGGTATGACGTCATAGAACCACATCTGGAACTTATGATCTGCGTCTGCTATTCCGCGACCGTTATCGTCGCATAGCAATCTTCTATGTCAACATAACAAAATATCATCTTTGATGCTGAATATCTTTGTTAAAATATCCGTATAACCACCCTAAAGATGGCTCATGGGAGCCGTAAGCTGAGATCAAGGACCAACTTAATAAAAAAGATCCAAATGTTGGACAATTTTTGTCTTTCTTTTCACCCGAAATTAAAGCAAATATACGAACATTAGAACGGCTCATGATCAGACATAACAGACATTCATTGTCTGTTATATATATATATATATATATATATATATATATATATATATATATATATATATATATATAAAAGGCAGTATGTGTGTGTGTGTGTGTAACGCAATTTTCGACGGATTTCCACCAAAATTTACATGCACATGCTCCAAGTTAGCGGAAAGGCCAAGACCGACGTTGCATTTCCCAACTCCCATCGATAGTGGAAATAATCGATTTTTTTTATGTTTCTACGGCAGTTTTCATGTAGTTTGCTGCCATTTTCTACTGGCCAGAGTGAGT